>RRCJ01000015.1:0-210199 GCA_004337975.1 Pyricularia sp. CBS 133598
AAGGGGTGGTGCGGAGTTGTGGATGCCTGAGAAGTTAGGAATTCGAATCGCACGTGATATATGCTAGTCAGCGTGCATTTACACGCCCAAGTGCGATAGCAGTGACTATTATTCCAACAGTTATACAGTTTACGATAAATTTTCTGAAAGCGGTTCTGGTGTTTATTCGTTGCGCCTTTGTTTTCCGGAACCGGTTATGGATTTTTATTATCGTGGCTATTAATTTAAAAGGCCTTTTTTAAAAATAATAGCTTTAAATAGCTTCGTTCAGCGTTCCTATTGTTTATTTAGCTTATTATTCGATTACAGCGACGTCGTTTTTAATTAGCTGCAAATTTTTGGCGATCCTTTTCGTTTATAAAAGGACCTTTTCCTGCCATAAAGTTGATACGAGATAATTGTGATTTTTTAAGGCCTTTTTTCAGCATTTTTCAAATTACTTTTTGACAATTATTTTTTTTGGCCGTTTTGCTGTTTATTTGTTGTTTTGTTTGCTTTTTTTACCATTTGGTCTGGTTTCGATTTGATTTTCGCTATTATATTTGCTGTTTCCGACGTTGTTAAAGAAGGTAAGTTTTTGTTTTAACTTTATCGTTGTTATTAAAGCTGCTAATCGTTATTTTTTTAGTTTTGCGCCCTGTTCCCTGTTTGGGTTGTTTTAATTTTTATTTCGCTGGTAAGCAGATTTAGCAAAAACTTTTTGGTGTTTGCTATAATACTGTTCCGCCGTTTAACCGTTGCACCAAATGTAAGTAAGGTTATTTTTGCAAATTAATGTGAATTTAGCAATTTGGAACTCTTTTTTTTTCATTTGGCCATTTTAATGTTTTAACACAATTTGTTTAGTTTTACTATCGCCTTTAAACCGGTAATGTTATTTTTACGTGCCTACAATTTGCAAAAGGCCGGTTCGTTATTTAAAAACGAACCCAAAAAGGCTGGTACCATGTTTGTTAACATTATTTCCAAAAAACGCAAAGCCGAGGCGCCTCCTGCCGAAATCCCTATTACGATTATTGCCGTATATTTATTTGAACGTTGTTTATATATTTTAATATATTAATAAACCCTATTTAGGATTTCGATCGGTGGCGAATAATTACCAAAAGTATACTGATAATCGCCTTTTATAAGGGTAGTTTTGCTGTAAACGACGATTTTAAGTTTTTATCGTCGGAGGAACGCCGTTTTGTTGGTTATATTGCGGTAATTCGCCAGTTTAACGTTTTGTAGGTTAAAAAAGCTGTGCAAACCGAATACAATATTCCGTTTAAGGAAAAAAAGGAGAAAAAAGGTAAAGAGGAAAGTAGTGACGAAAACGTTTAACGCGATATATAGCGTCCGAACTTTGTAACGCTGTTTTTGTTTTTTTTTATTTTTGGTAAAGGCGTTGCGGTGTTTTTCGGTGTTTTTTAACGAGGCGTTTTATTTCGCGGCGCGGTTTTCCAATTACCAACGATATATTACGTCGTTTCGCCGCTCCTAATTAATTTAGTTCGTTTTTTGACTTTTTCGCCTTTTCCTGTAAATTCCGTAACCTTTTAACCAAATTTTTAATACGCACTAACGTCGAATTGGTATTAATAAATTCAGTTAAAACCCGATTGGGCGTTTTTTTCGTTATAAAGTTTGCCGGATTGGTTTTTCCTGAAATCCATCTGATTTTTTCAGTTTTACGATTTTTATATAATTGTTTTAAGTTTAAAAAATTAATTATAAATTGTTTTTCCGCTGTTGTCCCCAATTATATTAAATATTGGTATAGCGATAGGTTATCCGTGCAAATTATTATAGGTGAAAAAGGCAAATTTAACCTTTCCAGGATGGTTGCAATAATGGTTTTTAGTACAAATCCGATATTAAATCCACTAATTATACTATAAATTTGTCACATGCGCCCGACGATTTAACGCATACGTCAATAAATCAAAAGATCTTGCAGTACCTGCACTTGGCAAATACTTCGTCGGTCCCAATTATAAGGCAATCCACTCTGAACGTGACAAAATTTCGCTTGCTAATACGTTTTTTGTAATTTTGTGGCATTTGGTCGATAATTAATATATAATATTATCGGTTACCTAAAAACCGGTTACCTATTTTACGAAATATTCGTTTCCGTAAAATATTACGTATCCGATTTGGGAATTAAGATTTTTATTGTTGGTAAAGGACCCGTCGACAAATATGTACAGTTTCGCCGTTTTAAAGTCGATTTGGATATAGGAAAGTTTTTTTTATGCGTTCTGGCGTTGCCAATTAATTCGTTTATTTATTAAATCGTAATTTTCGTTGTCGGGTTTTATTGTTTGCGCGGCGGCGGTATAATCGAATGCAACCTCCGGTTAACAGATCGATATTATATACGCTTTTTTGGTTCGTTGAACGATATATTTATGCTTTGCTCCTGGTTGGTTCGTCGTTACAGGTTGCAACCTGTCAAATTGTCCTTTTTGGCGCATATTTAAACTTTTTTCGTAAAATTGAATTAAATAGCCGTTAAAATTTTGCTCGTCCCTTAATTATATAATCGTTTGTGGTTTAGTTTGAAAACCTACTTTTTCGAACTTTTGTTACTTTTTCCGAATAAACTTTTTATTTCCCAAATTTAACGTATTATTTGTTTGCATTCCCATAATACCAAAATTGTCGTTTTGTTTGGAAAGGAATAAATACGGATCGTAGCTTGATGGAACGCAGTTTAGGCGCTTTTTATAATAACGCTGGTATGTAACGAATTAATGCAAACCTGCTTTTGCGAATCCGTAAAAGGGTTTAATAAGTCTGAACACCGTGTTGGCGGGATATCGATGTTCAATTTTTTTCGGAATTCGTACGAAAACGTCCTTTTGTAGCTTCGTAAAGCTTTAAATGTACGTTTGGCTGATATTTTTAAGTATTAAATCGCATCCGAATTGCTTTGCAACCGGTGTAAAAGCTAATATAAATTTTTAATTGCACCGCATTATTGTAAATAATTGCGTAAATAGGTTTTTTTTTCGAAATCGCTGTGCCTTTATATAATAAAACGTGATTTTTTATAAAAGTAATCCGGTAGCCTTTTAATTTCGTTTACGAATCGCGATCCGAAAATTTTTTAATTACTAAATTGTTTTTTATTTACCGGTTACAGGACGTTTGCAGCAAACAAAATGTTTATTTCCTGCCATATAAACTTTTCGAACGGCTTTCCGGGAGTTTTGATCCGGTTTTTTCGTTTGTATTTGACGGCCAGTTCGTAGGTTTGTTGCTTTTTTTCCGTTAGGAATTGGGTATTCGTCGTTTTGCGTATCCGTTTTTGCAATTGTTTAAATTTCGTTTTTGCATGGTTTTCTAATCCGGAACGCTGTTTTTGTGTTTCGTCGTCCTTTAACGTTGCGTCCAAGGGTGGTATTTGTATTATAATTTCGGGCTTTGTATTTTCCGTTTTTGTAAATTCGTTTGGAGCCGTTAATCGTTAATTCCCCGATTTTTTGGGTTTTTCCCTGCGTTTTAGTTATTCGGGTTTTGGGTATTGGAATTTTGGTTTTATCGATATGGTTTCGTTATTGTTTTTTTTTGTTTGTTTTGTAAAGCGGTGGTATGGTTTTACATACGTATTTCGAAATACGGAAGGGCTATTTACCATGTTAACAATTATTGTCGAATCTAATATATCGAATACTTTAAAAAGTCCGGTCCACTTATATTTTTTTCTATATACCAAAACTTTTAATCCAAATTCCAGTGACATTGGTATTTTGGATTCGATGTTCGGGCCATTCCTCGTTTTTATTGTTTTATTAATTTTTTTTTGCGCCATTATTTTTTTAAATTCCTTTATAGCTTTGTTAACGGTTTCGGCGCGTTATATTTGGTTTTTTAAAAGTGCTAAATTGTTAATAATACGTGGTATCGCCCCGAATACCAATAGGGTAAATATTAGGCCGTTTGGGCTTACAATATCGTTTACGGCCTTTACTGCCGTTTACAATGCAGTTTGCGGTATTATATCCTTGCATTCGACTTTTATAATTTTATACGTTTTTCGTAACGGTTTATGGTAGCGTTTAATTTTTCCCAATAACCAATGCGCTTTAATTGGCACCTGGTTGTATATTATACCGAAAAGTCGTGTTTTTGTTTTAAATCCGGCCGCGGCAAAATTTGTGTTTAAATCGTATATAATAATGTCGGGTGGTTTTAAATACGTATCGATCCAATATTTTTTAAATATTTCCCATATTTTTTTCGCTGTTATATTGTTTAAAAATCGTGCAGTTTGGAATACTGTGTTCGCGTCGATTACGTGGAGGATTGGTTTGGATTTTAAATATATTACGTCAACCACGATTTCGTAGTTGAAATTTATATTGTTTTTCAGGGTAAATTTAAAACGTTGTGGCGCGTTTCCTTTAATTTGGTAGTGATGATAAAAACGGTTTATTAGCTTTAATATATTCCGGTTAATTTCGTAATTTGCCTTTTGTAACGTTTTTTACAAACGTTTTACTAAGGGGTGGCCGAATTTTCGGTAAACCGTTTTTAGCTTTTTTTCGGTTAAAAACGTTATTGGCGTGTTTTTTGTTTTCGTAAAATACGTTTCCGGTTCGCCCGGTTTTAATCCCGGTAGGAAAAATTATAAATACCCCCATTTGCGTAGGATTGGCATTTTCGTACCATCGATTTTTACAAGTTCGTTACTGGTATTATTTAAATATATACCGAGCCTATTTATATCCCTAATATATAGGAAAAATAATGTCCGAATTGGTATTACGTGGAACGTTATAACGCCAATTTATATATCCAAAATAATTTTTCCTATGGCGGTAATCTTTTCGCCTATTTTAAAACGCATTTTGGTTTTGTTCGGGTTCGATTTATCGATTTATATTTTTGGTTTTTTACGTTGCAATATTTCCATTTGGCCAATACCGGCCGTTAATATCGTTGCAGCGTTTGTATCCGGTATAATTTTATGTTAAACATTATTTAAGCCGTGTTAATTTAGAATTTGGTGCGGAAAATCCTTTGGCGGTTTTTTGTTTTTTGGAAACGCCATTCGGTTTTAATCCAACCTGTGGCGGAATGTTTCGTTTGTTAAAAATACCGCTGTTTTATAGTTTATAAAGTAAATTAACGTATATCCGTTTAAATCGTTTTCGTTTGCTTTTTCGTCATTTAGTCCGTCGTTCGAATCTTTTTTTTTTTTATTTATTATCTCCCTTTTTTTTGCCGTTGGTAAAAAATTATCTGTTTCCGCGTTGGCCTCTTTTTTGGTATTTCCTATTTCGTATTTTCTGCTTTCGCCACCGTTGTTTTTTTTCCTTTGTATGGTTCGAAGGTTTGCACCCCGGTTTGCTATATAAATAGCACCCCGAATTTTTCGTAGTCGTCCAAAGTCGTTTGTCAGATTTTCGGCGTTAGTAGCGGCTATTATTTCGCTTTTTGCGGTCCTTATATTGTTTATATTTTCGGTTAACGAAAAACGTGTTGTGTACCGTATATCGCTTTTCCAATTTAAAAGCAACTATTATTTGGTTTAATAATATCGGGAAAATAATCGCAAAATTGGTAATAACGGTTCGAAACTTTTTTACATTTTCGATCGCTTTTAAAATCGTTGCTATAAGGTGTTTTTTATTTGTATATTTGGGCCCTAAAGCTTTTTGGCAAATTTGCAATTTTTTCAGCATAATTTGCATAATTTTTGAATTGCGTTTTCCTTCGTAATTGGGTTCAGTTTTAACGTTTTCGAAACTGATAAAACTCCAATTTTTATAATATATTTAACGTAAAAACGATGTTTTAAACCGTTTTTTAAGTTCCATATATATTTTTTTAAACGTTATTTTTTTGTTTATATATTTTAAAAAATGCGTTTTTACGCTTTTTGTTAAAATAACTGGGAATAATGTATGGATTTGGGTTAACGGGATTTGTAACATTTGGTAAATGTTTATAAAACTTTTAATTTTATCGTCCAAAATGTCGTATAATTTTCCTAAATAGGTTTTTTTCCTGTTCCACGCGCTATTAAACGCTTTTATTTGGTGCTGTTTAATTGGTTCGTTTAGGATTTGCAATGGCGGAATATATTCGTAAATGTTTAATATTTTGCCCTGTCGTTTTATTTTATTCCCTATTATTTATTATAGCGTAATATTATTTTAATATTCCGTTTTATAAATTGTTATAACTTTATTTTCGCCAAAATTTTGTTTTTTCGGGAATTTAGTAAAACCCCTAACTTTTTAACTCGTGGAAAGGGTAATTTTAATTACCTCCTTTTTTGCAAATAAATTAAATTCCTTTTTCTGCTCCTTTTTTAAAATAACGCTTTTTTCCCGATTTTTAATTTTTTAATTTGGCGTTTAAACGCTTTAATTGCCAGGTAATGGATTTATATTTGTCGTAATTGTGGTTATTTCGTATTCCGGTTGCGTTGTATCGGTAAATTGCTAACCTTTTTTTCCGTTCGATTTACCTGGTAGAACGACATTTTTAATTTCCAAATATATTTTCAAAGTTTTTTGGATTAGCGCATTATATAAGTGAAAATGTTTTTCGTTCCATTTTTCGAAATTTTTTTGGTACGTAATTAACAGCGTTTTTCCGCGTTCGTCCTTCCTAAATCGATTAAAAGTTTTAAAAATCCATATTTTTTTCCAAACTATTAAAACCTTTTCTGGGCTTTTTGGAAGTTTATAAAAAAAGTCGTACAGAAATTTTGCGTCGATTCGTTCCTTTAATAATAAAAGTAATTGTAATTGCGACAACGTGCTGTCGAGGAAAGTTTATACCCTATTATAGCGTTTATTATTAACCTGCGAACCGGTTTTTGCGTTTATTTTGTCGTTTGTCGATTTATAAGGTAATTTGCCTAAATAATAAAATCCAAAAGCTTTTAAATATTTGTAAAATGACGGTTGTTATTTTTTTTTTCACGTAACGTTTTGTAAAAACGTTACCCGTTCGGTAAAAAAATCCTAACTGGTTAGGACGGTTTTTTCAAATTTTACGTAGGATATCCTGTTAGTCCTAAACATTTATAAAATAACGGTATTAACGTTCAATCCTTTTATTTTGCTTTTCTGTGTTATTTAAATAACATTAATTAATGTTGATAGGTTTTTCGTAATGTCGATCGATTAATAGAACGTTGTTATATGGATATAAAAATATTGATTGTGCATTTTTTATGAAACTGTCTAGAGGTAAGCTTCTGAACGTCCTTCCGTCTTATACCCGCAATTGGGCGGGTAAGTTACGTGCAATTGGCCTGTGCGGCATTGCACGTGGATCATCGCTCTATTGTTGAATTGACCGCGATTCCCTCTATTCCAACAAAAACAACCATAAGCCAAGCAGAGACAGTAAAATGCCGGATTATATTCATCCTAAGATTGCCTGTCGCTCAAACCACAAGCCACCTTCGATTACGCGGAATACTTCCGGTGCTTGGAAGGTATTGCTTGTGTATAAAGCTTTTTGTTACGACTAGCGATGGATTGTCTTCACATTATTGCCATGTTTAGATAACCTGAAACACCAAGCCACTATGACGATCATTCGACTAATTCCACATCCTAGGCATTATCTCCCAGAAACTGGTATTTTAAGCCCATCCTACAGAATGACTCACAATAATATGGATAAGCATCGTAGGCCAAAAGCGGATAGGATTGGCTTCGTGAGTAAAAGGGTCATGGGTAATCTTTGAACAAAATAACTATTTTAAGAGACAAGACCTTTAGTGACAAGCTCAAACTTTCCTATAAAACCCACTTACTGTCCTTCACTTACCCATGAACTTCTTACCCTTTTCCCCACCATCAACACACTGTTGGTTCTTTCCTTGTTTCTTTTATTTCCTTTGTCGGTTTCCAACAACACATTCGCTTCGCAAAATTCTTTCTTGTTTTAAATTCTTTGTTCATTTTCAAGATGCAGCTCAACACAATTTTCCAGCTTGCCACCCTCCTGGCCATTAGAGCTGTGGCCATCCCGACCGGTCCAATCGAACCCAGGGCCGACGAGGCCAACGAAGTCGCCGACGCCCAACCTGTCGACCTCGGCCCTCCTGAGGGTTGGAGCCTGATGGACCCCAAGGATCTTCCTCAAGACACGGAATCGAAGGTTGAACGTCGTGGGTATGATGAACCCTACAGATCGGTGCTTGAGCCCCTCGCTAGTCAATATGACCCACCCAGTTTTACTCGCCGACCTGATCCTGGATCGATCCGTTACGAGGAACTCCCCACCTTTCAAATTGTAAACAAGAATCAGAAAACTCACGAGCACCAGCCACATCGGGCAGTCGACAGACAGTCTTCGGGACTCAAATCTCCGACCTTGGGCAGCCAGGTCCGGCCCGGAAGCCCTGGAGCACGGGCTCCTGCAACAGCATAGAGACTGGCATAGGGGAACACGAACTAGCACCTCGTCACTGTGCACTTCTTGTTAATAAATGGGATACTACTTTTTTTATAAAGATAAAAAGGCGGGGTAATAGAACTCTTAATTCTTTCATCTCACATCATCTTGTGCGTGTATCACAAATGCCACACATAGGCCGCCTTTGAGACGGCAAATACCTGGATTCCACACAAGGGTGACGGCGTCTCTCATCACTGATGGCACATGTTTCGCGAACATGACACTGAAATGGACAATTCCATTGACGAGAGTAACCTGGCACGTTCACTCAGTGATCCGCTGCAATCTCTTTTGTTTGGTCTTGCAATAATTGTTCCAGGCTCTAGTCCTCGATTACACAAGTTAGCCCGGGGTTCTGGAGTGAAGATTCCAAGGGCTGTAGGCCTTAATCGCGGCAGCCTGTGCCAGTATTGACAAATGCATAGGTACCTAATTATTCACCACTGCACCTACCTAGCTATCGGCCTATTGTGTTAGAGCAACTCGATTTAGTCTAGCTTGTAACGAGTACTGTTAACAGCACTGTTCAAAGTCTTGAAATGCCCCAGAGTTTGAATTCTTAGGTACCTGGGGTAGCTGCGTCGTATGTACTTTGTAGGCTGTCTAATATATCTTTCTAAGATGTTACAGTTATTGTTTGTTCTACTTTCATAGTCTTTCCTAATATCGCGCTTGCCCTTTGAGATAAACCTACTTCGTGCACACGAGGGTAAAATTCCCTCGCAAACTTTGACATTTGGTACAGTTCGTGATGGTCAGCCACTTGACACCAGCGACAACGAGGTGTTGTTTTTAGTAATATTAGGCCTGCAATAGTCGTACGTAAGATAATCAATAGGGGTTTCATTATAAAATAGATATGTCGCAAAAATAGTCCGTCTGATTGTAGAGTATAGGGCAAACCCCCCTCTTGGACCAAAACGAACCTATCAAGGCTTTGGTGTGGTTTCCTGCGCGGGATGCAAGTAAATTTGGGATTGAAAGCTCTGTACATCCGGTTTCTATGGTGTTTCAATGTAGATGAAGTGTACCCCTAATTGGAGAAATGCCAATGTTGTTCGTGTTAAATTGCTGACCCCTCGCTAACTTTACCAGATGCTAGGACGATTTTACCCTCGCGTGTATACAATTTCTGTATATATGTAAATGCAAGAAGACCAGACAACTTTGCGGATTGAAGATGTCACCCTATGTATAATCTATACACAGGCTTATCGGATGGTATACCGACTGTATGGCTGCAAGCTGTTGGACGTTCAAAGTGGCTTGGGTGACATGTGTTAACGATAAACTTTATGGGCTAAAGTGACTAGTCTCGTTGGCAATGTTCCGTCGGAATGGTACCATGTGTGCACAAAAGGTAATAATCAGACGACTTTATATTGTTAGTGAATATGCCGAGGAGTAAGCCTGGGCCGATGTTCACGTGTTCTAAGATCAGATCAATCCAAAGGCAACAAATCAGAGAGGGGAGCATTACGTTTAGTGCCAAGAATCTACTCTGTATGTACCTAATTCTCCCAAGAATCGCGCTTTGAACCGCATTCGGGTTCGGGCGGGGTTTTATAGCCTTCACCACACCAATTCTTCAAAATTTTGTACTGAGTCCATGAGAATGAAATGAGCCGAGGCTGGTAAATTCCAATAAACTGGCAGACTTTCCGACATGAAGCAGGCCAGAATTGTAATATCCTTATAGGTGCTGTTTTACCAGTTGTATGGACAGACTGGTGGACTTTTCCTAGGATTTGAACAACGTCTTGCATTATGCCTAGTTCGTACTTCGTACTTCGTATAGACTTCATAAGCCAAGATAGTAAAGTTCTTTCTAGGCCGAAATTCGTATGGCGCTAAAGCAAACTTATATTTTTCACGTTGCCCCGGGCCGTTGGAGTTTATGTCAACAACCATGTAGTCAGTCGTACGTAAGTATCTTGGCCGACAAACACTCCAAATTCGGCTAATTCTATATACGCACTTGCGGGGTTTAAATAAAGCTCCCTGTCCTTTGATATATATGGTACATGAAACGTTCCACTAGTACAGCCCAACGAGGAGTCTGCCATCTGTTCTACTAGCTCGGTGGTTGGACAAAACTGATTGGCCGTCCTTGATGATCCGGAGTCCGTGAGCATTATTAGCCCATAAGCTTCGAGGATCTTGCATTTATTCTAGTTCTAATAGAAAGTCTCACGGTCGCGCCAGTTTTTCTTTTTACAACTTGTGGTCAACACCATCACTCATACAGCGCACCTCTACGCCTCAACTGATGCCGACATCTCAAACTACCCACCATGTCGGCAAAACAGATCATCCCGCTGCATTCCTACGATTCTATGCCCTTGTTTACAAGCATAGTCCTGACAGTGATGCTCAAATATGACCGGGTGCTCGATCCCCAAGTCCTAAGAGACGCGATGGTCAAGCTTATCGACAGAGAAGGCTGGCGCAAACTCGGTTCCCGGCTCAAGCGTGACGTAAATAACCACCAACAACTACGCAGGATGCATCACAAGACTAGACTCGCTGACTATTTGCACAGGCCAAAGGCGAGCCGGTCTACCACGTGCCGGCCGCCTTTGATCAAAGCTGTCCGGCCATCACCTTTTCCCACGTCCATCACGACACCACCATGGCGGAACACCCCGTGGCGCGGCTAATGACCTCCCCCAAGGAGCAGCTTCTGCCCACCGTTGTGGTCGACCCGGCGATGCTCGCCCCATTGGCCCGGCGCGCCGACGCCCCGCGGACCATGCGCGACTTTATCGACCGCGCCCTGCCGCAGGTCGAACTGCACGTCGTCACCTTCCGCGACGGCACCGCCGTTAGCGTCAGCTGCCTGCATTCGCTGTTGGATGCCATGGGTCTCGGCGCCGGCGGGCTGCTGGGCGCGTGGTCGCTCGTGCTGCGCGGCAGGGGAGACGAGGTCCCGCCCGTCTGCGGCGTCGACCGCGACCTGCTGCGCGACCTGACAAAGCTGCACCTCCCCGCGGGTGCCGACGAGCCCGGCGCAAAGACCCCGCCGGCGCCAGAGTTCAAGAACGCCCGATACATGCTGGGCCCGCTGGACACGGTGAGGTTCGTCCTGCGCCGCATCTGGGAGCTGGTGCGCTACCGCGAGGAGGCGCGGATGGTGCGGGTGCCGGGCCCGTTCGTGACGGGGCTGCGGGAAGCGGTGCTGGAGCGGCTGGCCACGGCGGGCGTTGCGGATAGCGACCACGGCGGCGGCTGGCCGTCGGGCAAGGGCGCGGCGAAGACCGAGAAGCCCTGGGTGAGCGAGGGCGACGTGCTGGTGGCGTGGTGGCGCCGCTACGCCACGCTGCACCTGGCCGGCAAGCCCGACAAGCCCGTGGTGATGACCAGCGCGTTCAGCATGCGCAAGGTGCTGGCCGGGACGCTGCTGCCGCTGCCGGAGCGCGACGGCGAGCCGGCCCCCGTCTACCTGGCCAACTGCGCATCGGGGATCAACTCGTACACGACGGTCGGGGCCAGGATGGCGGAGACGGCGGCCAAGGTCCGGCGGAGCATCGTGGAGCTGGGCACGGTCGAGCAGGTGGCGGCCATGCACGCCCTGTGCGTCCCGGACCCTCGGAGGATGTGGAAGATGCGCGTGAGCGGGCCGCTCGACGCCCACACGTGCATCTTTTCCAACTGGTCGCAGGGACTATTTTACCAGATCGACCTCTCGCCGGCGGTGGTGTCGGGGGGTGAGCAGGAGGCGGGAGGGGATCAGAAAGGGCAGGTCATGCCCAGTTTTGTCGTCCCTTTTATAGACAGCCAGTTCGCGCCGCAACGTGATCAGTTTTTCATCATCGGCAAGGACGGTCAAGGGGATTATTGGATTTCTGGCGGGTTGCGAAAGGGTTTCTGGACCAAGGTGGAAGAGGAGTTGGGCAAAGAGAAATTATATGACTGTGAAGAAGTGTGATATTTTGACGCAAAGGTTTTTTTTTCTTTGCTGGCGTCTAGGTCACTCTTAGAAGGATGCAAACTTCAATTTGCCCCATTGAGTCAATAATGAGTTGTTCGGGTAGAAGTGTGCTGGCTGGCAGTTCTCTCCCGACCAGGTTACACGCTTGTCTGTAGACTTCCCTGTATATTGACTTGCATGTGGGATCTAGTTATACCGGGGCACTCGTTATTTCTTTGTCGTCATTTCCTTTCGTCGCACATTATCATCAATCACCATCTCCGCTGCTCATAACCTCCGTAGCCCTGCTGTCCGGGGTAACCCCCTTGACCATAACCTCCCTGATCATAACCTCCCTGGTGACCATACCCTCCGTGCTGCTGCTGGTGTCCGTACTGACCATGCTGCTGGTAACCGCCTTGTTGGTGGTGCTGTTCATACCCTCCTCCATACGACTGCTGCTGGTAAACCCCACCGCCGTGGTGTGACGACTCTTGGTACCCCCCAGAGTAACCGCCGTCACCGCCACCGCCGCCCCCGCTGCTGTAGTAGCTTGCGCTCTCACCCCTCGACGGCTCGGGCCTCGAGTGGTATGACTCGCTGTGGTTGCCCTCGCGGTCGTAGCCCCGCCCGCCGGGGTATCCGCCGGGCATCGAGTCGTCGTCCCTCCGGCTCGATCCGTAGTAGGACGAGCTGTGGCCGCTGTGGGACTGCTGGCTGCTGTACGACGACTCGTGGTGCGGGCGCGAGTGCTCCGACGAGTATGATGAGCTGCCGTAATCCTGGCGGCCGCTGGAGCTGGGCCGGTTGTACGACGACGAACTGCTGTTGTAATCCTGCCTTCCGCTGTCGTAACCGCCCGAAGACGAGTAGTTGTTGTGGCTGCTGCCGTTGTTGTTGTTGTTGTCGTCGTTATCGCTCCTCCGCTTTTCGCCGTCATTGCCTCCGCCGAGTATTCCACCGAGTGCCGAAGCAGCGATTCCGAGCAGGCCTCCCGGTCCATCGTCCTTCTTCCCGCCGTTCTGGCTGTTGTTGTTGTTGTTGTTGACAAAGTTGCCGACGGCACCCGTAACGCCCGAGACGATGGCGTTGGCGGCCTGAGTGGCGATCTTGTCCTCCCACGTCTCCTTCTTCTTCTTCTTGCCGTCGCCGTGGATGTGCGACGTGCCGAGGTGGCCTAGGCAGCCGTTGTTGTGTCCGGTGTCGTATTCTCCCTGGTTGAGTTGGTTAGAGTTTCAGTTGGCGGCGAGATAAAAAAAAAAGGGCCACAGTAACCTACCTCCTTATGGTTCTCGTGGTTCTTGACACCGTCCCGGCTCAGACGCCTCAGGTAGTCCCGCTGCTGGTCCGGCCCCATGCAGCCCCACCACTGCTCGATGGAGCGGAAAAAGATCTCGCGACCCTCGTTGGCGCCATCGTGTCCGAGCGAGCGCTGTGCGGGGTGGTGAAGCACACCGTAGATGATGCGGTTGACGGTGCGGCCAATATCGATCGACTCGTCGTCCATGGCCTGCATGATTTGGGGCACGACCCACTTGACCATCTCGGCGGCGGTCTTGCCGGCGGGTTCGTTGAGGAGCTGTAAATGGTGTCAGATGACGTCTTCTTCAGACACAGACAACAGCGATATGGAACGAAAAAAGCATCATGTTGAACGGGCTTACGTTGGTAAAGTGATCCTTGGACAGCATCGAGTGGGTAGGGTCGGCAGACCTGTCGTCGTCAAAAACGACAAACTGGTCCCGCTTGCTGCTCTCGACAATACCATTGGAACCAGCATTCATCTCGTTTTGGATCTGCTGAAGCACGGGCACGATAAACGGAGCCAGCTGCATCATGACAAAGGCATTCAGCTGGTCCTCGAGCTGCTCGATGATCTTGGGGATGACGGGGATGCTGGGCAGGGCATCCGAGATGATCTTCATGATGCGGTCGTGCCACTCAATGACGGGGATGATCTGTTTGAAGATGTTGGACACCCACTTTGTGATCTCCTCGGGCTCGCGGTGCGGCCTGACCTCGAGGTTGTTCATCTGCGCCTGCGTGCAGTCCTGCTCGATCTGGTCCATCTTGTTGGACTGGCTCTCGCCGCCAAACAGTGAGTCGGGCAGCATCTTGAACAGGTTCTTGAGAAGGCTCGTGTCGTTCTTCTTGTTGTCCTGCAGCAGCTCCTCGAGCTCCTGCAGCTCGTTCTGCTTGATCTTGTCCGACACCTCACCGGCGACCGAGTGCAAAAAGTCCACCTCTCCAAACGTGCCCGTCACGATCGGGTACACCTCGCCGCGGGAGCCGGGGATGTGGAGCTTGGTATCGCGCCCCACGTGCGGGAAGACGTCGCGGTGGCCCATCTCGATCAGGGCCAGCTCGACGTAGTTGCTGTGGGCAAAGAAGTCCTCGAGGCAGTGCATGGCGGTGCCCATGAGGCGCATGGACTCGTACAGGTCCTCGTCTCGGCCGTTGCGGGCGTGGGCGCGGCCGAGGTCGATGCAGCGCCCCAGGAGGTTGCGGAGCAGGCCGGCCGACGTGTCGATGCCGGCGCGCTCGTTGGCGATGTAGTTCTTCATACCGCTGTCCGGGTCGACCGTCAGCTCGCGGTGTTCGTCGACGGGGCCGCGGAGACCCTCCCAGTACTGCTTGGGGTTCTCGCCGCCTCCGTAGCCCTTGGGGCTGTCGATGTGCTCCTCGGGTCGGTAGCAACCCAGGCGCTCCGGGGTGACTTCGAACTCCTTGGAGCCGAAGCCAAAGTTCATAAAGGCAAGGATGGCGACTATGGTTGTGTGTTAGCTGTCAGTAATGCTTATTCAATGGTTGGTGTTATCTGTGACTGGAATCGTTGACGCACCAACAAGTCGAATTGCCTCGTACGACACATTCTTGATGGTGCCCAGGTCGACGGCCTGGGAGTAATCCCTCAACCAATTGCCGAAATAAACACGCATCACGGCCATCTTGTTGAACTTCTTGCTCTTCTTATCCATGGCCCGGGCCATGATGATGCCGAGGAGGGCATCTTCAATATCTCCGTGTCTCCAGTTGATCTGTTGTGATGGAAAGCGTCAGCATCGCGGGGATCGAGCTGTAGAAAGTGAGACTCGGATATGTCGGAATGGAACAAACGAACCCCCTCAATGGGCGACTTGCTGCTGATGTTTCCAGCGCCGAAAGCATAGGCCGGGCTTGCCCAGCAAACCAGCAGGACAATGCCTATCAGCCAAAAGTTTGTGCGCGAGTCCATCATCTTGTGACGTCCTTGGTGTTGTTTTGGTTGTGCCTCTATGCAAAATTGGTTTTAGTTTCGAGCTCAAGAGCCCTTTGGACCACCAAGAGTGTAAAGTGAGGGGTAAAAGTCAACAAAAGAAATCCAGAATGACGTTATGCTTTTTACTATGGAGAAAATGAGGGTTTGGCCTGGCTTTACCAAGACTGGAGAAATTGTTCATCCGGGAAGGGGAAAAAAAGGAACAAAAAAAGAAACAAAGACCCACGAGGAGGGGACCTCAAAAGCTCACGTCATCGTCGTCGGTGATGGCCGAGACGCCAAGGTTCTCGTGGATTTTTTGTTACCAAGAAAGCGGGTAATCGGCACCGTCTTGACTTGTTGAATGGGGATCGCCAAGGCTTCATCACATGCCATGGATCCATCTGCTGGATTGCTACTGCACAAGTTGACAAGGTTGATATTGGGTCTGGTCAACTCTCGCAAGTGAATTCGAAGTGAGAGAGACTTGATTGGTCAGATAACTCGTAGGGCTGATAATGGCAAAAACAGATATCTGGGCTTGCTGGATTAGGCTTTCAACGTCAAGTGCTTAAAGTCGGATTGGAACTGGACTGATGTTGAAAGTAAAATCCAGAGGCTCACCCTGAATCAGTCAAGCCCCATTTGCACCTGCAGCCTGCCGAATTCGGTTTAGGTTTTGCCAGAGTTTCCCCACCAAAATCAATTCTCTACCAGTAGTAGATTTTGAACAAAGCGGGAACGCATCCTGTTTTTTTTTTTTTTTTTTTGTATGCAACCTCTGGAAAAACTTTGGGGCAAGATTCGCGCTAAAAGTCGACGTCCCGGCATGAAGATCTTCATCTCGTTCTTTTCTCCGGAGGAACAAGGCACGAGCCGGAAACTGGATTGGGAAAAATGATGCATCTCTGCGGACCCCGAGCTCTTTCATAGGTATTTCCGACCTCGACGCTATGCCGTCTTGGCAGGGGCCTCCGTCTTGGCCAAGTATTCGCTTCCGAACATAACCACCCCCTTTTGCTGCCCTTTTGCAGCTTGAATCCGAGGTACTTCTACCGGTTCAGGTCCTTGATGGTATTATCGTAGGTTCCTCATCCTGCTCTGACCACCTAACCCGTGTGACCAACCGCCTGTGCCCAATCGAAAGTTGCCACCAGCAGAGAAGCCGATCTCCCCCGCTCTCCTCAAGGTATCACAAACAAAGATGCACATCTCCAGGATCGCCCTGCCGGCCCTCACGGCCCTGTCGGCAGCACACTCGGCAACCGCCCAGGAGTCTCCGAGGACCTGCAACCAGGTGCAGATCTTCCTGTCGCGGGGCCACGGCGAAGAAATGCCGGGCCTGCAGACCGTCATCGCCGACGAGATCTGCAAGGACCGCCCGTCGTGCGGCTTCCAGAGCATCGCCTTCAACGCCACCAGTGCCCCCGCCACGCTGTGCCACGACCAGTACGCCGGCGTGCTCCGCGCCTGGGCCGACATCTCCGAGTACGCGGCGCAGTGCCCGGACTCGAAGCTAGTCATCACCGGCTGGTCCAGGGGCGGCGCTCTCGTCTCGGACCTGCTGGCCGGTGGCGGTGGCATTCCTCTCGCGGGGGATCTGTGCGAGCAGCCCGTCACGCCCGCGCTGGATCCGGATGTTTTCCCGGGTAACAAGGGTAGGTCTTGTCCTGTTTTGGATATATGTTCCCAATTGTGGGGTTCTTTCCCTCGAACGAAAATTGGAACAAATACTAATGATAGTCATTTTACTCAGTCGCCGCTGTTCTCAACTTTGGCGTTCTCCACCATAACGGCAACCAGACCTGGAACGTCGGCTCCGGCTCTTCGCGCGACGGCCAGCACCCGCGCCACGATGAAATGCTAGCTCAGCTCGGCAGGTGGGCCGATCGGTTCCGCGATTACTGCGAGCTCAACGACCCCCTCTGCGCCCAGGGAGGTGACCCTGCTTCTCACCGGGACTACTTCACCAAGGAGGAGTGGCGCCAGATGGCGGCTGAATTCGTTGCATCTCGTTTGGGTTAGCTTGGTGGCATAGGGCGGGCCGAAACGGCTTTGTTTGTACAGTAGTCGTGTTTCGGGTATATATTGCAAACTTCGGCGCTGTGGTCTTGGAGGCCGCCCAACTATCGAGCCTTTTTCACTCATTATGGCGAAACACAAAATCCTCTTGAG
Source organism: Pyricularia sp. CBS 133598 (assembly GCA_004337975.1). Classification (NCBI taxonomy): domain Eukaryota; kingdom Fungi; phylum Ascomycota; class Sordariomycetes; order Magnaporthales; family Pyriculariaceae; genus Pyricularia; species Pyricularia sp. CBS 133598. Next base: position 17,745 of record RRCJ01000015.1, read on the forward strand.
CAGCTTGAGTGCTGCCATACAGTAGACAAGACTTTGCAGGAGCATTTAGTTCAGATCCATCCGTCCTCTTTAGTCACTCACAACAAAGAAGTCTTGCAGGGACATGCCCCGGCCAAGTTAAAGTAGCAAGCCGCACAACGGGCAGTATGATGTACATGCCAGATCCGAACGGTCTGGCCATCAACCCTTATTCGTGCACTTGAGCATATCACGGAAACAATCTCTTGATGATGTGTTTGACCCAAGCTCAGCGATGGGTGAGTATTGCCTCCTGAGCCTGTGACGCAGTCGACAAGGTCCATTTCTCGACTGTCAGGTAAAACTCCACTTGACAAAAAAGGGCATTTTTAGTAACTTGGCATAAGCTTGAGCTTGATTTCAATGTCTCCACTGCTCCCAAGTCTTTGTTTCTTTTTGATACATGTCAAATTGGAGTCTACGTTGTTCTCTGGGTATCGTGGCTTGGAAAGGTTCCAGCAAGTGCCCAATATGCCGGCAAGGGGTTCGAGAAATCTACTTCCTTCCATCAAATCAGAACTATAATCGAGCAAAGATAACTTGATTCAAGCCAAATAAGCCTATCTTCCCTCAACCTCTATATCCACATGAAGGTTCTCCCCTTGCAACTCTTAGCATACATCTTCCACTTCTGTCATGACATTGCCCCATGCCACATTCAGCGCCATCTACTTTAGTACGCCTCATCGTCGAGGATGGGAGCGTCCAGGCGGTTAAGATCAACGTTGGGAAGGTTGACATGCTCGTCAATGATGGGGGCATCGAGCCTGTTCAAGTCGACATTGGGCAGGTTGACGTGTTCATCGATGATGGGGGCATCCAGACGGTTTAGGTCGACGTTGGGTAGGTTCATGTGGTCTTCACTACGCTTGGCTGCCGACTTTGTTAGACATAGCAGGCAGATTTACAGCGAGACTCCCTGCGAACATCCAGGGCCATCTTACCAGGGATAGCGAGGCCGAGGGCAACCGGGGCCAGACAGCTGATGAGAAACGTCTTGAAAAGCATTTTTGTTGGGTGGACTTGGTGGGATGTCAAAGGTGTTGGTTGTCAAGATCAGACTGACTTGTGTTTTCGCAGCGCAGTACAATACAAACGGCTTGACTTGCATCGGGCGGCTACGGCTCAAGGCAAGAAGGGGCTTTATACCCATCTCTTGGACTGTTGGACAAATCTCTTGGTCAAATGCTTGGAAGGCCGTACCGACCTTTCCATCTCACACAGTGGATATGCTGTATCACCGATGGCATACTGCACCTTCGGAAAGAGGAAGTGATGTGCAACTAAGTCTGACGATAATCATCCCTCCCAAGGGTCAGATGAGGGGATTCGCTGTATGTCGTCGGCACGTCGCATTTATCTCTGATGCACTTGATACATTTCATTGCCACCCCGCCAACACCTGCAGCGGCTTTGATCCAGACAGGTCTCTACCAACAAACTACAGCTTGAAGATAACCGGTGAGTGAGGGGCAGGTTACCTTGACCACCCTATCGATGCAGTCAGCATTCTTCGCAATGCAGTCAGCCACTTTCGCAATCCAACGAACAGTCGGCTGGATATTGCCTCATCACCCTCAAAAGCTGGTTCTACAGTATATTTCACGTCAACCCAGTCTGAACGTTCAAAAATGGGCAGGAGATAATTCAAACGACGCTTCTCAATGGGCGAACAAATGGGCTATGCAAGAGGGAAAAAAGCGGGGGAAAGCTTTGCGTGATATAAGTGATCAACATAAGCAGCTTACGTTGGACGGCATACCTCTTGACTGGCTCGGCAGAATGGTGAATGGAGGGTCGTGCCGTGCCCCATTGGGCTTGATCTTACATCCGACTGCCTGTCTACCGACCCAATACAATACATACCTCTCGGTACGGCCCTCTCCCTGCGGTTCTCGGCGAAGCTAAGCTTTTCACCCCATCTCTTCCGAAGAACAGAAAGAAAAAAAAGAAAGACGTTACTCTTCTTCTTGCCCATCATGGAGAAATACAGCTCAGCTGAGCCTTTGCACCAGCGTCTGCTGAACCAAGACGCTTCTGACGATGGTGAGAGCAGCAGCAGCAACTTTGGCTTTGGCATGCCTCAACCCAAGTCGGTTCGGAGCAGGCTGAGGGACAACATTACCGGTTTTGTTTCCTGTCTGCTGCTCTTTTATATTGCTGTCATTTCAACAATGAACCTCGCAACCAAGAGCAGCAGCGGCAACTCCTCGCACCATACAGGACAAGAGTCCCTCAGTAGCATGTACCCAGGTTTGTTCAGCTACGCTTCTTCCTCCTCTTGAGCACTCGCAATACAGCTCAACAAACTCACCGCTCACCACGCTCTGTCAGCCCTTCCCGACCTGCACATCGAGTATCAAAAGCGGGTCGAATGGGTCGACCCCAGACCTCACCCCTTCAACCTCCCCGTGTCGGACGCGCTCGACACGGCCTGGGAGGACCTCCTCTACAGCCTAAACGTCCGCGTCCGCCCCCACGAGATGAACCTCATCAACGAGACCATGGTCAACCGCGCCCGCGTCACGGGCGACGGGTACGCCGCGGCCATGGGAATCTGGCACGAGCTCCACTGCCTCAACAACCTGCGCAAGCTGCTGCATTGGGACTATTACGGCCCCAAGTATGGCGGCAAGGAGAACCCCGAGGCTTTTGGGAAGGGGCATTCTGGTGAGCTTTATTTGTTTTGATCATTTTCATCTCGTTGTTTCTCCTGAGTATATAGTTAGACAAAACAAGACTTGTTGAGTTGAGTTGACCAAAAAAACAGACCACTGCATCGACATGATCCGCCAATCGCTCATGTGCAGGCCCGACACCTCGCTGTATCCCTTCCACTGGGGCCCGGACGGCATCCCCAGCAACCACGTCAAGGCCAAGACCCCCAAGACGTGCGTCAGGTGGGACAGCCTGGAGAACTGGGCGCAAAAGAGGGCCTTGAGGCCGGGCGAGTACTCCTACGTCAGAGAACACTCTGCCCATCAGCATGCAAAGATCAAGGGGGAGGAGAAGAAGCCCGCGTCATCGTGAGGGATTGAAGGGGGGTCAGGGGATGACGAGATGTATAATAGATCCTGTCTTCTTGCTTACACCTTGTGCCGGTTTGTGACGATGAGATGAACTATCTGCATCTGGCCTTGGGGTCTTGTTTATGGTGGCGTATGCTAAGAGTAGGAATTCTCCAGTTGCGACTAGATAGGTTGCCCATTGACAAAACCATGTTGTCCTTGTTTCCTACTTCTCCAGCTGTCATGAAATGACAGGGAGCCAGTTTAATGCATCGATGCGTAAACAGAACACAGCCAGTGAAACATAGACCTTGAACCCCAACTGAGAGGCAGATGTAGTTTTGATTTTGCAGATATAAGCAGTTCAGTAGCACACAAGAAGATTCAGCATCAGGATTTTGACACAAGATGCTGTAAGCTGGCGCTTTGTAATGTATAGTACGGAATACCATATGGGACTTCGTCACAATCTCATAGAGACCGCTGGCAGCCTGAATTAATATTATTCAGCAGAGCTTTATCAAAGCAGGAAAATGTTAGTTTTATGCCTTGAAAAAGCCAAAGGGAGATTCGAGGGCACCTTAACTCTCTGTCCTCTTATTTCACTAAATGGGGCAAACTTATTAATCGACTTCATATACTCAAATGTCATGCCCAGGTTTGTGCACTCAATTACCCATAGGTGCAGTGTATCTGCAAGGTAGCCGCACGCATCACAGGAGTTTCAAGTTTTTGTGTCAAGCGTCGAGCAGACCTTCAGAAATATGGAGTTGTTTTCTTTAGGCCTGATAGTGATAGCCAAGCCAATAAATATATGGGGTCTTGTGGGTAATAATGCAACCGTGTGTGTGGGTGTTGGGCATGTAATACAACACCCAATGAAAAAGATGGGGTACAGATTACAGGAGCACGTAAAGTGACAGGATGCCACAGATTCAAAGAAATGGGGTTGGATCCCTGCGCGTATGGCGGAATAACATCGGAGTTGTCGGGCTATCTTGTACCTTTGTGGTCTACTGCAAGTTTCCACGAATGCCCAGTTGTAATAGGCCGCCAACACCAGGTACGCAAAGGCTAGGCGCGTTTACTTGTTAAACAACGTGACAAACCCCAAGTAAACGCGGATAGTTTCTTCCTTTTTTTCCGATGACGATTCGCTAATGCGGCCAGATAGACGTGCAGCAGTTCTCAAACTGTCAAACCTTTGATGCTGCAGTCCACCTTTGTTTCTTTTCCGTGCTTGGATCCCCTGGTGAGGTGGGCTTTTTTTCTTCTTTTTTTCCCTTTTCTTTTTTTCCCCCCGCAACCAACTCGTATGTCGCCAAGTTGCCAATATTCTTTGCATAAGCGCTGTATCATGCGCATGCACGAACTAGGGATCTCAGCTGGGATGGAATGCGTTATACAGGACTACAGTTGGTTATCAATGGTGGCTGGCAGCGGGGTTCTAAAATCAAATTTTGATTTAATTCCTTCCTCTTACTCCTTCAAATCGCAATCCGGTGTGGTAGTTTTTGCAGCACGTGAAAGATAAACGTCGAAACAACACACTCAGGCCCATCACAGCCTACTTTCATCCCGCCAAAGAAATGTCTCTCCTCAAATTTCCGACGGCGGCGATATTGCTGCTACTGGTGGCAGCGATCTTCCTCGTCCCACGACTTGGTCCGAAATCACGGTTCCCTCCGGGTCCTCCAACCCTCCCATTCCTGGGCAACCTACACCAGATGCCGACATCCAAAGCATTCCTATCATTCCAGGAATGGTCAACCACACACGCAGCCTCCTCCTCGGGCCTTCTCGGCTTCCACCTCGGCCCATCCGCCAAGTTGCTCGTGCTCAACAAGTGGGAGCAGGTGCGTGACCTGCTCGACCTCAAGGGCGCCATCTACTCGAGCCGGCCGTACATCCCGGCGCTCGACTACATCCTGCCCCCGCCGCACGACCAGCACGGCGCCTTCACGCCCTACGGGCCCAAGTGGAGGAGGCAGCGGCGCACCATTGATGAATTCCTGCGCGACCGCAACGCGCAGATCGGCCCCATCCAGCAGGCCGAGAGCACGCAGATGGTCTGGGACCTGCTGCACCACGGCCGCGACTGCCACGACTACATGCTGCGCTTCTCGGCCGCCGTCATCGTGGCCTCCGTCTACGGCGAGCGCTGCAAGTACGGCGGGCCGGGGACCTGGAGCCACCGCTTCTTTGAGACCAACGAGCGCTTCGGCGATCTGCTGGACTCCTCGTCCAACCCGCCGCCCTACGGAATATTCCCCTTCCTGCGCTGGCTGCCCGCGGCCCTGGACCCCTGGCGCGGCTGGAAGGAGCGCGCGCTGAAGCTGGGCGTGGACAAGAGAGACTTGTACAAGAGCCTGTTTAACGCGGCCAGGGATGAGATCCGGCTCGGCCAGAGGCTGGACTGCTTCGTCGCCGACATCCTGGTCGAGAACGAGCAGGCGGTCTCGGCGGGCAAGGTGGGCTACACCGACGACGAGATGATCATCTCGGCCAGTGTGCTGTTTGAGGGAGGCGCCGATACGACGGCCATGACCTTTGAGACGTTTTCGTTGGCGATGGCGGCGCACCCTGATGTGATGCAACGCGCGCAGCAGGAGATTGACCGCGTGTACGGGGGTAAGATGCCGCAGTCGGTCGACGCCAAGGAGCTGCCGTTCCTGATGGCGTGCATTTTTGAGGTAGGGCTTTATTGTGGGAGGGGCGGGCTTGGTGTGCACTGCGCAGCTGCTCCTCGACCCCCATCGTTGCAAAAACCTTGGCAGAAGATATTTACTAACACGCAAACCAACCCCCAAAAACCAGACCATACGATTCCGCCCCACGTTACCCACGGGAGTACCTCACGCCACCACCGAAGACGACACATACCAAGGCTACTCGATCCCCAAGGGCACCATCGTCATGATGAACGTCTGGGCGCTGCACCACGACCCGGATGAGTACCAAGACCCGGACTCCTTTATCCCGGACCGATATCTCCGCAACCGGTTTGGCACCAAGTACGACCAAGCCGAGGACAAGGACGAAGAGGCCAACCTGAAGCAAGGGTTCAAGAGGGAGACGTGGGCATTTGGGGCCGGGCGTCGGGTCTGCCCGGGTAGGCGGTTCGCCGAAAATACCCTCCTCGCCCTGGCGGCCAAGGCGCTGTGGGCGTTTGATATCTTGGCCGTTGGCGAGGCGGACATGGACATCAGGACTGGGTTCAAGGATACGTTTCTGACCGCGCCCAGGGAGTGTTCGTTTGAGTTTGTGGTGAGGAGCCAGGATAAGAGAGCGATTATCGAGCAGGAGTGGGAAAAGGCGGACAGGTTTCTTTCGAGGTTTGAGGCCAGGGTAGGTTCGTAGCTGCTTGTGTTTTAGTGTTTGGAGACTGGGTTGGCTGAGTTGTTGCATGAGTAACACTTGTGGCGCCAGAACCTCTGATCATGGCGAAACCCAAGATCCTGTCTCGCTCGAAAGGCCGTTCCTGTGAGCGGAAGCAAGAGCAAAGATTAAGCAGCTAAACGGGTGACCTGCCAGGAATTCAATAATTGATAAGAGTTTTGAGCCAGTGTAACCCAGGCTTCCAGAGCCATCACGCAGGCAGGAGAGACTGGTTTACGACAGGACTTTTCGTTTTGAATGTTTGTTTTGGGTTTTTCCACGCAAAATGACCTAACTTATGGCTTAGGTCCCTCTGTGGCTGATGGCTACAGGCAGCAGATGTAGGATTACTTTCAATGCCTCAACTGCAAATGCTTTCCCCAATCACGCGTGTCCATATATTACGACGCGGCTATCCACACTCATTCTGTCTCAGCTTGTTCTTTTCTTGTTGCTTCAACCCACTGTACTTTACCATAAAAACCAGCTACTCCGATATCTTGATCGTAACGAGAGGCCGGCCGTGTTTCCATGCGGGTTTTGACTTTATGGACCTTGTCCGGCGGCATGACTTCGAGACATATCTCGCGACGATTCGCTGTTCCTGAGGGGTGAGATTGATGATGACAACCGGACAGGAAAAGGTGATGATTAGTTGGATGGACAAGTGGTGGCGCGGGGGGAAGATGCAAAAGTTTGGGGGCTTTATGAATTGCCTACTGGTCGTCTAGCAATCGGCAAGTTGAAAAGAGGTGTTGAAACCAACCGCGTGGTGCGCGTCAGGTCGCCTCGGCAACATACAGATTGGTTCGGGCACACGCGCAGCAGAAAAGTCACAATGCTAGCCCCCGTACAACAGCTACCGTTTGCCGAGCAGGTTATTCAATTGCTAGATGAAGCCCCGGCTGACCTCACTAATAACAACGCCCGTTGGGGTCAACCTACTCGAAATCTCTCCCAAATGAGGCATGTATACAGCATCAGCGAAGCCGCCACTTTGAAAAGTCTTCTTGCACTGACGCTCGAATATTGCCAGTGGGGGTGTTGCGCTGAGCTAGAATCGATTTCGCCGATGCTGCCACTGAATCGTTGTTGCCTAATATTGACCGTCTCTCTCTTCCTTCTGTTTTGGGGCCCAACGTCAAGTTACGCCCATACTACAACATTTTACTCGTGCTTATTGTGCAGTGACTCGCTTGGGTCCGGGATAGGGATTTATGAGTTTAATTATCAATGGAGCGATGACTTACGTGCAATGCCACACGGGCCAAATGCAGGTAACCCACCTGGCTTAATTGCAAGTATAAGACGGAAGGACGTTCAGAAGCTCACCTCTAAACAGTTTCATAAAACTTGCACAATAATACCAACTTTACCCGTAAACAGCGTTCTGTTAATTAATCGACATTACGAAAGGCCTACTATTTAACAGGAGGAATTTTTTTGCCTGCTGCCTTGGTGATTATCGTCGGAAAAAAACTTAAAACTAGTAGGCAGGCGCAAAATATAATTACCAGCGAGCAAATTCGGTGTCGAATAAACGGCATTACCGCAGCTTGGGTTCTTTTAAAGCTTGATAATTAGAGTTACTACCTCGGTAAGCTAATCAATACAAATTACAGTGAATTTTAATTTTAATAAAAGAAATGTGTTGGAATAGAGGGAATCGCGGTCAATTCAACAATAGAGCGATGAATCACGTGCAATGCCGCACAGGCCAACTGCACGTGACTCACCCGCCCAATTGCGGGTATAAGACGGAAGGACGTTCAGAAGCTCACCTCTAGACAGTTTCAAAGAACATACACAATCAATATCTTTATATTCGTATAACAACGTTCTGTTGATCGATCGACATTACGAAAGGCCTATCAACAAACCATCCTATTCATTGCCCAGTTTGTGGCTGCCGAACACCGCGAAAACTTTGATATCGTCAAACAACTCGCGAATAAAGCAGGTGTTCAACTGGATTTAAGTGGGGAACAGTCCTGCGCCGTTTACGAATATTGGTATTTGCAGCCTGGGGATGAGAAGCCTCACATCGTCCGGTTGATAAACGGCAATGTCAAATGCGAAAATGTGAACAGTTGCAACTTTATTGGGCATGTATTTTATGCAAATTACGACTATACTGTTCCGTTTTGTTGCCGTCATTGCTCTGAACTGTTTCATCATTCGGAGAGCCAAAACTGGTTGGCTTATCATTGGTGGGACAAAGAAAGTGATAAGTATCGACGCCGAGACAGGACAACGACGAAGTATGAATGGGCTGGTCCGACCACAATGTTGGGCTATGAAGGCATTTATCAAATTGGTATGTTTATAAGCCCATTGTGGAAGAGCCCCTGTAGTTTTGTATTCAATGGTTTAACCGACTTTTTTCTCAAATTGTTTTAGGCCAGAAATGGTGCACAAAGAATCAGCATAATGTATTTGCCAATCCCCGAACGCTTCCCTCTCGTATTTACAAAAAGATCAAAGCCTCTCCTCAAGTTTCACCTGAAGTTTGAGAACGGGATTGATTGTGTGAATGAGGGCCAGAATTTCTACTCATGCGTAGCTCAGGGGGTCGACTCAGCGATCCAGTCAGATACCTAGTAGACCGACAAATCTCCAATTGAAATTATAGGTGGGAGCTGGGTGCTGCCTAACGGGATTGCAGGTCACTTGATAAATTGCATTTGGAGGCTTTGTCGCTAGCCGCGGGCTAAATAAGGCATTGGTATTACAGCATCTAATATCCTTAAAATTTGTAATGCAGACTTCTTTGGAACGTTGGAAAGGTTTAAATTGCATACTGTAACCATTCCTCAGCATCATTGTTGATGGTCCAGCAAGCGTGAGGATGGAGAGTTTGCCCGCGTGAGGCGCCACTGCAAATTCATTTTCATTTCAAGTCATTTGTTTTGTGTTATTTTGATGTCTGATCTTTGGTGAAACTACCACCTTTTTGTTTCTTAGATTCAGTTCATTCACAGGAAAGCGGGAGTTTCCCTCGAAAAATGTCGACGCTGCCGGCGACTCTTCGGCTCTAATTTGCCCAACTCAAGCCGTGCCTAACGCTGTAATCTTGGGCTAAAGGAGGTATTCATTAACTGCTCCGTGGCAGACTCTGAAACGCGACCTTTGAGTGATAAAGGCACAGTGTTCAAACAAACCTCTCTTGTCGAGCGGCAAACCCCAAAAGGATCCAAAGGGGTGGCGGATCAATTGAGCATATACAAAGCCTGCTGAAGGCGACTCCCCACGACAGATATTATTGTGCAAACTAGGAAAAAGCTGGGCATAACAAAGACATCGAGCTTGGATAAGGACAAGAGGCTTTAGGAATGGTGTGATACTGCTACCATTCAGCCTTCATCAGTCGCGGTTGCTTCACATTTTGAGGGATTCTGCTGTGTGCTTTACTTTCGCGCCTCTGCGCCAATTAGGTAGAGCCCAAACCGCAAAGAATTCGACTTTATGCCTCCATCCAGTCACTAACCCACTCCATCGATAGTGTGGCGCAAAGACGCATGGTTGCACCGTTGGAAGGGCATTGACACAGCAAAATAGAGAAATTCTCATAATTGAAATCCACGTCACGTTGGCTAATTGAAGCAAAGTTGCGTCTTGACGTGTGTTGTATTGGGCCAGCCAAGGGGCAGGAATATTAACATTGATATCCATTCAAAAGTGTACCAGTCACTTCCTACCATTGGCAGGCCAAGTCCATTGTCTTTCCATTGTCTTAACAACAAGCCGGTTGTCCCTGAACACGAGTGCAGCCGCCGTTGCACAACTACAGTCCCCCGGTTGAAGGCTCACAATCAGCATTTTGAGCGTATTCTTCAGGATTATAACTGCGCAGTTTTGGCCAAAAAAGAAGGCGGGGATGGGTTGCTCCAACTTACGGTGCAGAGACTGTTGGGGTTCGTTAGGTCACCATCCGTGTGACCGTTCGGGGAGCAAATTGATTGCCTGGGTTCCAGGCCACCATTGTTCATGGGATGAGCCGCTGCTAATTGTGCTATGCAAGAGAACGAAACAAGCAGGATGGTCTTCAGGGAAAGCATTGTTGATTGTGTGAATTCGACCACAAGAAAGTTTAGTTGTGTTTGTAAAGGTTGGTTTGTTTGCTTGAGAATAGGGTAGGAATAATCGAGATGAAGGCCCAAGATGGGTTCTTTTATAAATTCCCTTGCGTATGGACGCTTGCTTTAGATAGTTGTTTTTATTTCAGCGATATAAGTGCTAAGCATCCTAAATGAGTAATAAGCAGTGGTAAAATCCCTAAATACTTAGACTTTGTAACACTGGCGCGACATACTCAAAACTTGTTTTAAACTTTAAGATTTAGATCTGCATTGAGTCCAGAAACTATGAGAGCAGAGTGGACACGTCCTATGGCTGACCCGCGGTGGTCTTGCTCACAAACCCGACTCTAACATGACGGCTGGCTTTGTTTCGATCGGTCATGCATGAATTGCATGACTTGCATGGGCAATTTATCAACACCGCTCTAGAAACAAAGCCATACCTTGTCCTCGTGGCCGCGGAAATAATCGCCATTTCTCCAGAAGCTCATGTTACGTTACATAATGCTTCGGAAGCTCCGGCCCAGGCTATCAGAACACAAGCCGAGGCCAAGGGCATCAAAGTCAATATTCACCCAGGGCTCTGCCAACGACAAGGAAGTCTCGGTGCCCTCACATTGAGCTGAACGTGTCCACCTCTTGTCGACACTCTTCATTCTATTGTCATTATCTTTGTCTACTTCTCTACCGGCGTTAACAAACTAAAGGAACAAATAACGTCGGTTCTTCCCTTCAAAGGCTCCAGAAGCCCTTTCATATTGCACATGATGCTCAACCCCATATTCCTACTGTTAGAACTACTCATAGTTTGTTTTCCAAGACTAATTTCTCCGACTCGAAATGAGCCGACTAAAGCTGGCTCAGAAACGGAAGTTTGAAGTACACCAAATCGTCGCTTATTATATTGTCTGATCCGCCACTTGTAGGATCTTTAAAATACATAGCAGAACTTCCTGCGAGATTTCTTCGATTACTCAGAGTTTGCAAGAGTTTATGGCGTTTGAGCTGTAATCCCTCAGCTGATAGGTCTCATAAAAGCTTCTACATAACAGCAGTAGAGTGGAACAAACGTTCACAGTATGTGACCCTAATCCAGACCTTACGCTGTGGTAAGGCCGCCGGCAATGGCATCCACCGTAGGGATGAAGAATCCCCACTCGCCGTCGAAAGTTCCCTTCCTGCCCAGATCCATCGAGAGCATCGTGCGTCCAGAGTTGCTCACATACTCGAGGGGCCCGTCGGTCGCGACCGAAAAGGTACCCTGGCCGTTGAGCTTTGCGAAGATTCCGCTTCTGATGTTGAGCTTGCCGACCTCTGCAAGTTTGTGTGAGTGTGTTTGAATAAAGATCCGTCGTCCTCCTCGCAAGAAAGACAAGCAAGTGGGCCAAAAGGGGAAAGAAGAAGATAAGGAGAATTATACGTACTGTCCTGGTTGAGAACGTAGTCGATCTTCAGAAAGTCAAAGTTGTTGCCACCGTTGGTCCCGTCCGTCGTCATGCGGTACGACACGGGTTCGAGGGGAAAGAAGCCAGCAGGCGCAGGAGCGGGAGCGCGGTTCTGGCTCGTGAGCAGGGACCGGTCCTTGCCGTGTTGGTACTCGACCATGACGGCGCCGTTGGCCTATTTTGCCGAAAGCAAAGGGTCAATGTTGCATCCGTTTTCTTTCGTGAGCAAACACATAGGAAACACTCACCCCAGATGGATAGATCAGGTTGATCCTAAGATCACGACCCAGACCCATCACCTCATTGAAGCTGCCGTTCTTGACTACCACGACGTCTTGTCTTGCCTCAAGGGTCACGGGCGAGGGGAGGGCGGCCACTATCGTAATCTCGGCGACGAGGAGGAGGAGCTTGGAAAGGTACATGTTGCCTGGGTATCCGTCGGGCGTCTGGTTGATGTGGCTGGTAACGAACGAAAGAGGGATATTCCTGAGTAACCTTTCTCCAAGGCAAAGGAGAGGAAATGGAATGCATTTATGGCTCGTCTGTGAGGTGAATAAAATTCCATCACGGTAGTATGCCAAGGCTTCCCGATTGACCCCTATTCCCTGGCGGCACGCGCGGGACTTCACATTGTGACCCTCAAGGTCGGAAATAAAAACACAAAAAGCCAAAGGCTAGTAAGCATCATGACATTTCACACACAAGGTCAAAGTTGCAGCGTCGTCGTATCGTGATGGGGCGGCAGCAACAGGCACGGCAGTTCTAACCCCGCCAAGCCAATATAGACCTGGGTTCGGGTGGGGATGTTGAAAAGAAACCGCTCACATCCGCAACCGCTTTGACCAAAATTGCCCGTCACCCGTCCCCGAGCTTTGCGGTTGGGAAATGTGGCTTGTTTGCCCGGCTTGGGCCCTGCATTCGGTAAATCCTGCCCGGCTGCACGGATTGAGGTGAGCGGTGGGATGGAGCGGGAATTGAGCTGACAAGCTGACCAAGCAAAAAGGATTACTTACCTGCACATGAGAGCAACAATGCTCAGGAAGTCCTCAAACATTACTCAGGTAAGGTTAGACAATGAACGTTATAAGCAAACCCATTTTCCTGTCTGGTCGGTTTAATATTCCAAGGTGATAAAATCAGCGGCTGAATACCCTTCACTCTTCGTCTGACTGGTTCTTGGTTGCGGAAGTGACAGATTGCTGGCAAAAGTCCCGGCAATAAATCCTACGGTAAACTTTACCATGAAACAAATGCGAGGGGAAACATTTACCGCCCCAGCCGCCATAAATCCCCACTCGGGATCCAGCTTATTCTAAGCTTAAATATAGAATAATAATTTCCATTATCGGACCTTGAGAGGGCTTTTTACTAATTTCTTGGCTTCTGCCTGAACCCCGTATTTCTGCATCTTTGTAAGTAAGCTTCATCTTTATCTTGGGAACAACACTCGAGCTGGCGGGAAAACTAGCAGCACATTTCCTCTTTGATCAGCAAGCAAAGTAGTAGTTTGATGCTAAACTTCTAAAGACAAAACCAACATAAACTGCATACAATTTATCGCAATCGTAAACATGCTACCGCCTACAAAAAGTCAACAAACTGCGCACCAAACGAATGGTCACCCGTATCTCTATCTAAAAACAACCAACCCTCCCCCCTAAAGCAAACTTCCTCCCCGCTCACACCCACTTTACTCGCTGCAAAACTGCATCGTGCACATGCCACCGGGACGGACACAGGACCCGCAGCTGTCGTTGCAGCACTCCCAGCCGAACGGGCAAACCGCCTTCTTGCCGCACTTGGGACCCGACCCGGGGGCGCAAAACTCCCTGGTGCAGCCCTGGCCGGGCTTGGTACAGTATCCACAGCTCGAGTTGCAGCACGTCTCGTCGCCGTGGCAGACGTTGGGCCCGCAGAACGTGCCGTTGTTGCCGCCCGGCTGCCCCGTAGTCTGCTCGAGCTGCTGGACCGGGGGAGGTGGGGTGATGGTGGCATCTGCCGCAGGTGCCGACTCGGACGCAACGGTGCCCTCGCCCGACTCCTCGTCAGCCACGGGCCCGCCGCTCATGATGCAAAACATGTTGGGCGGGCTGACGCAGATACCCCTGAGGGGGTTGCAGCAGCGGCTGCCGTGGCCGCAGACGACGTTGGGTCCGCACTGCTGCTCCGCTTCGGGCACGCAGCGGCCGGACTGTCCATCCCCGCTGACCTGGCAGATGGTGCCCGATGCGCACCGGATGACGTTGCATGGGTTGCCGCCTGTGGTGTCGGCCGGGGCCGCGCTGACCAGGGAGGTCGCGGCGGCGAGGATGGCTGTGATGGTGAAGGACTTCATGATGTTGGTGAAAAACTGGGGTGGGGAAGTGGAAATGAAAAGCTAGACTTTTTGAGATGTTTCTTGTCAAGGCTGTGATGTGGACTTTCAAATTGTTCAAAGGATGTGTCTGAAAACGACCTATTTTTCACTGTGATTGTGATTGAAACCATTTCAAGCATGAGCCAGGAGGCCATCTTCTTATAGATGACCATTCTTACCCATCACAGACTTCCTCCGATCCGGCCTTTCAAGGTGAGTCGTATTAAAAATGACCCAACGACTCGCCAAGCCAGACCGAAGAAATGAAGTTCCCCCCTCCCCTTTCTTGTCAAAGATGTGGCTGCTTCTGGAAAGAACCAAAATAAGATAAATTGGACCAACGCCGCTGAAGATCGACAGGACCAAGGACCGAGCTGCAACGCCAAAATGACGCCTGCCCTGGTTTAGTCCGCTCTTGGCATTCCTTTTGGAGGGAGGGCCGGACGCCTTCGTATTCCCGTGTGTTTCTGGCGCGCACTTTCGGTGGTAGTCGGTGTTTGTCATTTTTTTGGGTTTCCTTGTCTTAACTTTAGCCGGCCCCGGACGTAACGGGTTCATGGCTGACATCATTTTAGGCAAAGCTCCTCAACAAAGTCATGGTATTTTTTGGCGCCTATTTTGAACGTTTCTGGGCTGTGTTTGGTCATTATTTTTGCTCGTTTTAATCTGGGGAAACCATGTGCCAAATCGCCAGAGCCGCCCCAAGATACATGTATGGAGTTTGTTGGCAGAAGCTTCTTACAGCATCTTACCATCTTCGATCCCCAGTCGGCTTGTGCCCAATCAGTTCTTCGTATTACGAGCTGTTGGATTTCAAATGTTGGAATTGTTGGTCATGTTTGTCCGGGATAACTAACCGTCTTACCGTCATCTTTTGTTTTGTTTTCTTTTTCTTTTTTTTTTCTACTCGTTTTGTGGGATTCTTTTTTCGCGTTAGACACGGCTAAATTCGTCCGCTTACATGTTTTGCAAAACTCACTCCCTTCATCACCACGCGTAATGCAAAATGTCTCTGATCTTGGCAACATTGCTGGCCGCTTTTCCCGGCTTGGATACAACTTGTACTGTGCGCGCCACATCGGCCCGCTTATGCCAACCTATCCAAGATGGCTGACACGTTTTTTGTGGCACAATGATTATGAAATAGAAGACGCGTCGTTTCTTTTCTCATCTTTGCGGCACAAGAACCTTTGGAGACGTTTCCTGGCAGACAAGTAGAGCATAGTGTCAATGGACACGGGGTCAAGGCCGTTTGCTTACTGAGGCACCACACCCATGGTCGGCACTTTGTGCCTTTCTTCTGTTTTTGCACCTTGGTCTTGGATCTTCGACTATAATCTCCCTGAATTGTCATCCCTGCTCTTATAGGCTGGATAAACTAGAATACGGTCCATTTCTGGCTTTTTGTCGTTTACAGAGTCGCGGTCAGGCTATCACGCATGGACAAAAAGCTCTCTACCATAATCTTCATGGAGGGAGAATCCCTCAGAGTCATTTATAGCCAGTAAGACCTGGGGCATGAACAACTCCTGCAAGGATACTTGTAGGAAATATAGGTGTTATGAATGTAAGGGAATGCGAATCAATATAGAATATTTGGACAAGATTAGTGCGAATATCTCAAGTTGGTTTTTACGGTTCTTGAATTTTCCGGAACTGTATCGGCGGTTATGTCCGTCGCCCCCTTCCATCAAAACTCCTACTGGACTTCCACAGCTCACTGGAGGTTAGTCGTTAGAAACAAGTTACATACTGTTGAAAAGCGTTTGTAATCTATATATCAACTGCCATCACAGGTCTATAATAACTTAGATCATTTGCACTTCTGGGCGAAATACGCCCACTCGTTATCGGTGCCGCGCTGGCATTTGTCGCACCAAAATAAAAGATTGCGGTTTTTATACAATGTTACGGGCTACATATTGCGGTGATTTGCCTTTGCGTAGAGCACAACTGCAGAAAGATAATTGCCAAAGTGAGTCAAACATACTACAAAATGGAAAGAAAATTCTGAATAAATAATCAATGAGTTTTGCAAACTGAGAGCTTTCACATCTATATTATTTTTAGACTTTCCCGCCAGGTATGTGCCCGTAGCTCTAACATATCACTTTCGTTAACAATACCACAAGCTTTAAAAGTGATGCAAAGCTCTGCTATGTTGTGATGGGCAGATATAGTCACTAATAAGAGCTTATTCTCAAACCTGGGCGCGGTATAGCCGAGAATTAATGCATTAGCATGCTAAAGAGTCTATCGCATGACGACGAGTCGGACCAGAGCACTGCTCCAGCGCCGGGTGACAGGTCGTTGCGAGAGCTTTCTGCGGCTCCGAAGACTGCTAGCCGGCAAGACAGTCCGAAAAGAAAAGGATTTCCGTAATGGTGCAAAACCACAGAGAAGCAAAACCAAGATTGCGAGGTCCAAAGCGTGCGGATGTCGAACCGGAACGTTACATCCAACTTCAGGTTGAACGAAAAAGAAAGAAAAAAAAGTTATTCTTCGCGTGGGTTGCCCAACCACAATGCAAATTGGGTTTGGAAAACGTAAAGCTTACACTAGTTCTAGCTCAGTTCCTCCCGACTGGGAGGACCGTCAAACTCTCCGGATGTGGCACCGGGTTCTTTCTTACAGTTGTAGGACATCTGACCAGAGTCGGTGTGAGGGTTGACGCGTATAGGTGCTCAGCCCTGCCCAGTGAGGCACAGGAGCCGCAGTGTACATTTCCGGTACTCTCAGCTACTCTTTTGCGTCACTCTTACTGTCTTATCTTATTACTACGTGCGTGCTTGACTATTGGCAAACTTTTATTCCAGCCACGTAGTGCGATTCATCTCCCTTTTTGGATTATTCTAGAATGTGATCAAATGTGTCTTCCACTGTACCAAGTAGATAATAGGCATCACTTTTTACCTTATCAAATGCACTAATCCGCAGGTCTCAGCCCGGATGTGAAAACGGGGAGCCCGACCCGAGCTGGTCTAGTTACTCATCATCGTTTCACCGAGGAACGCCCCGAGCCTGACCGAAAACAGGCATATTACTTCTGAATCCAGCTAGACCTGTCAGCGTCAAGCTTTGCTGAATAAACTCATGACCTAAATTCAAACGACAGTCAACAATATGGCCATCTTGGCATTGCCCAAAGAGGCCGAAACGGTTGATTTAAAGTCAACAGTAAGTAAGCAGAGATGAAGAAACGAATGCTTGGGTTTATAGAGTAGAAAGAGCTATAATAGTATGAGGTGCTTTATAAACACGGATTGAATCAAGCCAGCTGTTTTCCTCTCAAGTCTTCCACACACTCTGAATTACTTTAGTCAAGTTTCCCAGTACTTACGGAGTTGGACGGGTAGCACTAATCTTCAATGACCACCAGGTCCTATCAGGCTATCTTGAGCTTGTGTCACCGTCAGCTCTATGGGAGCACAATGTTACTCGGCTGATCAGGTCATTAGACCCATTCATATTGTCCTCTACTGCTCTTGTAGAGTTGTATCAAAGATACCCGACTCCTGGGGTGAGGCGATCCTTCTATGGCATGCAAGTCAAGTTTTGGAACAAGAGCTTGGGAGATGATTTTCTCCTTGACACAGTATTGTACTCAATTCATCACAAGGTGAGAAACCACATGCTTCGCAGTACTCTTCCGACACTATTACCAATAATATTATGCTATGTCTCAAACTCAACAAGAGTCAGCCGGAACGCCCTCGCAGCCTATTCTCCCAGTCCCACCCATCCAACATATCAACACTGCAGCAAACGAATTCACATCTTGAAGCCTTCCGTCTTGCTCGCAAAGAATCCCTCAGGATCGACAGCCTGCTTCGCCGCAGCAGCCATCTCCCTGCTCTCCGGCCTGAGCCTGCCAAAGTAGTCCTGGCGGAAGTATGCATCGTTGGCAAACAGCGGCAGGTACGCATCCGCGGGCAGCTCCCCGGCCGCCTGGCCGGCAACCACCCGCTCCCTGACACCGTTGTAAGTGTCCTGCAGGGCCTGGTCCACGACCTGGCGTTCCGCACCCTCGATCAGCCAGCTGTAGTTGTACTCCATGACGATCAGGTCCGTGTCCTCGTTGAGATCCAGCAGGTCGCCGCCCTTGGCCCGCGCCACGGACGACATGGACCTGGGGACGGGCTGGTACGCCGTGCTGGCGATGAGGCCGCCGACCTTGAGCAGGGCGGGCGTGCTGACGTCGCGCCAGTTCTTGTGCACGTCCTGCAGGGTGGAGGCGGCGATGGCGGACGAGTTGGTCCCGGTCAGCGACGGCATGGGGATCGTCTCGGTGCCGATGGTGTAGACGCTGCCCTTGACCACGGCCCAGTTGTTGAAGTTGACCAGCTCCGTGTAGGAACGCGTCTTTGTCGTGTCCATGTAGGGCTTGATGGACTTGAAGCGGTCAAACACGCCGGCGGGGGGCTGCGCGCCGTTGTAGTAGAGGAACATGGTCCAGAAGTCGATGGCGCCGAGTCCCGTGCGCTCGGCCGTCAGGATGATTCCGGCCTTGGGGTCTGGGTAGTGCATGGCAAAGTCGGCGACGGCATCGAGCAGCGCCGCGTCGGTCGCGGCCGTCGCGTTGAAGAAGTAGTTGCCGCCCCAGACCGTGCCTTGCTTGTAGGCCTTTACGGTGAAGCTGGTGACGATTCCGTACGCGTTGCCGCCGCCCTTGAGGGATTTGAAGAGGGCCGGGTGGCTGTCGCGCGTCACGTTGATGATGGTGGCATTAGCCAGCACGAGCTCGAAAGACTCGACCGAGTTTGCTGCCCAACCGTATTCGGTGGACATGAAGCTGAGGCCGCCTGGAAATTGTTTTGTCAATATAATCCATCAGGGCTTTTTGTTTCCTTTTACAAATTCGCCGAAAACTCACCTCCTAGCATGTAGCCACCGACTCCCACGTTGCCCAATCGGCCACCAACAATGGAGTAGCCAGAGCCGTCAAGCTTGTTGGCGACCTCATCCCAACGGTTACCCGGACCCAGCTTGGCCGTTTCGGTGGCGACATCAAGCTCGACCTGGTTCAGGCTGCCGGTCGAGATGAGCGGGCCACCGTCTATGCTGGCAAAGTAGAGGTTCGGGTTGTGACCACCAGACTTGATCGCAAACGTCTCATTTGTCTCACGCAGGGCCTCGACGATGGCGGCTACCTCCTGTGCGTTCTTGGGGTAGAGAATGCAGGAAGGGTGGAGTTTACCGCACCCGGTGCTCTTTGGGATACAATGTTAGCCACTGCAGCTACCTTTGTGGTGTAATATGCCACAAGTCTGGTGTTTTATATCTCACCCAATATTCGAGCTGCTCTCCGGACCATTTTGCACTGAAAGGCTTGACGATTTCGATATCGGGGGAAGAGCTTGGAAGAGTGCTGCAGATGTCGGCACGAGCCCCATGAAGCAGCAGCAGCGAGGCCACGACGGCCTTGGGGAGATTGTACATGATTGCCCTGGAGAGTGATATTGGCGATGGCAGAGGACAGGGTCAAGCAAATGACTGTCAAGCAAGGCAATTGCAGTAAAATGGAGGGCTGGGTGAGGAGTGAGACAGGTAACATGTCGATCATCGTCGACGGCAGACCTTCTTATACATTACATACGTACCCTAAACCCAACCCCTCAACGATCCTCATAAGCAAGATGAAACCCCGGTATTCCCACGTAATATTCCCATCACACGATCAACTCCACAGCAATTGGCGGGCTTGACTCGCCGGTCGGTCGGACGCCAAAAAGGTAGGTAAGGACTGTATACATTTTTGCTCCACAGGCTTGTCAGCGGAAATTTCGTTTCCGTCGCGGTACGGGTTCCCGCTAGTTCAGCTTCGCCTTGGCGGACAAGAGATCATCGACACTTATTTCCCTTTTTCGACTGCTCGACAAGAGCTCCAGACTTTTCGCTCCCAGGGATGTGTGCCGAACCGCGTGTTTATCTGCAGCGAGAAAAATCGGTGGAGGAGAAAAAAAAGGAAGGACTGTTGAGTCGTTGAACAAAATGGGTTACAGTGGAAGAGAAAACCCCAGTAGAAAGAAGATCAACAACCCAGAGTGGATGACAATGACAGCGGGTATGCACCACCTTCTGTTGTGTTACCAATTTTCTAGATGCTGTGTAACAAAAACCGTCATCGTGTTTCTTGCTGGGGGTTTTCTTTTTCTTTTCTTTTTTCTACAAGTAAACGTCAAGCCAAACGCGTGGATTTCCCTTGTTATCCCCTCGGCTTCAGGTGCCGGGGCCCTAAAATAGGTGCCGTTAGACCCCCCGTGATTGGAAGCTACCGCGACAGCCTGTGCCGTTCAGTCGGCTTCCCGTCTTGGCGGAAGCAACACTCTATCATACTGTAACCACAAAGTCGCAATCCCCGAGTCTCGCATGGAGCTTGACCCTGGTGGGAAACATAACACCGCGCGAAAAAAGTGCACGCATTGATGCAGGCAAAAGATAAGCCAAGGAGCGACAAACGTCATTCCGAGCTTGCTGCCGGCATGATCCAACATCAACATCCTTTGCGCCTTAGAGCAGGAAAAATGCAATGGAGAGAAGATAAAGAAATATAAAAAACACAACACAACACAACACAACAGCACGGGAACAAGCCGTGTTCCGGCGGCCGGGTAGCCATGACAAAGCCGCCCATCGAGACCAATCTGGGGTAGAAAAAAAGTTTCCCTTGTCAGGACCGAGCTGAATTCCCAATGTGGAATTTTAAACCCCCACACTGGATCTTGACACAATCCCCAATTTCACATCAGGACTCACCTGGGTTCCACTGAATTAGCTGCTGCATGTTTCGTTGACGTCGGTCGCTATTTCCAGCGACTTTTTTTTTGCCCCGTATAACAGGACCCTTGATGTTAATACAATACGATGTAGCATCGATCGAGTACCCATCATTGTCCCCAGATTGCAATTGCTTGACATGACACCACTTTTGTGATCCCTAGCCCCGTCTCAAAGAGGAAACTCGAGCTGAAGTTGAAGCAAATATCCTTTCGAAATCTTCGAACCAGCGAGTCCACGACGCAAATCTGCCGGCATCGACTCCCGACTCATCAGAACGGAGGCCTAGACTCCGTCTGCGCTCTCCACTTGGAGTAATAAACTATACTCAGTGTCAAGTCTACAGATGCGGGACACTACTAGACGAATCTTTTAATAAATCTGTCCCCTGCCGACCCATCGTATTCTCAAATCTGGGCTGATGCACGGGCAGATGAAGAATGCGCCCGAGCATATCTGCAAAATCTGCAATGGCCGACAAGCCCCGAGCATCAAGGGGTTCGCGAGCTTTCTGCCTTCGGATCTCCCGCAAGCGGCAGGACTTAAGCAAAGCTCCGCCACGACCAGCGCCAGCAACTTGAAGCAACGCGTATATCATCATTGGCCTCTGTCATCCTCGAAGCGTGTCTACCATCTGACCTTCATATGCGAGGCAACAGTTCATGACCACCAAGGCAACGAGCTTATCCATCATCGAGCTCTCCCTACTGTTAACGATATGAGAATCGAGACCGACCTGAATGACACCGTCGCTTGGGACTCGCCTTCTGCATCCTCTCATGAATCTTACCGTTACTCGATCCGGAGGCCACAGATCTGGACCTGGACCTGGACCCCGCTCCCCATGTCTGGAAAACGGGGGTTCATGGTACC
The DNA here is from genome assembly GCA_004337975.1 of Pyricularia sp. CBS 133598. NCBI lineage: Eukaryota > Fungi > Ascomycota > Sordariomycetes > Magnaporthales > Pyriculariaceae > Pyricularia > Pyricularia sp. CBS 133598. Next base: position 39,679 of record RRCJ01000015.1, read on the forward strand.
ATACCTGGCCCGATTTACCCTTTTTATAGGTGCTGTTGCTCACCGCTTGACGCACTGATAATAGCCCGTCTCGTCTGCAACATAGACAGAACCCACTGTCAAAGAGTCATCTAGGTGATGGGACGTCTCCATCTTTCTCTTCGACCACGCTAGCATTGTGTCAAATTCCCATTGTGGTCTTTTGTCTCCCGGTGCCCCCCTCCCCCCGAGAGAGTTGATGCGTCAACGATCCTCTACACCACGGAGCTGACTTTAGGATCCCCGCTGCTGGGATCAAGAACATATGCATTTGACATGTCCATGTGTTGCTCCTGCCCTGAGATTACCCTTGTGGCCCACGGAGTCGAGCAAGGCAATGTATCCATAGTGATAGTATGCTCCTTCTTAGAAGCTGTAAGTCCTCGTCCTGTCGTCAAGGTCGATCTCAACTTACTTCGGGCATTTTCTTGTTCATGATATGCAACGGGCATGGTGACCATTTCTCCCCAAGATGTAAGAGTTTGATGGATTTCAGGGTCCTTCAGGACACGCAGGACAGAAGAAGCTCCTGCTGGTCTTGGTGTAGAGTGAAAAATAATCAGATGTAGTTCCTAAAGATTCCAAGGCGTCTGGTCCCCCTAGGTAAGTAGCTACGCCCTACTTATATTGTAAGACTGAAATCTGAATCTGGTACCGCTCATGCTGGGTTTGGCGGCCCCTCGATCGGTAACCTCCTCTGCCCATTCCGTCATTTGAAATTCATGAACTCATCCTTGCTCACACCGGAACCGCTGCACCGGTGTTCCCAACGTCGAGTTCTCGGCCCGCGCGGTGAGATTGGTACGGGTCTCGTTGGTTAGGCTCACAAACACGGGACCCTTGGTGGAGCTATAGTTGACCGCGTCATCAAAGTCGATAGTGGACGCGCTGAGGACTATCTGGTAACCCACGCTTGCCACCCAGTTCCCATTCGCCACAGCGCAGGTTGAAATACCACGATTCTACAACCAAATTAGCAACATTGCCGCCATCAACCTTGGAGTGCATGATGGGAATACAAACCAGGGATGAACAATCTTCGGTCCTGGCCACTTTAACTTGCCTCCAGCCACCGGGATCTGACGGGGTCAACCTCCAATCGATCAAGAAGAGGGATCTTGACGTTTCTCCACAAGTCCTGGGGCCCGTCTTTTTTGACGTCAGCGGCCAAGATCAAGGCCGCGTTTGAGGATCTCATTGGGCACCACCAACGACAGTTGCCCGTCCGAGGAGCCACCCGGTGATACCGTCCCAGTGGCTCACGTTCAAGTAGGAGAGACTTTGGGTCATGTAGCGGTGGTCGGCTACAATGCTGGAGCTCTGGAGCACCGCCTGGGAGCCCGTGGGCGAGAGCACCCGAATTACCAGCAGCGTGACCCCAGCGATGTGCGCCACCCAGTCGCGATGGAGGCTGGCTGGGACCTGTGCGAGGAGTGCGGCGCTGACGGAGGAGCTTGCGACGAGCTGATCCAGTAACCCCAGGGGACTGCCCCTCTCGAGCAGCCAGAACGCGAGGGTGCTCAGAGACCGAGTAACCCTGGCTGCAAAAAGGATTGAAAAAGCAGTGGAAAAGCTGGGAGCATATCAAAAAGTTAAACGGCTGGATTTTCCACTCTTGAGTTGAATTTAAGAAGGACATTTGAACAGGGATGGCTCATACTGTGATTCAACTAATGGCCAACTCTCTGGCCTGCTTGGTTCAGACAGTCTGTTTGTTCTCAGCAAAGGTATTACGGCCCAACTGTTCACCTAGGGGCGCATCTAGGGAAGTAAAGGCTTCTGATCAAATGGGAACGTACGGTTTTCTGACGCTGATTCCTCGCAGGATCTGATATATTTGATACTTTTGGGATAACCTGACTTTCTAGTTGAGAACATCTGATATTTTATACGCATTCCCCGAAACGTTCAACAGAATGCTCCCTTCTGCCTTGTTACTGACCGTTGCAAAAGCACATTATGAGGCCTCATGTAAAATCTAGAACCAGAACCATGTGTGAGGATTTAGTGCGGCTTGCAAAAACTACTTCTGGTGGATCTGAGTGCTCAGCTCGCAGTGGCTGCAAAAGCCATCCTGTTGGTGGTTTCGATTGCATCAAAACGCATAGCCTAAATCAAGTGTATTTCAAATCCAGTTCTCGATCATTTACCGACAGACCACGTAAAAGGTATCTATCTCGAGAAAAAGGGCCGGCCATTAGCGGCCTTTTCGGGCACATATTATGGGCATCCCCGCATTACGTATGGCAATTTGAGCCATATCAGTCTTCCTTGAGCGTCCCATCGTAGTTTTCGAAAAATTGAACAGGCCTGACTCACAAAGAAAGCCTCAGGCAGGACCTTGTTGAAACATTTGCGAGCACGAGGCAGACGAGGAAAATGTTGATTGACGCTATCATTCATTTGTAAGCCGCAGAAGCATCTTTGAGGGCTTTTTGATAAATTTCGTCCAGTTCTCCCATTATTCGCTCAGTTTATCAACGCCGTTGATGCAAATGCCCCCATACAAACTTTCCATTGACTTCTTCAGGCTCGCGGCATTTCCTGGCAGCATCGGCTGGCAAGTGTCCTAAGAAGGGCCGATACTGAAGCCTCGGAACCAAGGGCTTGGGGTCCATCAAGCTTGGAACCTTGGCAAGATGTTCAAGTTTGCCCATGTATTCTGGCTGGTTGTCATGTCGGCCAGCTTTGTAGCTCCTTTGACGGCAAGAGCAGATTGTAGGGCTCGGGGTCGCATCAGATACACCATGACAAAGCTTACAACCGAGAGATATACCCCAGGACCCTTCTAGTTTGGTGTCCATCAGGCTAAGTGGTGGCGTCCATTGGCGCGGCCATCGTTGAGCTGGGGTATCTGGAAAATAATACAACGGAAGACACCTCAAAAACGGCAATTATCGCCAGACTGTAGACTTGACTAATTGGTAGCCTCTTCTAGCTAAGGGCTTCCTAATCCTTCAGCTGGATAGGCCCAAACTCATATCAGGCAGCGTCATTATCGTCAAGACCTCGTTTAGCCTGGTTCTCCAGTGCGTCGACCAAAAGTCCACGAACACGTGTGGTATATTGAACTACATCTACATTGCAATGTCTAGCCCGGCTTTCCGTTAACATATAGGCGGTATAAAAATACAAATATGATCATGATGATGAACAAGTGAAAATAGCTATGTTTACAACTGCCCCTCTAGCGAAGGCGACCCTGCTCACGATCCAACAAACTCATGACCCTGTCCACAAGATCTTCGAGTTCAGCGGTGCCAGCCCAGGGTTTGTCAGCCCCAGGATTGAAATTCCAGTAAACCTTCCCGTGCTGCTGGAAAAGCCTCCGGAAAGCGTCGTCAAGGACCGCGTCCATGTGCTCGCGGAACTGCACCAGCGTCTCGGCCGGCGTCCTGGAACGCGGGCTGTCATGGCCCGGGTCCTCAACCTTATACGCGAACCCAAACTTGCTGCCGTCCGGGGTCGGCAGCATCTGTTGCTGCACCACCGTGTCATGCAGCCCGGGCCGGAGTAGGGGCCCACCAAACAGCGCCAGCACCAGTGGGCTATCGAGGTGGGATACTCGCGACAAGTACATCCAGTTCATGTGGACTTGCGAAACTATATCACTGTACACGACGAGAGAGTATTTTTTGAACTTGTCTTCGTGGTCGGTTGTGGGGTGAATGACTGAGTCAGTCCGCAATGATACAGGTTCACTCCCGCTGGCCGCCGCTCTGAACAGCATCTTCTTGGGATGGCTGGGCACCTTGACCGCAACGTTTGGGTAGAGACCCTTGACCAGCAGGGCTTTCAATAACTGTTTATTGCCCGAGTTAACGTTGAGATGAATGCCGCCAGGGCCGGAAAAGCGCTGTTCGATCTCATCCCTCGATGGGAACATTCCGGTCTTGATGAGCGCCTGCTCAATCTGCCTTGCGACCCGCTTCATTGCCTCGTACGTCGTAAAATTTAGAAAGTTACGGCGAGCAAAATTAACCGCACTGAAGTATCTGACTTGTTCCAGCTGCCGCAAGCGGTTAAAGATGTTTATTTGGATAAGATGATCACTTTCTTCTGAGCGGAACTTCTTGTGAGCTTCCCTCGCTGCGCTGCGTTGGCCATGTGGTACATGGAGAAGTGAAGCTCCATCGGGAAGAGCACACAATATTATCATGGGGCCTAAGCATCGGAAAAACACCCCCAGGAGTACCATCTTTCCAATCGACGGGTGCAAAGGCATCCGAAGGAGGAGGCGGCCGAGGCTGGTGACTGTTTCGTTTTCCGCCAGCGCATCCATGGCCTTGAGAGAGTTGACCGCCTTTTGCACTGCAATAGGGGAAGGGGGAGTGATTGCGGCGGCGAGGAAGTCAGCAACATTGTCTTGAAAGCCTAGGGCCTTTACGGCCAGGCATGTAGTTGTCAAATCCAACTTTAGCATATCAGGCAAGTCAGTGTCTTCCATTCTCTGGTGTCGCTGCTGCGAGTAGAGACCGTAGTAATGACCCTCCTGTGTGCGGCCTGCGCGTCCTTGCCGCTGAATCGCCTTCGATTTGGTCTGCCAGATCGTATTCATGCCGGTGACGCGTGTCGACGGATAATGCGTGTACACTCTGGTCTTTCCAACGTCAACCACGTGGACCACGTCGGGTACTGTCACCGAGGTCTCGGCGATATTAGAAGAAAGGACAATGCGGCGACAGCCGAGGGGGATCTCCTTGAAGATTTCGTTCTGCTCGGCGGTTGACACGGTGGAGTGCAGGAAATTGATCCTAAACTTGGAGTTGTCGTTGAAGTCGATACCCAAGAACCCCTGCCTATCTCGCAGCATATCGTTGACCGAAAGAATTTCCTTTAACCCTGGAAGGAAAACAAGGATGGCACCAGGAGTTGCAGATGAGACAATGTAAGCAATGGTGGCTGCTACCAACTCGACAGGAACAAATGCAGCATGTTGTTCGGCCAATGTCTTGTCGGCTATGTCCCATTCGGAATACAGCTCAGTGTCCAGATATTTGATAGCCTCGTCTTTGTAGTGTTTATTTTTCAGCAAAAGATCAAACTGTTCGCCATACTTGTCTCTAATCATCGGGAAAAGCTCGTTGAGAAAAATTGATGAAACTGGGAATGTGCGGCCGGGGATCGACAGGACCGGGCAGGTTCTGTATGCTGGCAGCCTCCGCATGTTGCTATCAGGAAAAATGTCTGCAAAGTATTCTTGAAGTTGCTTCTGGTTCCCGATAAATGCGCTCATGAGGATAACCTTGGGTATTCTCTCTCCCTTGGCTAACCGCTCAGCAAAAGCTTTCTTCAAAGCGACCAATATCAAATCTAGCTCTATCAATCGCTCGTGGACTTCGTCGATCACGATGTGAGAGTACATGTCCAAGATGTTGTGGACTCCATCTTGTAATTGCCTCAAAAAAATTCCGAAGGTGAAGAAGTTCACGGTGCCAGCCCCGCGGGTGGCATGACGCGAGTCAAACCGAACGTGATATCCAACAGACTCGCCCAGTGGTTCGCCTCTCTCCGATGCAACACGTCGGGCAACCCATGTGGCGGCAATGCGACGGGTTTGCAAGCACAGGATTCGCGTGTCTGCCCCACGCCCTTGTTCGATAGCATCATCAAGAATAATTTGTGGTATTTGAGTAGTTTTCCCGGAGCCGGTGGCGCCAGTCACTATACAGAAATGACTTCTTTTGATTAGTTTGAGCACCTGTTCCCGGTGGTTGTTGATGGGTAGCGAGGCCCTCTGGGCTCTGATGTGTTCCAGATCGGGATCGGTCTTGTAGGCCTCTAACCATGCAGCTAAGCGTCTATTCAAGCTAGCACGTACAATTGGAAGCATCCATTGTGTATGGCGTCGGGCAAGATTTTTTCTCTGGACGTATTCCACAGCATTGGCGGGCAGATGCTGTACAACCTTTGATCGGATGCTCCGGGGGACGGTCATGGTTCCCAAAGCCGATGGTTCAAGGGGCAGCTCCAACAGTGGTATCAACTGTTGAGATGGGTTCCCAATCTTATGCCTTGTATCAATGGTTGGAACTACGGCAGCAAGATGAAGAGCTGCTGCGTAAGATGCCAGGGACCTCATTTGCGGAACATCGGCACAATCCATAACGGTTGGGCCTACAGGGCGTCCATTGCTTAAAAGTCGGGTGACACAGAACATGGGTGCCCCGGCTAATGGGCACCGGTGTTCGACGGTTACATCAACGGGGCTGTAAAGGCCTTTGCGCTGGCCTCGCTGCGTTTCCAAGAAGGTTTTGACGAACTGGTCGGCGTTTTCGGGGGGGCCGACTATGGAGAGCAGGCTTTTGTCAGGAGCCGCAGGGTGCATCTTGTCCAGAGCCTTGATCTTGTCCACGAAAAGCACTTGCGCCATCGCCACGGCTCCCGTTATACTCCTGGCTGTAGTCTGCACGCTTATACCCAAATCCTCGGCCTCTATGCTGAACTTGTAACACAGTATCAACTTCCGATCATGGGGACTGTAAAGGGTCACCAGCATGAAGTCAACCGTCGGAACGGATCCGCGTGCCGCTGCGGCAGTATAGGAACGACACATATCGTATTCGGAGTGGTTTATGTCGTCGCATAGGTCCGCTTCAGTCAGGTTTGGATCAAGGAGCCTAACTCTGGGCAGCCAGGATGCAGATTGTTTTACCAAAATGTGCAGCCAGGCAGCTCGTATGGCGTCTAGGGAGCTTGCACCATGTCCAACCCCTACAACTCTTGAATTAGGTTCAGGTATATGAGCCTGAATGGTCGTTTGGAATACCTGACCCAATCCATTGAGCTGGACAGTTTTGGATGAGATCTGGAGCCAACCTTTCGGTTCCTTGTACGCAGAGTTGGCTACGGGGTCTAGTTGCGCAAATAAATGCACTCCATGCAGTATCGATTCGATATACTTGTCGATGGCAGCCCGATCTAGAGTAGCCAGTTCGGATAGATGATAGCCCTTTAGGTGTGGCACAAAGTACTCGAGGTCGCGTATGACACCATGCTTGATGTGTTTGGGTGCAGCTTTTGCTTTGTGGGCTGGGGAGTTGTGTTCTCGATGTCTGTCAACAATAGCTGTTTCGCACATCACCATCCAGATGGGTGTGTCGCTGGCTGCTGTTATCTCTCCATTCTCAGGCGAAGCGTCGACGTGGTCAAGTTTGCCCGAGTGCTGTGACTTTCCATCTTTGGGAGCCTTCGTGTCCCCAAGCCCAGACCACTCGCCGGTCTTGGAAAATCCGACATGTTCAGTCTCACTGGGTAGACTACTACTCGAGTGAAATTGAGCGACGTGATCGGAGTTTCTGTCAAGTTCTTGGGAGGAATAGGTATGATTATGGGGGCTGATTGTGATACATTTGGCAGCCAGCGGCCTATGTTTTATGCTGACGAAAGCATGATGTCGGCCTATGGACAGGATCCGGGCCAAGGCCGTCATGACGCGGGCACCCAACGCAGTATAGGAAGACACATGAGGCTCTGACCCTTGGGGGTTGACGCGCAAGGTCACCTAACAAAAACCAAAGATTCTCGATATAGCCAATGACGGTCCGCGATATGCGAATTACTGCTTGATTAAAACGTCGACTGGATTGGCTGTCAGTTCAGTTGGTCTTGGTCCAGTCCGTCGCCAAAGTTCATATCATGACGGGTATCATCACGTGTTTGTGAAGCGCGTCGTGAAAAATTTCGACATCAAGAGACAACCCCAGTTTGTACGCTATCACATGACAAAGTGACAGAACTGTCTGTCACGTGGGGAGAAATCGAATCGAGCCCCAGCGAAGTTGCCTTGTTTGCTTGGCTTCTTAAGGACCAGTCCATTTTGGAAAACAGGAACATGAAGTAGAAGAGCGGGGGGGAAAGAAAGAAAAAGCTATGAACCGAGCGTCATCGCATAATACACAGATCCGATATCCGACGACGCCATACGTAAATTCTTCAGTGAGCTATCAAGCGGTGGTGAAGACTGTACCGGTACCGTACTGTTAACACGAATCGACACTATTGGTGCCACTACAATACAGGCTCCACCCAAGTAGAAAAAGGGACCGGCAGGCGACTGGTTCATTGGCGTCAGTCAAGAAAAATCCAGGGTCCGAAGTGGAGAAACTCAAGTGGCGATCGCTTTGATCGGCGTCATGCCGTCACCAAGCCACTGTCCAATAGCTCTTTGGTGTGCAGAATCATCATCATCCTCCCATACGTGCATTTATCAACAAGTCACCATGAAGTCATGCGACTCTTGGCTGGCCTACCGAGCATGGCTGAGCAAAAACATGGCTCGTTTTCCGCGGGGTTTTTTTGATGCATTGATTTGGTTTTAAAAGGCCAGCCAGCGAAGGTTGCTGGTTCCTGTTCATCGCCCTTACGGCCTTATCAAATCTCAAGCAGCAGCTAACCATCCAGCCTGCCAAACACAACCCAAACTCTACAAACTCGTCCACTCGAAAGAAAAACAAAAGACGTTCAACTGCCACCGATCAAAATGTACGTCCCACTGGAGCAAGCACAAAATGCTGCCACTTTGGTCGCCCGGCAATACTACGGCAACAACCGATACCGCAACAGGCGGGCAATTCCACTCGGTGCCATCATCGGCTTGGTGATTGGCATCGTCGCCATCTTATTTTGCGTGTGCTTCGGCATCCTTCGCCGCCGACGTCGCCGATCGGCCATGGTCGCCGGCGGCCCTGCGGCCTCGAGTCACAAGTGGGGAGGCGGCTGGAGGAACAGCGCCAGCACCACAAACACCAACAATGGGTACTACTACAGCAACAACGGGTACCCGCAATCGCAACAGCCCCAACAGCAGCAGCAGCAGTACCAACAGCCCATGAACCAGCAGAACGACTACGCCGCTGCACAGGCTGTTCCTCCTCCTCCCTACGCGCCGGGCTCAAAACCGCCTCCGGCACACACTGCCAACCATCACACCGGTGGTGAGAATGCCGACTACTACTCGGGAAACACACCTGAGGTCAGCGGCATGCCGGCCCAGCAGGGTGTCAGGTGGTGAGGTGCAATCGAAAAGAAAAGGCTTTTGGCCTTTCAGGGGGTGGCTTCAGCGACGATGCTCACGCATAATCTAATGTATCATGATGTACAATTTTTTAATGCTTTCCTTAGATACCCGAATAGTTGCAATTAAATAAGTCACATTATGTTATGATTTTTTTTTCTTTTACGGTTAGCCAGTTCATGGTGTCATTTTTACATGTACTTTACTTTTGACCCAAGCAATAGAGCAAAAGCATGGCGCCGCTTTCAAGGAACACCAATATTCACTCGAATAAGTTTGAGATATAAACGGTATACCGGCTTACTCTTTTCTTCCCAAGATGAGATCGCAATACGTGGGGTTGTTTCTTCTTATCCTCTAATTCGCTTGTCCTCAAACGGCGACGCCAAGAAACTTATTTCGACGCAGTGAACCAAGGGATGAATGTCCACATATCCATAGAGGCAGCCCATAACGATCTGGGGACGACCGTATATCCTTACTGAATCTTCTTGTGTTTTGACTGAGTTTTGCTTTCTTTCAAGGCGTGGTGCAGACACTACCAAAACGCAACTCAAGTCTGTGGGCGAGGAGAACCTCGCGCCAGTGGCAGTCAAAACAGTACAAAAATTATCCTTTGCTTGCCTACCTGCCTTAGCTTCTGATCCACATGCGTCCTAACCGATGTCAAGAAGAGATGTGACAAAAGCCGACGCACCACATGCCAATAAGATGTTACCACCTACTACTAGTTGCTAGTTCTAGGTATAGGTCTGGGACTAATAACTACTGGCACTCAAGATGAAAATTTAAGGGTCGCAAAGCACCTAAACATCTGACTGGAGTGATACTCTCGATAACCTCCGGGGAACATATGGGCTCGAATTTGGCCAATGTTTTTTGAGGAAACACGCATGAGAACCAATAGGAAGATGACTCGGTAACTGCAGCAAAAAGAAATATGGGAGGAACACCTCACATGGATACTCGCTGGTGTGCTTATCGACCGCTCGTTTTCTATGCACATGTCACACAAAAATGATGACCAACATGACGCGATAAATTGTTGCGCAGTTACGGATACTACAGTACGTAGGACTGAGAAAAGCACAGAGCGAGCCCAGCGAGTGCCATCTCGCTGATCCTGAGGACAGAATGACACGGTTGTTCTCGACAAAGGGATGAGAAATGTAGCAACAGCTAGGGGCGAGCAAACAATGATGATGGGTTGCCATTTGACGAAATTAATTCAGCCAGAGTAACAACACAAACGGCTGCGAATGGGATTGAAGTCAAACCTCCAATGAGCGTTTGCGAAAGCGTGCTAACAAAAACGTCATTCGCTTCACCCACACCCCCCTTTTTTCCGTTTTATAACCCCTACCTACACCAACTCCCAGCTCTCGCTTCAGCGCTGTGATGCAAGAAGGGTCCTGCTAAGGCTGATTGCCGTCGATCCGCCAGCATCCAATTAAGCGAGCTGTGGACAGCTCTGCCATTGGCAAACCTAGATTAAGTGGCGACGGTACGCTGTCAAAACCGCCCGCAGGTGACAGGACCCTTGGCCGCCCTCTAAAGTGGAGCAACGTCATGATCATCAAAAAGTCGACATTTTCAATGTTGTCGCCGTCGAGCTTTTGCTGTTCTTGAGTATTGTTGAGCGGCACTGCCACGCCCGCTTATAGGTTGATGAGGGAGGTTTTCGGAATTGCGCTGTCCGTTTTGTCTATAAATTGAGGCCAAGTCTTCCTCTGGTTTCCATTTTCAGGAGTCTCTATCATCATCAAGCCTCTCCCCAGAGCAAAGAACAAAGCATCAAACACTACTCGTTCAAAATAGAAGCATTTCACAAACCCCATACAGTCTCAACACCTACGAGAACTTATCAAGCAATCATGGCGTAAGATGTCCTGTCCGATCGAACTTATTCCCGGCAGACAACTAACCATCACCTGCATACAGTCGTCGCTTCTCTCTCTCCAGCCTCTCGCCAGCAAAGAAGGCCGAGAACCGCGTCATGGGTGACCGTCACCGACGGTCCGTCGACACGACCGCGACATCATCAACCATCGGGCACATGCCAGTCGTTGATGCCTCGCATCATCTGCCTCAACCATCCTGGTCCAAGACGATAGCGACTCGGTCCTAGAGTTAGCCCCGAAGGTCCATGGCGCATCATGGGTGAATTGACCAGTTTGCACGCTGGGAAAGACGAATCGGGATTTTTTTTCTCTTCCTGTTGTTTTGTGGAATTTCAAGCGTGCGGATACCCTCGTTTTGAGTTTAAGAGTGTATCCTACTACCTGGTATAGTGGCATTTTCTCCGGCATACATAATATGTCCGTTGAAAGTCAAAATTGTTAAATGCCAAATTTGTGGGGCAGATCTGCAAGGGACGGCTGTCATATTCAAGGTCGTGATGGTGGAAGGTTGCATTTCATCCGATCGAAATCCCAGTGCTCCTATCAAATCCCTGCAGGACATCTGTTGGCTCAAGCCTGTACTGGATGCGCACATGAGAACAGAAATGGATGACCATTTGACAGTAAGCTAAACTTGCTAGACCTTGTCTTGTCTGTGCAAACCTGCGCACTTCCGTTTCCCTAATTTCACAATCCGGGCTATTGTACTACATATACACCATCTTACCATCTTCAGGTTGTGTGAGTTCCATGGATGGCGAAGTACTTGGCAACATAATGAATTCGTCGTGGTTCTTTATTCAAAAGCCCTAAACTAAACCAAACAGTTCGCAGAAGAAAACTTCTCCGTGGAGTCCTTAGCGGCTTGTCTCCGCTGGTTGTTAGTGGCCTTGCTGCTGAATGTACAGGCGCCCCCATCCCCACCCGGCACGTGCATTACACTAGAAGGGCAAAGAATGGAGTTTCCCACCAAATCCAACAATGCACTATCCGTCTGGTCGCGTTTCCGTTGAAGAAGTCTGAGGTGAACGGCCATGTATCGGGTCAACTAACGCTGTCTTGCCTGAAGCATGCACCAACGTCTTAATGTCAACTCGTACTCAGCTCCTGGAAGTCAGGTAATCCGTGCGCCCACCCTCTGTATCTACCTACCTAGGTATCTGCAACAGAAGTTGGGAAAACTCTCCTCATATTTAACGGACAGACTTGCTTGCTCGCAGTTTTCCTTGGGGAAAGCAAGAGGCGAGCAGTGTCAATCAATCAATCAACCAACCAACAGTACCTAGACTGGGCGGCCAGGACTTGCTCGATATCTAAGGGTATTAAAAGAGACTTTAGTGTACACGAGCCGCCCCTGACCCCAGCCCGACATCTCGAACAACCCGCCCAAGTTTCCGACACACCCAGAACCTACCCAAGAGCTGCTATGCGAAGATGCTTAGCGACGACGAAATCAGGCGGGCCGGCGCCCAGTTAAGAAATTATCAGCTGGACGACACCCTGTCCCAGATGCTCGAACGCTATGGTGCCCTGATTGAAGATTACAAGCGGCTCAAGAGCGACTATGAAGAGGAGCGGGATGCGAGGGAGCGGTACAAACAGATGGCAAAGGGCCAGGACCGGAACCCGTTCGTCCTCGTGCTGGTAGATGGCGATGGCTACGTGTTCAACGACAATCTGGTGGATAAGAGCAATCCAGATGCCGGCCGCAACGCCGCCCACCTGCTACACGACCGCATCCAGGAGAGCCTTCGCCGAAAGGGACTGGAGCATTGCGCTGTCATGGTGCGGATATATGCAAACGTGGCCGGCCTGTCAAAGGCTCTCGCCAAGGCTGGGCTGGTAGGACAGGAGGGCCGGTCGTTGGCTCCCTTTGTTGCAAGCTTCAACAAGTCGTACGGCCTCTTCGACTTTGTCGATGCCGGTCCGCTAAAGGAGAATGCCGATTTTAAGCTCCGGGCCATGTTGAAGCTCTACGCCGAAAACGCCCAGTGCAAGCACATATACTTTGCAGCCTGTCATGACGTTGGCTACATTTCAGAACTTACCTCATTTGTCGGAAAGAGGGATCTCTTTACTCTGATCAAGACCCCCGGAATTAACTTTCATGACGAATACACAAAGTTAGGTCTTGGGGTGGAGGAGCTTCATGGTGTCTTTAGGTCTAAACCGCTCAGCATCCCCGTGTCATCTACTCTTGCCCGGGCTGCTAGCGGACCTTCCTCGAAAACCGAAGCATCGCCTTTGGGTCAAGGCGCTTCAAAGCGTGTAAATGCGCCATCGCCTGATAATACTAAAAACAGCAACACTACCAACAGTAACAAGCCAACCAGCGGGCAGGGGACATCTGCAAAGTCTTCAGAAGCAGGTGTCGGCGCCGTTATCTGCCAACACAACCTGGCAGGACGCTGCTCGTTTGGCCAAAAGTGCAGAAACTTGCACATAAGCGGTTCAGCCCGCACTAACGCGGCGTGGCGGGACGTCCCTGGTCAGGCAAAGTCGCCGGACCAGTCGAAGCAACCTGCCTCGCCCGAAGGGTTCAAGAACCTACCAAACAAGGAAGATATCCCCCTGGGCCACGTGGCCGTCAACGAGGCGGGATTCCGTCTCGACCCGTACCTGCCTCCGTCTAGCGTGCAGGCGGCCGAGACCATCAAGTCGTGGGGTAGTAGGGTATGCAACATTTTCCACCTGACGGGCGATTGTCCCAAGGGGCAGGACAAATGCGAATACGACCACAGCCCCCTGAGCGACCACCTCAAGAAGGGTGTGGAATACCTATCCCGGACATTCTTTTGTCACCATGGAGGTTCTTGCAGGGACCCCGACTGTATACAGGGACATATTTGCCAGGTGGCGGACTGCCAAAAAAGGGGCGGGCGGAGGCCCTGTAAGATCCGGCAGTCTGCACACCTGGAGAAGCTATCTCCCGTGCAATACATACCCGGAATCGCGAAAACACGTGGTTCTCGAAATAGCAGCATCAGCGACCTAAACGGTTACCCCACCATGCAAACCTGCCCCCGAGGCAGTTCGCAGAGCCCATCGATTGAGACTGCGGATGCGGGTGCGAGGCTTGGAGGGGCCGTTTTAATTTGACTTCGCGCAGAAAACAAAAACAGACGTACGTTTCGGCAAATGCTTTCTAAGTGCTATGGGGTTGCGCCATCTCAAGCTTTTTTGTGCGAGTCGGATGGGACCGCGGACCGAGGGCTGTAAAGATGGCATTAAAAAGTTGAGAACAAAGTTTATACCGGTAGTACGGAGTAAGTCTGATTAGAACTATGGAAGAAAGGGATGGACCAGAAAAGATATCACTGGTTCGTGGTGGAAACCCTCTGACGAATGCGGACGCCAGAGTTCCCTGGTCACCCTGGCGTGGTGGGGATAACCTGGCCTGCAAGAAGAAAAGCTGTCAGAATATTTATTACGGTACGGTACTATCTGCCGGAGGAATGGGTGAGGTGAGGCATGAAAAGCCACTGGAAACATGTCTTGAGGAAAGGCATTGGGTTGTTGGAGTTCATCGAGGGTTGATATTTAACGATTGATGGTACAGGGATAACCTGTTTTCGATACATTAAAATGTATCGGTCTGTTAAGTAATTGTTACTTCAATATGATCTCGATGTGTGCTTGGCCAAATTGTTAACACGTAAATGCTGCTGCTGCTATTTGTGTACAGTACAGGTACCTACTGGTGACGGCTACACTTGGTATTCGACATCACTACCGCATTGGGTAACACTGGAATGGAGTACAGTGCAGTACGACCCCCAGCAATTGGCGGCTTCTTTGGGATTTGGCATCGGGAGTGCGGGGAAGTTTGGAACCCGACAGTTGACATTGGCTGAATCCCATACACAACGTTTCAGCTACAGCACCTCATTGACACTATCGCTGACGTCACGGACCTTGTAAACTCAAGCAGAGTACTTTACGAACGCAGGCTCCCATCTGATGTGGCACCACCACGCAATGCGGTACATCCGAATGTTCCGAAGCCCCTGTTGAAAAGAAAAATGGAAAGCTAACTTAAGGGTATTACAATCGCTATCCGCCGAATTGCCTTTTTTTCGCCATTTCTTTCTCCGTCTACAACTCTAAGGAGCTCCGGATTGAGCTTCAAACCAAAAGCCCCCCGGATTCTGCAGTCAACCCAACAATGAGATACGCACCAATTCTCTTGCCCTTGGCGGGCCTGGCGTCTGCTTTCGTCATCCCCGACACGGAGCTTTTCAGCCATTTGGTTCCGGAGCAATCCCAGCAGCGCTCTACTCCGGCGGCCCCACTCGAGCAGCACTTCTCGATTGAGCACTCGGCCGACAAGGTCGTCGCCTGGTGGGACAGCCTCCTCGAGCACCTTCCGAGTCGGGAGTCGCTGCTCTACGCCGCCGGCGATGCGATTGATTCCGTTTCGCAGGGCCTCGAGAGCGGCAAACAGACGCTCGGCCATGTGCTCGACGACGAGCTGCAGCTGTTCTCCTCCGAGACGGAGGGCGACGACAGCGAGGCCGACCGTCCGCGCCACGGCCACAAGCCCCACCGGTCCAACGAGACCATCTACGAGCTGGTCAAGAAGTCCAAGTACACGACCAAGTTCGCCAAGCTGATCGAGGACTTCCCCCACGTCGTCGAGCTGCTCAAGAGCACCGATAGCGGGAATCTGACCTTGTTCGTGCCCACCGACAAGGCGTTCGAGAGGATCCCCGACCATGGGAAGGACAAGAAGCCGCCCAAGGAGGTCGTCGAGGCCCTGCTCAAGTACCACGTAGGCATTGGCTTCTACCCGGCCGGCCGCATCCTGCACACGCACACCATCCCGACCGCGTACAAGGAGTCGTGGCTCGGCGGTCACCACCAGCGCCTCCGTGCCCGCGTCGGCTTGGGCGGCGTGAGGATCAACTTTTTCAGCAAGGTCGTGGGGGCTAACTTGGTAAGTCTTATCGTGAGAATCAAAGTACCCTCGCAAAGCTAACATACTCTTCCCCCGCCCCACCAGTTCGCCAAGAACGGTGTCATTCACGCCGTCGACCACCTCATCGTCCCGCCTCCCATGGTCGGACGCATCATCTCGCTCGTCCCTCAGCAGTTCTCCACCTTGCTGCTGGCCTTTGAGAAGACCGACTTCACCAACTACATCCACAAGGTGCCCATGGCCGGCGGGACCGTCTTCGCCCCATCGAACCGCGCCTTTGCGCGCCTCGGCCCTCGTGCCAACGCCTTCCTCTTCAACACCGAGACAGGCATCAAGTACCTCAAGGCGATCCTAAAGTACCACATCGTCGCCAACCAGACCCTGTACAGCGACGCCTTCTATGGACCCGAGCACCGCGAGAACGCCCCGACCTCGGACGGGGAGCAAGACGACATGGTCGCCGAGGGCGGATCGCACTACCACATCGACCTGCCCACCCTCCTGGACGGTAAGAACGTCGCCGTCGACGTCGCCCGCTGGGGAGGCTGGTACCGCGTTAAGATCAACGGCTACATCCCCGTCACCGTGCAAGACCTGCCTGCCCGCAACGGCGTCATCCAGGTCGTCGGCCGCGTGCTGATCCCGCCCCACAAGCACGGCAAGGATGGTGGCGACAGGGTCGTCGACGGTGAGATCGAGGTCGAGGAGCTCAAGGAGAGGCTCAAGGCTTATGTGGAGGCGGACGACGAGGAAGACATGGGTGAGCTGTGAGCGGGAAAATTTATGTAAAACGTTTACTCAACCCAATGCCTGGGGGGCAGCTACTGGATAGTATGAGGTTTGTATGCTAGCAGAAAAAAAATAAGCAATAGCAGAATCACGATTTGAGATAGATGAAATGAAAGTCCTGATGATACGTGGACGTTTTGCGAAATTACATGTGCGGACGTGATACATATGGGTCTTTTTATTCAAGACAATTCGCTGGCATGTTCGTGCAGAAAATACAAGCGATGAAGCTAAGGCTACCTACCTTGTGTAAAAAAAGAATTAGCGGTAGAGTGACTTGGTCAGGTGCCTAAGGTAATGGTGGTAAATCCATTTGATTAAATTCAAGAGGAGCAGGATCAGAATATATGGTCTTTTTCTTTCTTCTAAAACCAACATGAAATACTTCCAAATGGGTTAACTGTACTGGATAAACTATTATCAAGTTTCCAGGTGTTTTTCCCCTCGTCGACCGCATTTTTGTGTACATCTTATACAAATGATCCTGTGTGCATGAGCTTTTGCAAACTTCGCCAACGAGGGGAAGTTCCCGAGTTCGCCACAGAAAATACCGTTCGGTGCTGTAGACGAAAAAGAAAAGCACGTTCCTAGTGCATTGGCTTAAGAGACTCGTCCAAGGCGCTTTAATACTTGGCGGTAGCTTAAAAACAAGAAGAAAAGGACAGCAAAAAAGCACACTGCGGGATCCTTATTGACGCTCTTGCTGGAAAATACGGCACGGTAACATTTGTATCACCAACCGGATACGTACCTTGGTACCTATTGCATACCGGTACCAAGTTGGAGTGCTCGACTGTCGAGTCAGTGATCCCATAATCTGCCATTGTCAAATGGTCCAGTAATAAATGGAGCGAAACGCGTCCGTCACCTCTTCCCAAAGCCTACTGCGTTATCGTCGGACCCTGCTGGTTCTAGCATGTGGTTCGGCTAATGTTTTAGCCCAATCTCCAGAAGGCTTGTGTTTACTTGCCGTTCCTTCCGTCGACTCAGTTTTAGCCCAAAAAGTGGTTCATCTATGTTTTTTGTCCAAGATCTGAGAAAAGAGTTTGGTCATTGCCGTGTGCAAGCTGCCCTATTTCCATGTGTATATGATGCTGACAGAAACGATATGAAGCAAGCATTAGATTTTCATCCCCCACTCCGATACAAAGGAAACAAGACGGCAGGTCTAAAGGATTTGCCGAACGAGACGCCGACTACCTCCTCATCGGTAAGGCCGAGTCCAAACATGACAGAACCTAGTAACTGTTAGTGCCTTCTTACTCAGATATCCACAAGGATCGACCGGGGTAACCACTTACATCTGCACCAACGATGCCCTGGTTGGCAAGGTATCTACCCATACCCCGGATGAGCTCAATTTGCTCGTCGGGCGTCAAGCCCGTGATAGCATCCTCCATTATTCCACCTAGACCCATCTTGTGTGTCGCGATAAAGGTATGGTAGTAGACGTATGTGAAGAATCCCATCGTAAATTGGCAGTCCATGCGGTCAGTCATGCCGCCGTGACCAGGGATCGAGTCGCCGAAATCCTTGATCTTGAAGGTGCGCTTGAGACCCGAGGCGAAGAAACCACCAAACGGCGCGATGAGAGACGCGAATGTGGACAGGACCAGGGTGTGCAGCTGAACGGGAGCCATAGTAATGCTGAGCTTGCCAAAATCGCGCGGAAGGAAAACGAAGTCGGGCATTGTCCACGTCGTAGGGAGGAATGCCGGGTTCGGGTCACAGGCGAGACCGGTGAAGACATTTGCTCCCAGATCCTAGAGCAATATTAGCCTGTGAAAGCGCTGAAGGCGTGACTGAAGATGGAAAACTTACATTGACAGGGCAGATAAAGTACTTGCTGCGCGTGAGGAAGTGGGTGAGAAGGATTCCAAACAACACAGTCATGACCCATGCGCCAACAAAACCCTCAACCGTCTTCTTGGGTGACAGCTTGATGAGCTGGGTGCGTCCAAAGGTAATACCGCAAATGTAGGCCCAGATGTCGTTGGTAATCACCAGCGCAGCAGGGAGGAAGAACCAAATCATGCCCTCGAAGATGTTGTTCATGACAAAATGTGCTTGCACCACAATGAGGTACAGTGCCATATGCGTCCAGGCAAAGTTGGTGAACTGGAACTTGTAGTGTCCAGCCTGGAGGGACATGACGAAGAAGACAAACCCGAAGACATATAGGATAAAGCTGATGAAGCGGTGGTGGGTGGCAAGCGGCAGCAAAACTTTATCGACGAGTACGATGTGCTTGAAGTAATATATAACGCTCTCGCCGTACAGGAAGTACATGGTCGATGCGAGCCAGTACCAGTTGAGGCTTTTGGCCGAGCTCAGGGATCGGGCCTTGCTGGGAACATTGGCGATGGCGATGACCTCTTTGAAGGAGATGATCTGAATGGCGGTAATAATCAGGATAATGTAGATGTGCCCCATGAACAGAGCGCCGAAGAAGATGGCGATCATGACAAAGGTCCATAGTGTCCGCGTGATGAAGTTGGCCTTCTTCTTTTCGTAATCTGCCACTGCCTGGGCTTGGGGTGTTGGGGGTGCCTGAGACGTGGTAAGCTACGGTCAGCTCTCATTCAAATCGCGACATCATGCCGGTTGCCATCGCCGCGCCGGAACTCGTACCTCTTGTATGTTGTTCAGAGTGCTGGTGGATCGCATCTTTGTCGGCGACCCATCTTCGCTGGCCTCGGAAAAGCTGGACCGGCGCCCGTCGGAGTAGCCATTTTTACGATGGGGGAAACTTACCCCTCTGCGCGGCTTCGTCATGATCGCGATGGGGTTCGGTTACAGATCAGTATTATCGTGTGGTCGGCGGGAAAGTGACGCTTTTTGGCCTTGATGCTGATGCTGATGCTGTAGAAGCAAGCAGATGTTGTTTTGCGCGGGTGTAGGCAGTCCGATGACGTGCCAGCGGTTCAGCAGGTTCTCACGCAGGCAGGCAGAGCTGTGTGCTGCGATTTGCTGGAGCTGCAGGTGAGCTTAGCTTGGCCACGAGTCGTCGACTCGTTTTGCGGCTAGTCGGATCGAATTTTTGGTCAGGACTTTGGCGGTGGTTGCCTTTGTTCTCTCGTTGCCAGCAAAACGGACTTGGCTGTCGCTGCGTCAAGTACTTTCAGTAGCCCGTTGTCAAAGGTGTTCTAATCAGGTCGGCTCCTTTTTTCCCTCAGGGATGCAGTGCGCGATCTCTCGACAATCTGAAATGTGGGCACGTCCTCGTCAGTGCAGGCAGTTTTCGGGTTTGCTTGCATTGATTTCCAATTTGGCCCCCGTCGACGTCAATTTGTGGCTTGACCAGGGTGAGCCGGCCAACCCGATGCAACCTGGTTTTTTTTGCTGATGTTTTAGCTACCTGCCAAGCTGGTCAGTGAGTCGCGTGGCTTCACCTTTGTTGGGCTTGTGGCTGAGCCTTCTGAATTGTTAGGTGAGAAGTCATGACGACACCCTTGTCACATGCAAAAGATTACAGGGTCTGTTCAGTGGAGAAAAGAGGCTTTACGGCCCCACCCGGTCCAACGATTCTTCTTGGAATTTTGGGCGAGCTACCTTACTCCATGAACAAATTCCTGCCCTGCGCGTTTCGACGCGTCTAGGACTCTAGGTACTTCGTAGTAGCGATTTGTGGCGGGGCACAAACAGACGACTCGATTCGACGTCACCTACGGCTACCAATGGCTACTGTCCAACTGATTAACAAGACAACTAGCGACGGCGATGGATGACTTCTCGGATGATGGTTTTGACGACTTGCCCGATAATGCTCTCCAGGAACTGGAAAACACAGCCATCCAGTTCACCCAAGCTCAGACCCAAATCCAACAACAGCCTAGTCAGCCTAGGGAGGTGTTTGATTTAGATTTTGAGGATGATGACCTTGACGACACCGTAGTTTTTGACGAACTTGCTCAACATCCCGCTAAACCGCCTCAACTACCACAAGGTCGCGTTGCCCCAGCTGTTGCCCAGCCTCGGCAACAATGGAATGCCGCTCCTGTAGCGCATTCACACACTGCTCTTTCGAACCGACCCAGGTATCCAAATTCCTCCCAGACTGGTGGTGCAGCACCTTACGGCCAACAGGGACCTCCTAGCAGCGCCAGACCTCCTGCCACCTTTCAACGACCTCCTTCCCGTGCTGTTCCCCCTCCACGTCCCGCACACCCAACTACCGGCCGACATCAGCAACATGCCGGATTCACAGGCCAGCAAAGCCAGTTCACGGCACCCCTGCCGACTGGTGGAGCCCCAAACGAGATCATCGCCGCGCTTCAAGCTCGCGTGAATGCCCTGCAGAAGGACCTTACGACTACCAAGGGAGAGTCGGCACTACTGCGAAACAAACTCCAGGATGTCCAGACTGCGCATGAGGCTGATCTGCAGCGATTGCGCAAGCTGAACGCAGAGCAGCTTGCCAAGCAAGAGCGTATAGCAGAACAGGCTTTGGCGGCGGAGAAGACGGCAGCAACAGAGCTTCAGTTTGTCCAGCAGGACTTGAAAGACGGGAACAGGCATAAAAAAGGGAAGAAATCAGATAAAGAAAAGGACGGCAACCGTGATGTTGGGTCAACAACTCCGAAAAAGGGTGCTGCTGCCCGCACAAACTGGGGCATGGCAGATGGCTTTGACAATATGGAGCTTGTGCCCAGCCCAAGTAAGGGGGGAGCCCGTCGGTCTAGAGACGCTGTCGCCATCCAGCAGCCAATACTATCCCAGGTCGAGAGGACGCCAACCAAAGGCAAACGGAAACGACCGGCGGTGGACAGTCCATTGCTCGAATTGGAGACGGATGATGTCGTCATGTTGGATGGACAGCCATCTGTTAAAGGCCGATCTGCCGCTCCTCTCAACTTCCGGCCCGCAGCCCTTCCATTTGATGTATGTCCGCTCGTATATTCACACAGACAAATCTCAACTCAGAAAAGCGTGGCTCGCGTAATCCTGAAAACTAACCAGATCGTTTTTTCCTCCAGTTCCTAACACTTGTATTGGATCATGGCGCTGTCCACGGCCAGCCCTTGACCTTTGATCTGTTTGCGCGGTACTCGTTCCCATCCGATCAGTCCCAGACGTTTGCGTCTCTGATTTTCTCAAAGCTTCCCTTGCTGGGAAATCCTCTCGAACCCGTTCGCCTCCTCATTGACTTTGCCCATCTGCTCATAGAGCTATGGTCCCAATGCTTACACGAAAAGTATTATGAGCCTATATACGACCTTGTGGCGCTTCTATCGTTCACATTGCAGCTACAGACGACATCTGTTGCGCCCCACATCATGTCCTACCTCTTGCCTATTGCACAAGCGACCATACACCTACTTGCAATCCCTCTTTTCGAGAGCCTGGATGGAGATCTATCCAATAGCCAGGATCCTGCCATTGAACGGTTGCTCGTGAACATCGATACCACTAGCGTCCTCGGCGTAATGTACCTGGCGGCCCTCGGATGCCTAACCCCTTCGCCGAAAGACTCAATAAACCCTGAGTCGCTGTCTGAAAGTCCTAAACCGTCTTTTATACAACAATACTGGAGCATGATTCAGCCCGAGTTTGTTCTCACGATGTTGTCTCCGAAGCAAAAGCCCGAAGATCTCCTCGGCATGCTCGTTCTACTCCGTACATCATCCTTCTCGGCGTCCGTAGGTCCGCTCACTGACGAACCAAGCAAGAACGTCGATGTCGTGGCTCCAGTGCTCATTGACCGCATCAGCTACTTTCTAGCCGAACCCCCTGCCAGATGGGCACCAGCACGCAGTCGGCGACAATGCGAGGCGAGGCTGGCTGCACTGGAAACCCTTGTCAGCTTTTCATGTAGTCCCTTTGGGCTTGCCAAGCTAGTTCAGAGCAACAATGCCATCCCAAGGGTAGTTGCCGCGCTGAGCGGGGCCATCGATCAGCTGTACGACATGGACATCCCAAGTGATATCCCAAAGCTAGGGGAGATGGACATATACAAGGATAAGAGACCATCGCAGGTTGATCCAGACGCGACTCAAGATCAGGGACCCCCTCCGTCTGCACCAGCTACCTCTACGCTATTGGACATAAAGCAAGAGAACGAAAACACTGCCGATACCAAACCTCCAGCTGCCCTGCTGCATGGGCTGATCGCATTGTCGGTTTCGCTCCTTCACAAGCTCGTCATGATGGCGGCAACGGTGGACGAGAATGTGGCATCTAAACTGGCGGCCTCACACGGCGGGGCCCAGCGGTACCTGCTTACGCTGGCGCGGCTCAACTTTGCCGAGGAGGACCTCGTGCTCGAAGCTGGAATTAGCTCCGAGACAGCGGAGCTGGCAAATGAGCTCCTGGAGCTTGCCGTGACACCGGATGAGGGTGAGGGTGTGAGGGATGTTTTTGAGTTTGGCGACAGTTAGTGCAATTTCAGAGAAACCTTGGGTTCTTTTTATGGTGACCAAACATGTGAGGGTCGAGTGAAGGGACCTTGTTGTTGAACTGTTAGCTGGCGTCGCCCCATAACTTGAGGGCTGTGTGGTCCCGAGTATTTGCTGGGGATTGTTGCCTAGAGGCACACAAAGTGGGGGTAGTTCAAGTTAACAACAACCAACACAGTTAAGCGAAACTGTCAGACACTTCTCGCTGTTAGCTACCAGCCCTACTACTTTACCTTAGGTACCCAAGCTGGGTACCTTGAGCACTCTTGACGTACAGACTCTTGAACTCGCTTTTTCTACGCCGTCCATCTTTTAGCTTTCAAATACTCACAAACTATCGCCATGAGGCCGTATTCCTCTTTCAGCATGGTATCAAACCCTCTGGAGGCATTGATTCCCGAAGTTATGGACTTGATTGTTGCAGACCTAAAGTTGGCCGACCTTTCACGTCTCAGTCGCTGTAGCAAGCTTTTGCGATCACGTCTTCGTGATGTAGTTATAAGCGGCAATCCACATAAAGCAATGAGTTGGGGATGTCTGCATGGCTACTTGCCTCTGGTCGAGCTGGCACTCCTGTACGGTGCCAACATCTCCACTGTCCCAGCTTCGGAAGCCGACATTGCTATCAAATTCATATACCGTCCTGTCCATTCCGAGCAAACGCAAAAGATATCTACGCTAGCCCTGGCCGCCAAGTACCAGAACGCAGATATGCGGCACATCTGACGCAGGACAGCACCACGGGGCGGGACATGCTGGTTGCTTACCTTGATCATCTCTTTGGCCCGGGCACCAAGCCCAAATTCTACAAATTCCTGCTCATGCGGGTCTTCCACCAGTGTATAATCTCGTCTTCTGACGAACACTGGTGGAACGCTGCGGAGCGCCTTGTAACTCGATGGTACTACCTTGCAGGCTACACAGAAGCGCCGCTTGTAACAGCGATCCAGGCAAGATCCGTCCGGCTGGTTAAGCTTTTGCTCGACAACGGCGCCGACGTCCACGGGACCAGCTGCCTGAGAAAGCTAGTGGATGAGTGGTTGCCTATAGAAAAAGTGACGTCGCTTGTTTTCAAGGCTAAAATTGCAATGGCAAAGAGCAAAGACCCTGATATAACCAAGGAGATCGAAATTATGGACCTGCTCCTTCTTCGCGTCGCCAACATCGACACATGGACGATGGATTATTGGACACGCCCTACAGCCTGGTATAGAAGGTCTATAACAACGCCGCTGATGGTCTTCCTGCACTCCATGAAATGGCGGGGAGAACCCGGGCAGGATGTACCCAGTGTAAGGAAAGCTATAGACTACCTTTTAGAGAAAGGCGCCAGCTGTGCGGGGTTTGTCTCTTCGAGTCCTACAGCTAGAGAACCTGATCTGCATATTGAAACTTCTCGAATTTTGAGCCGTATGCTGTCTGGGACAGCCGAGGAGATTGATGGGATATTCCTGAATGCCTTATGTATATAGCTTTGTTCGAGCCGTACGGGGGCAAGCCTTACGGGGACCAAGACCAGCTTCTCTCCTACGCAGCGTACACCCACGTCCTCAAATCCATTGTTGGCCGTTGCTCGTTCGACATTCAGCACCTTCAGAGGTCCTTGCAGCTGTAGACGTTCCTCCACAGCTTCATGACCAGGACAAGGAGCGATATTTGAGGAGATGGGAGTTTGTCCTGGACGTGATGATCGAGGGAAAGACGGCTTACGAACTCAACCGGCTGCTTTACTTTTATACATTGGCGAAAGCAACCTCCTGGAGATGGCCAACCCCATATCCAAGGTGGGACGTCAGCATCTATCCCACCCCTACCTGTCCTTTTGCCCAGGCAACAATCTCTGGCCTGATGTCGACTCACCGAGTGGATATTGACCCGAGGCTCTATCGCGATGGACCCACACTTTTGGGATTTGTTGAAGAGTGAATTCGACTGTTGGTTTTTGCTCGGCAGAGTTTGCGGTCAACGCGACCAAGGCTGGATTCCCAGGTCCCGCCAGTACCAAGTTGCTGGCGACAAAGAAGTTATGGAACGTGATATTAACGAAAGGGTGAGGCAGGATTTTGTCAACTTTCTCACCAAAAAGTGCAAAACTGCATTGGAGATGAAGCAGGCTTGCGCGCCAGACAACCAGGAGGCCGAGGCCGAAGTGGGAATGGGTGAGGAAAGAGTGCTCTTTGGAGAGGAAGACGGCTCTCTCGCATGGCTGAGGAGCTCAAAGACCTTTTGGGAAAACACCCAACTTGGCACAAAGCAAACGCGAGCGACTAGGTCTTACTAGAATAGAGTATACCTGGGGCTGCTTTGGAAGAGATTGGGGCAACGGGGACAGATATGGCTGGTGCCGTAAGCTTGGTTTAATGCAAGGCAGCATGATATGCAGCGAATAAAATGCCCTGCTGGATTGTGTGATCAGGCGAGATGAACATGACCTATACATTGTTATACCAGCGCCTTTTCGCAGCTGCGGAGGGATTCAACGGCTTTTCTGTCAAGCCTTGACTTAACCGAGGCGACATCAGGGGGTCACACCTTCTCATCCCTGTTATTATTCAACCCCACCCACTCTACGACGTTTCCTAACGTACAACTGTACAAGTCCCTAGAGGAGAAATGGTGTACCGCAAAGATTCCCGTTGCTGAAATAACCAAGTTCGAAGCTTGTCAGTTTAATTAATCTGTTCAATATAAAGACTTTTGGTTCTATATGGAGGTCTCAATTATATTTATACAGTGAAGTCTCCAAGGCTGCTGCTTCAGGCGCCTCAAGACATCACCGCCAACACAATTAGTTCATGATGATCTAGATTACATGCGAGAGTCCAGACTCTTTGCCAACAAATGGGAATGGATATGCATTATATATTATACCCGGGCTGGCCAAATCATGACCCGACCGGTAACTGGAAGTTTGACACAAAGAAAAAAAGAAAAAGAGCACATGCCACAGCACGGCGGAGTCATTTATACATGAGGTTTCCATTACACATAACCAAGCACATGATTCTCACACACTTTTCCTCTCCTTTTTTCCTTTCCCTCGCTTACTCATTAAACACGTTTTCCCATTACAACACAAACACAAAAGAAAAATCACGAAGGCTGTCCGTAAACCCACGCGCTCGTGCTGTCGTGCTGGCCGACACTGAGATCACCCTCGTCGGCCCCGATGGCCATAGGCGTCATCCAGGGCATCTCGGCGCCGGACACGCCACCACCGTACACGTCTAGCCCCTGCCCGAACGGCTGGAAGTCGCTCAGGCTGCCGTACTGTAGGCCCAGGTCGCCGCTCTCGTCGCCAACCGGGACGAAGTAGTCGGAGAAGCACGGGTCGGCGGCAAAAGATCCCGCAGCTATCATGCCGCCAGCCGCCGCTGCTGCGCCCGCCATGGTGACAGCCGCGGGGGTGGCAACGGGGAGCATCATGTTATCTACGCCGGGAGAGTAGCCTTGGAAGTGCTGCGGCGGGGACACGGACGATTTGGTCATGTCGCCCGGCTTGGCAAAGACGTAGCCAGGGCTTGAGCCGTCGTCTGAAGTCAGCGCCGGCGTGAAGCCACCTTCCATGTAGCTTTCGTCGTCGACGAAACCTGAGTCGCGTTGGGCGGCGGCTAGACGCTGTCGGAGGGAGGATTGCTTGCGCAGCTGTGTGGCCGGCTGTTGTTGTTGTTGCTGTTGCTGCTGCTGTGGTTGTTGTTGTGGTTGAGCGGTCGAAGCAGCAGTCGAACTCCTAGCCGACTGTCTATACCTGTTGCGGTAGTCTTTCCTCCTCCCCTCCTCATTGCACTGCTCAAACAGCTCGATCAGGTGGTTGGTCAGGATATGGTCGAGGGTTTCGAGGCCCCTATCACCCAGGCCAATGGCGGATAGCGACTCGCGCAGGACAGGCAAGCTGTCGCGGTATTTGGCGTGCAGCTCATGGTGCTCAATAACGGCCACGTAGTCGTACGGCTGCACCTCGGTGTCCGGGAACAACAGCTCCCAGATCTTGAGCCACTGCACCTCGATCGAGTCTGATACCCGACCCTTTTTGGACCGCAGCTTTTCGGCCGTCGGAGGATCGATGCCATCTTCCGGGTCGATATGCAGTTGGTAGTTACTACTGAGGTGGCTGCTCATGCTACTCCGATCGCCGACACTGCTGCTGTGGATGAGTTCGGCGTCAGCAACGGTGCTGGCGTCAACAATCTCACAGAGCACGTTGTTGCGAAACAAGAGGTGCTCTCGGAGATTTGCAGCGGTCGAAAACTGAGTCTGGCACCGCGGGCAGCGGTGCTGAGGTAGGTTGTTGGGTCGTTTATGGCAGTCCTGGATATGCCGGCTGGATTTTGTGCGGACCAACGTCAGTCACGTTATTCAACTTAACATACAGAGTTAGGACGATAGGCATACCGTAGCTCGGCAGTGTCCGTAAACACGGTTAGCGCACACAGTCGATGGTCCCGGACGTTGAACCGCAGTGGATTCTTTTTCCTAAACGGACAGCTCATCCGGACTGGCGACTCCAGCTTGGCGCGCTTTGCCGGCCCGGGCTCCCGCTGCTTGGAACCCCCGCCGCCACCTCCCTCGTCGGTACCGTCTTCCCCACCGTCCTCGCCGGCGCCCTCGCGCGACTTGCGCTTGCTCCTACCCGTCGACCGGCGGCTACCCCTACTCCCGTTGGACGCGCTGGAAACCGTCCTCGAGGGCTGGTCCGAGTCGTTCTGCTGCTGCTGGGACTTCTTGACTGCCCACTGCAGGTCGCTGAAGAAGTTGTGGACGACGGTCCGGCAGGTCGGATCGTCATCAATCTCGTGCGCTCCAAGCCCGAGTGCCACGTCCAGCGCGTAGTTGAGGACCCGGCCAGCGGCGTCCTCGGCTGGCATGGTGGTATCGGAA
The DNA here is from genome assembly GCA_004337975.1 of Pyricularia sp. CBS 133598. Classification (NCBI taxonomy): domain Eukaryota; kingdom Fungi; phylum Ascomycota; class Sordariomycetes; order Magnaporthales; family Pyriculariaceae; genus Pyricularia; species Pyricularia sp. CBS 133598. The sequence goes on from RRCJ01000015.1 coordinate 67,594, forward strand.
GAGGTCTCGTCGACGTCGATCCCTTCGTCTTCGTCCTCCGATTCTGATGACGAAAGTGGGCTGGAGGGGGCCGGGGCCGATGACTCGAGGATGTTGAGCGCGTCTGTGTTGACGGATGGGGCGCTCTGCCGTTGTTGTTGCTGTTCCGGCTGTTCCGGCTGCTCTGAGGGCGGGGCAGGCGGCGGCATGGCCTCCCTATCCCTTAGTAGCTGTTGCTGTCGATGGATCGAAGGCCAGGCCGCACCGCTCTCGTCGACCGAGTTGCCCCGCGTGTGGGGCCCACTCATCTGCGAGCGGTAGCCCGAGTCCCACGACTGCCGGTGCTTCCTCCGCTTCGGCCTGTGGGGGATAGTCATCTCGCCAAAGCCCGACTGTTGCTGCTGTGGTGGCAATGGCGGCAGCGGCTTCATGATGGACTGGTGCTTGGACATGACGGACTGATGCTTTGCCGGAAATGCCGACTCGCCGATAGAGGTCGGGGTGGTGGGGACCTCAAGCGAGGCGATAGACATACCGCGAGCGCGCATCTTTGGCGTGGCCCAGCCGTGCTGCTCATGCGACGAGATGGTAAAAGTTGGGCTGAGGGTCGCGGTCGGCGGCGGGCTGATGCTCATGATGGACGGCGGCGCGATGGACAAGGCCGAGGACGCTATGCTGCTGGCGTCGGACTCGGAAGGCCGGTGACGGCGGCGCCAGACGACAGAAGGCGGGGGCGATATGCTGCTTCTGCGCTTGCCGTCCCAGTCGCTGCCGGCCGCGACGGCGTCGATCTTGCGCGCCACAAACGCCTCCATGATGGACTTGTGGTTGGACTCGAGGCCGTCAAGCATCGTGACCCTTTCGGGCCCGGAGGCCCGCGGATCCTCCATCAAAGAAAGTCGAGGCGGGGATATTACCCCTAGTTTAATGATCGGTTTGACTTATTTACTTGTTGGTCGTAGTGAGACAAAGGCTCAATGCAGACAGCCACGAGGGGGCTAATGCAAGCACGAGTAGCCACCAAGTGAGTAATGAACGGGGGGCTGTTGAATGACAAGAGGGGATAAATGATAGTATTGAAAATCACGTGGAAAGGGATGAAAGAATAAGGAAACAAAAAGTTCGAAAAAAAGTAAGAGAGAGCGAGACGCAACGTTAGAGCCGATGAATGAAAGAAATAAAAAAGAACGAAGGAGGGAGGCGGAGTGATTGTTGTTTACTAAATTATTGTGGAAATATGCTTTGCTTTGCTTCCCACATCCATTCCACATGGAATCCAGATCCAGAAAATGGCAAGGCAAGTATACCGTAGTTAGTCGGCAAGTACTGTAGGTAGGGAACAGACAGCAAAGATCTGGCGATAAGTTGGAGAATCAAATCAAACAGCATTGACGTGATTATTGAGGGGTCCATCGACCAGCTAAGGGATCCCTTCCTCCCTCCCGCCCAAGCAGGGGGGGCATCAGCCGTTCGGATCCTCCGCGTTTACCTGTTGTGGGCTAGTTCAGCCCTGGTTGCAGCATCATGGAAAAGTCCAGGAAAGAAGTTTATCGTTATGCCATTGGATGGAGCTGGGGGGGCCGGGCAATAAAATAAAACGGATGTGGGGCTACTTGGACCGAAACGGCAGGGATGTTTAAAGAGCAAGCAGGGGTGCATGTTTGTCTTGCCTTTTCAAAAGGGCTCTTCGTTAAGGTACCTTAATTATGAGGAGCACCTGCTTGCTGAAATGGCTGCCTCTTGTTCTACTGTAAGGAGGTACTACTGTAGCCTTGATGCCAGATTGCAAGACGCTGAGAGCCTGAGAGAGAAAAGGAAGGAGTGAGTGGCTCTGGCAATAGGCACAGCCTCCAACACCTGGTCCTTGGTGTCGCCCCCACTCGCAGTCAAAGCATCCAAGTAAAGTGCATTTGCTGTGCAAAAGTCTGGACTAAAACCAGGAACCAAGAAGCTTAATACCGGTACTGTACGTCTCAAAAAGAACAAATGGCCTCCGGGGATGATACCCGACAATCTGGTATGGACTAAAGCACAATTGATGCGGCTCGTCAAATCGTCGCCAGAACTCTCGCAAACTCATCTGCAGCTGAGCCAACAAATGTTTCAGAGCAGCCTGAAGCTTACGCCATGCTGTACTGTACAGGTGCATGCTGTCAAACTACCTAGGTATTCGTACTTTGCAGTTCAAGGGTTTCAGGGAGCTTGGACTCGACTGCAGCTTGCCTACCAGCTCCATCCCATGCCTTGCCGAATTGTGGGTTGGTTACATGGCACGCAATCTGATAATAGCCATGATGGTCTTATGGCGATCAACAGCACCGGCGCGGCATGCAAGATAGCGCCTACTACAAAACGGTCAGGCTGCGCAACAACCGACCACCCACCACTGGCTGCCAAGCAATAAAAAAAATAAGACTAGGAAACAGAATTCCCGTTCCGATCGAGTCACATCAGGAACCTATTATTTTAGGTAGTCTTCGATGTTGCGCATGTCTTTAACCATCGCACTAAACGTAGCCGAACAACCGTCATCGGTTTTGCTCATGACCAAGATAGACGCCTGGACAACTTATTTTGTCAGCGGATGCTGTTTTACTTTTGCCAAAGAAAAATATGCACTCAAACCTCATCGGCATACCCGCCCTGCAAACAACAAAAAACCAACCACATGTCCTTCCCTTTCGCCCCCACATCCACCCCCTCAACAGCCGCCGCCTATAAAACCACCCCTTCCCACGCCGCACTCCAGTTGGATACAACCTACAGCCGACGGGCCGGGTGGCACAGCATCGGGGATAGCCTGTCGCCGCGTCAAGGATGGAGCTGAGGTTGGTGATGCTGGTGAGTTTGACGGTATGCCTACTACCTCGCCGGTGCATGTTGGCGAGCTGCAATAAGTAGAGAGTAGGTTAAACTGCATTAAGTGCCTAGTGGAGTGTTAATTCCCTCGTGGGTAACAGGGAAAAGGAACTGAGGTGTGGATTGTGCCACCCCCGTCTCTGCGTGATACTACCGTACACGGCTATCGCTCACATTCGGGGCGTCCAGGTCGTGTTTACACTCTTTCTCGCTGGTAATCCTAGTTCACATGCTATAGACGACGCAAATGGAGGCAATACCACCCGTCTGCTATGACTGAACAGAACCTCGAGGGGTATGGCGCCAGCAGACTGCGTACGCCCACGCAAATACACAGCCGCGGCGTACCCGTCACTCTCATATGTACTTCTTTCCAAGTCGCCACCAGCTGCCCAATAGTCGCCGCTCTCTCTTGCACTCAACATGCTTCCCCTTGCAAAATTGACCTTCCATCCAACCACCGTATCCCCTTTCTCCTCGCCCAAAGAGCCGCAGAGTACTCGGAACAAGGCGGCGGCGTCCCCCTGCCTATGACGCCCAGCCAATGCCTTGACGGCGTTGCCGATGCCCACTCGTTCCGCCAAAGCCTGCGGAAAGCAGACGCTCACAACAGCCTCGCGATCCGCAAAGTGGGAAAAACGCACCGTGTGCAGCGGCATGTCTACTCGCGTATATAGTTGGTAATGCGTGGGTGTTCAGTTACATACGATTATACCCACCGGAACATATGGGATCCCGTCCGCTCTCCCCTAGTCGACCCAGTTAGCGCGACATTGGTGTTGAGTACCAAGGGCGTTCGCCGAAAGAAACAAAGAAAATTACAACTATTGCTAGCTAATGGATCTTGTTTGTCTTGGTTAGACGAGACGAACGAAACATCTGTATCGAGTCGACATTCGCCACTCCAAAAGTTCCAGGAATTAAACAGCTTTCCCTGGCCTAATTAGCACGAACAGGAGTTCCGTTTATACAATGCTTTCTATACCAGTGGCAAGTGCGGAGATAAATTTCAGAGTAGTTAAAATGCCATCGAATGGTTGGTAGTCGCAAAGGAAAATTTGTGTGGAATTACCAAGTCAACGTTGACCATGTACGCGATACGGCTAGCTACATGCTCCCCTTGGCCTTATTCGTGGGACTCCATATGCCTATGGGATAAGTAGGTACCTAACTCGTCGTGCTATTAACTCGTCTAGATTTTTCCATCTTCTAACTGTAAATCACACGACAAGGTGGCAAAAAAGCCCGTCTTATATTAAACGGCTACGTGCCCCTCGTGAGCCATGGATCCGGGTCCCGGAATCGCCGTCCGTTATACGTACTGTCTGGTCCCTGAATATAGCTATTCACTCCCTGACTCGAGCGCGGATCTGTTTTTTTTGGTATTTTGCAGGCATGTCCACCTTATTGGGGCTATTCGTGTAATCCCGCAGGATAATAATAAAAGTTATATGTTTAACATTCAGGGTTTGACAGCTAACTGCGAATATACTTGTATAAATAGTTAAACACGCAATATCTCATAAGGATAATGTATCTGGTTTATAAATTAAGTAACAAATGATCCGCAAATAGCACACTGATTGAAAAGGTTAATACCAAGGATTATACTAGTGGTGTATTGGTCTGCTTTTATATCTTAAGCTCAGATTGATAATTATCAATTTCAATAACTTGAGTCTTGACAATACAAATGTTTGCAACCTGTAGATTACATCTCACGCAAGGCTATTTTTCCGGTTCACTTTCCCAAAGATACAGAAGAGGCGTATGTTTGCAATTTTCAAGTTTGTTACAAAGTTGACGTCGCCGGCATTTGCTAACCCGCTGGGATTTCAAAAGACATGGGGCGGTAAGGCCGCTGTTAGGATAATGAAGACAGAGACCTAGGAAATTCAAAAGAGTAACAAATACACTCAATATGTTTGAGGTATATGTTCGAAATAGTATGAGCTCAGGGGCCAAGGGTTTAAATACTCGATAGGCCGCACTGGTTCGGCTCGTTGTGGAGGTTAGGATAAGCGAGTTGCAGGTCTTGTAGACATCTAAATAAAACATATACGGTGATAGTGTAGGCAAAGGAGTCGCGCAGATTTTAGTGTGATAGAATGTCAACGAATATGGATCTCTACTGCTCCCTTAGATATCGGCATGCAAGTCGGTCATTGGTACTTGGTTTGGATTTCGAAAGTGTGTTTTCCTCGGGTGTCATGTGAAGTTGGCAAAATAAAAGCTCACTTGGTTTGTTCATCGTTCATACTGTTAGAGAAGTTGTAAGCTTTGCCCGATATCATTGTATTCTTGTCTAGTCAGTCAGGCCAGCCACATACACAATACAGCCACGAGTCTATTGCAGGAAGGCAAAAAAGAGAATCGAAACAAGTGTCAGCCTTCAAAACTTGGTGACCTCGGACTTCTTCCATCAACAAACAAGCTCGGTTCCTGGTGGGTTTTGTGACATTTACCGTCATGGAAATATGAGTGGTCAATGGGAATCTGGCACAATGTCCCATGTGACGTCCCATATTCATCTCTCTTTTTTTTACACACTGAAAGTCTTTCTGGAAAGTGCCCTGAGCTGATAACCTTTTAGGGCTGATCAGATCAGACCCCACCAAGCTTCGGGGAAAGGGCCCGAGCCGGAGTGGCCCCAATCGGCTAGCCAGCTGCTTGTCATTACTCCGCACCATGATGCAATATCAAAAACGGGACGGACCCCATATGACGTTTGCGCTCATGTGTCGACGAACGCCCGACAACAAAATCTATCAATCGCAAATCTAAACCAAAGACTGGGGTTATCATACACGGTCCCATCACCAAAATGGCAGACGAGCAATCCCACGACCCCGAACCCCCACCAGGGGCAGTCGCCCACCCCTCACACCCATCCCTACTAGCCGACTACGACCTCTCCCGGCCCCTCACGACAGGCCCATCGGCTCCTGGCCTCCGGCGCGGGCTCCCAGGCTACGGTGACCCGCACTTTGCCCTGTTCTTGCGCAAGGTGTTCATCAAGGCGCTCGGGTACAGCGACGACGCGCTGTCGCGGCCCATCGTCGGCATCATCAACACCCACTCCGGCCTGAACCCGTGCCACGCCAACGTGCCGCAGCTGATCGAGGCCGCAAAGAGGGGGGTGCACCTGGCGGGCGGGCTGGCGGTCGAGTTCCCGACCATTAGCGTCCACGAGAGCTTCGCCAGCCCGACCAGCATGTTCCTCCGGAACCTGATGAGCATCGACACCGAGGAGATGATCCGCGCCCAGCCGCTCGACGCCTGCATTGCCGTCGGGGGTTGCGACAAGACCGTCCCCGCGCAGCTCATGGGCGGCATATCGGCCGACAAGCCCGTGCTGCCGCTTGTCACGGGGCCCATGATGCCAGGGAGCCACAGGGGGGTGCGTGTCGGCGCCTGCACGGACTGTCGCAGCAGCTGGGCTGCCTTTAGGGCCGGGACGATGGATATCGAGGAGATCGCCGCGATCAACGAGGAGCTCGCCCCGACGGGAGGGACATGTGGCGTCATGGGAACCGCGAGCACCATGGCCTGTGTCACAGCCGCCCTGGGACTCATGCCTCTGAAGGGAGCTAGTGCCCCGGCGGTGTCTTCAGCCCGGATCCGAATTGCAGAGGAGACGGGCCGGAATGCAGTGGCCGCCGCCGCTGCCAACAGAACGCCGCAGGGGCTACTAACAGTGGATTCGTTCCACAATGCCATCACTGTCCTGCAAGCCATCGGCGGCTCCACCAACGGAGTGGTACACCTTCTCGCCATCGCCAACCGCCATCCCCAGATCCAGGGGCTAATCACACTGCAGACGTTTGACGACATCGGCCGCGAGACACCGCTCCTCGTCGACCTAAAGCCAAGCGGGGATAATTACCTAACCGATTTTCACAACGCCGGTGGGATGCTGGCCTTGCTCCACACGCTCCGGCCGCTGCTCCGCCTCGGCGCCGCGACCATTGATGGCCGCACCCTAGGCGGAATTCTCGATGCCGAGCCCGTAGCCCGCGAGTTCTCGTTCATGAGGCAGATCATCCGACCACTGTCAGACCCGCTATATCCTGCGTCATCCCTCGCCGTTCTGCGAGGTAACATCGCGCCCGGAGGCGCTGTGATCAAGGCCTCGGCTTCCAAAGACATTAGACTCCTGCGCCACCGCGGTCCCGCGGTCGTGTTTGCCAACAGCGCCGACATGGCAGCGCGAATCGACGATCCGGAACTCAATGTGACTGCAGACAGCGTTCTCGTGCTGCAGGGCATCGGTCCGGTTGGGAACCCAGGCATGCCAGAGGCCGGGTTGATCCCAATCCCACGAAAGTTGGCTGCCCAAGGGGTGTCCGACATGCTGCGGCTGAGCGATGGGCGGATGAGTGGGACTGCAGGGGGAAGCGTGGTGCTTCACATATCGCCCGAGTCGGCACTGCCAGACAGTGTGTTTGGGGTTGTGCAAAATGGCGACATGATTTCGTGCGATGTAGAAAACAGGGTCCTGCAGCTAGACGTTAGTGACGAGGAGATACAGAAAAGGATTCGCTCGAGAGCTGAAGCAAAGACCAAGCGGGATCGATCGCAAGACAGAAAGGTTCCCGTTCGAGGATATCGTGGCCTATACCTGCGCTCTGTCAACCAAGCACAGTTCGGTGTAGATTTTGACTTTCTCACAGCTGATGGAGGTCTGGATGTGACGTAAAGTAGCACTGCAGTAGGGGGCGTCGCTAGATCGTACTGGCTCAGTCTCGGAAGCTCATGATTAATACCGGGTATCTATCTGATTCTGTCATATAATCATGAAGCGTCTTGATAAGGACCGGCCCATCAGCCATCTAGTAATCTATACGCGCACTCGGCAGTATGCAAGAAAGCTGTAGAAGACGTACAAGGCTCCAATTTGTGCTGTTTATACCCCACATCCCTAACCCGAGACAATGGGCGCAACCCGCCTGTACCCGATTTCTTTGCTGTCTTGCTCCATGTTGTATTTTTATTTGATTGTTGTGTAAGTCCATGTTATGAGCAGATTGCTCAGTTTGCAAATATGCGCAGCTTCATGTCGACACTGCCCGTTGCTATGACACACCGAATACGAACGGCAGGGGCTGCTTCGGCCTTCTTCCGTGGTGTTCCATTCGACTGTCCATCGGCTTCCGCAGGCGCATCCATAACGACGCCCGGAGCCCACCTCAAGCAAGTTACAAATCGTTCGTGAACATCTCCGATGGTCTTGACGCACTTGCCATCCTGCTCAAGATCCCAGCACCTCAATGTCTTATCGTCTGATACAGACAAAAGGTAGCGGCCGCCAGGGTGGAAGACGAGCGCGCGTACCCAGTTGTCATGACCAATCAGCGTCTTGAGCAAGGTCCCCCGCGCGTCCCAGAGTTTTATAGTCTTGTCGCGGGACCCCGATGCCATGAACTCGGCGGTGCTGGTGGCAGCTGGTGGCTTCTTTAAGCCTGCGAGTCGTGAAAGGAACGGGTACGAGCTTGGAGGTGCTAGTGCGCAGCACTCGACGTAATGATCGTGGCCAATCATCGTCAGCCTGTTTTCTGGGTTGGTAACCGAAAGATCCCATAACCTGACTGTAGAGTCGTCTCCTGTCGAGAGCAGATAGCGGCCGTCAATGGATGGGTATACATCACGAATCCAGGCAGTATGTCCCCTGATCGTCTTGAGGCAGAAACCCGTCGATACGTCCCAAATTTTGAGTGTCATGTCACGACTTGCGCTGACTAGTAAGTTGCCAGACATGGCGGCTCCGGAAGCACCACTTGGCATGAACCGGATCGCGCTGACACTATGGTCGTGACCCGGAAGTGTGCGGATGTTTTTGTAGTCGTCTGAGGGGTCCCACAGCTTGATTGTGAGATCCGAACTACAAGATGCCAGCAAAATGCCTCCCCTAGGACCGCCAAAGTCAACATCAAGAACGGGTCTCGTGTGACTCTTGATGGTCCTCTCCAACTCGCCCAATTCCCAATCCCAAATCTTTATTGTGCAGTCATCGGAGCCAGAGGCGATTGACGAGTAGACTGGGTGAAATGCGATGCAATTTATCGTGTTTTGGTGCGATTCGAGAGAGTATCGTGGTCGTGGTGCGGGAAGCCATGCCGTAGGATCGGTGTTGCGTTTGGCTAGAGATAGAGGGGTCGCATTATCGAGCTCGCTCTGGAGTGCGTTATTTCTCGATTCGAGATCCATTATCTGAGGAAGAAGTTAGCCAGGTGAGAGGCCAGCTCAGGAGATGGGAAGGCGTGCCTTTTTTTGCAGGCGGACCACGCTGGTCCATTTCTTCTCGATCAACCCCTCATATTTCTTTGCTGTAGCGGCATCAAAGACTTCCTCAGCTAGTCCAAGCTCTGTCCTCAGAGCCGTGGCCGAGTTTGACAGGTTGTTTGCAGAAAGATATGCTATTATTGCCTTGTGCCTAGTCCACGGGGGCGTTTCAGTACTTGGATATGCCTGTATGTATGTTTGTTGTTTGTTTCTTTGCGTCGTTGCTGTACCACGCCGAGAACGGAGAAAGGAGAATGGTGCAAATGGTTCCATTGAAGCTACTTACAGTTCCTCTGCCTGCCGCGGCGTCAGAATGGAAGTCATTTCGAGTGGGTTTATGCCCAGGGCACGTCCGAAATACACGTCGGCGGCCTGGCTTTGCAATTCAAATCTGTAGCCCGCTATTCGGGACTTTCAGGGACTGGACTTGCAGCTGTGCTTCGGGCGAGCACCCTCGCCCGGTCGGTGGAGGTAAACGACCGTGAGTCGTCAATTGATGTCGGGGGGAGCGCAATTCGGTGTGTGGGGTTGATCGCGTCTTGACAGATGGCGGTCAGTGTCGCAGACTACTCGGTATGGAGTTGATCAAGTGGGTAGGTAAGGTAGCTAGCTAGCTGTACGGTGTCGGATTCTCTAGATGAGCTTTCGAGTCGATGGCGGTCCGCTTCGCATACAACACACGTCTCGTCAAGATGTCGTTAATGTATGTCCGTCTTGTCTCGTTTGAGTTCAGGCGCCGGGAAAAGGTGCAAAATCGGTCGGCGTCCACCGCCGTGTTTCAACGGGCATGACGCACCGACATTTGCTAGAGCAAACTGCATTTTGCGTGCGGGATAGATACCCCACCAAAATTAATAACCCCACCAAGAGGGTGCGCATAATTGGTTGCAATTAGTGGCTTTTGGGGCGTACCTGGCGCTGTCGCGTTTGCCTTTACCGGATAGTTCTAACTGCCTGGGTAAGGCCTGGCTTTCCTAGGTCTTTTCTGTGCTTGTCAACTGGTGTTTTTGGCGTCCCTTTGTCTGCCCTCTGTGTCCTTTCAAGTCTTCAATACTTCCTGGTTCGCCTTTATTGCTTACTGCAGGTAGATGCAAGTTGTCCAACCTGATTGAACCCTGCCGCCACACGATGCTTGCGTCCAAGATCGACGCAACAATGGGCTCCTAGCCTTTTTTTTCTTGCTCAACAACTGAAAGCCTCAATTAACTTTTTCTTTCTCTTGCGGAATGTCATCGCTTCGTTCTTGCTCGGTGCATTTTGAAATTCTCAGCTTCCTGCGCCCTCTTGCTTCCTACAGAGAGAGTACCTTAACCATGAATATTTGGAAGGAACTTTGTCATACCGCCGAGCTTAGCTATTGTGGATCGAATGACGCACCTTGACATGGCATTTGAAAGCATGCGCCGTGGCAGTGGTATGTCGTTCTGAACAGGTTTGCTACAGCTTCGTGGAATCACGCCCATGTTTCCTTTTTGTCCAACTTCCATTGGAGCGTAACTCGATAATTTGTTGGCAGCATCGTCATCCGTATATCATCACCTGGCATATTTTATACCATCAAGTCGTTGGTATTGGCTTGTGTGAATTATCTTGTCGATTTCAGACGTTGCTGTCCTTGGCTTTATCTTGATTTGCCAGCTCTGCCAGCTGCAAGTGGTTCGATATGCCTTCATCACTAGAAATTCAACTTCAGAATCAGTCGTCCTCAAGCGAGGTATATGCCTACATTACCGGGCTGGCATTGCAAAAGAATAATGCCCGCGTTCTCCTCAAGGCCAATGGCCAGGACCTCTACTACCCTGAGGAGCCGCGCAAAATCCTCAGCCCGCTCATGGAGGATTGCGCCATCCCTTTGGGTCCGCCAGGGAATACAGTGACGGTCAAGATTCCCCAGATGGCCGGCGGCCGCATCTGGTTCAGCCGGGAGAAAAAGCTCACTTTCCTCTTGAATCCGCCCGGGCCCGCGCTTGTCGAGCCGTCGGTCCTCAACCCCAGCGACCCCAATCGCAACGTCGATTTTTCATTTGCCGAGTTCACCCTCAACAACGACCAACTGTTTGCCAACATCAGCTACGTCGACTTTGTGCCGCGTCTGCCGATCGCCCTCACCCTGCAGGATGGCCATGGCGTGCAGCATGTGTCGGGGATGCCGAGCGATGGGCTCGAAAAGGTCTGCGAGGGCCTCCGCGCCCAAAATGAAAGGGATGGGAAGCCGTGGGACAAGCTGATCGTGTCCAGCAAGGGCCGACCTCTGCGTGCCCTGAGCCCGGTGCACGGGAACGCGGTGCGTGCAAACTTCAACGGCTACTTTGAGCCACTCGTGGAGGAGGCTTGGAAAAAATACCACTGCAACAACAACTGCCAGATGAAGATCAACACCCAGGCCGCGCACGGTGTCCTGCCGGGTGCGATCTCCGAGTCGGACGAGTTGGAGATTGGGGGTGAAAGGTTCAAAAAGCCAACGACGGCAGACATTCTAGGCTGCAACAGCGGACCATTTACGACGGGGCCATCGCCAAAGCGCAACGCCATCATCCCGAGGCTGGCGGCTGCTTTTGCGCGGGCGGCTGTCCTGGACGCCGAGCACCACCCGTCTGATCCGTGTACTTTTTACAAGCGGGATCCGGCGAACCACTATGCGCGCATTGTCCACGAGGTGAATCTGGACGGGAAGGGGTATGCGTTTGCTTATGATGATGTGCAGCCGGATGGAGGGGCGGATCAGTCTGGCAAGGTCAACGCAGGTTCTCCGTCTTTGTTTATTGTTAGTGTTGGAGGCGAGAATGCGTATGCTGGTGATAGGTTACCATAGATTGGAATGAATGAAGTTGATTTAATCAGCTGTGCTTGCGCTGTTGGTGAATTTTGCTATTATGGTGCCACCACTTATTAATCAGTGTGTTTCCGATATTTTACGGATACTGAATGAAAGTTATTACTAGAGACAACCCCATGATTCCTGTAGGTCTTTTAATACTTCTTGGTAATATAGGAGTGCACGCTCGTTGTACTGTTCTCCAAGCCTAACCATGATGGATGACTAGAGTTTTATGTAGGTAGAGCTCAAAATCTTAACAACACTTGCATACACTTGATGGCAGCTTGGCTGTTACTGTCTGATCAGTTACGATTCTATCTTTAGTGACGTACCTTTTTACGGGCTGTCCCTAGGAAACTCTGCTTTGTCTTTGACACTATAATTCCATGATCGGGGCCAAGATTCCATCACCTTACGAAACAAGCTCCGGGGATATGGTTTAGTGGTATAATGCTTCCTTAGCAGCTTAAGCTTCCCTGGCTCGAGTTCGCACTGTTGGAAGAGGTCCCGAGTTCGATTCTTGGTGTCTCCAGCTTCATCGGTTCGTCCGATTTACTTTTTGTTCCCCTACCACATACCCTCAGGGGTAAACTTTGTTTTTGCTATATTCATGTTTTCGACTCATCCTAATTCTCACCCTGCTTCCTTGTACAAGACTATACCCAGAAGAATTTTCTCTGCAATTACAAGTGTTGTGCGACATGTACAATAGGGTGGCGGTGGTTATGGTCTAACATCGGCCTGCCATTTTGGTTGGTGTGGTGTATGTGCGGGTATATGGAGGGGCACTACTGAAGTTTGTGCGCTGATCCAATAACCGTGCAAGGTCCAATGTGATGCCGCGCCAATTGTGCATTCCACCATTCAGTGCCTTGTTAGTACGATTTACAAAGTATCGACGCGGGAGCTTTTTTAAACCCGGAGGAGTATTTTGTTTGTTATCACCAAGCAAAATAACCGTCCCCAACCGAGAAACAGTCGGTATGAAGATATCTCGTCGTTTGATTAAAGTTTACGCACTTTAGTGACTAAGCAGCCCCTGAACCTTTATCCGAGAACCAAACCCCTTCAGTTTGAATGCTGTATCGATGAATAATTACATCCTGAAAACTTTTGGGAGGATGTATTGCGGACCTCCGGACGGTGGTGTATTACGTAGAGACCATAATTCGGATAAATTTTGTTGTGAGGCACTCCATTTCCCGACCCAGACTGGTGGGGGACGTTGTCAAGTCGTCTTGTGTGCAGTATAATACCAAGGTAGGTAGGTAGGTACCTTGGGCATGTTTGTACAGTTAATACCACCTACCCATGAGTTCAACGTTACAAGCTACCAGCTTGTCAGTTTTGAAACTGACAACACTCTTTTCTACAGTACAGCGCCTTTCACAACTTGCACTTACAACACTGTACATACTTTACATGTAGCACCGGCCCAACTCTGTCCCGCCTCGGGCGACTCAGCTCCAGCCTAGACCGTCAAAGTTTTTTGCTGTTGGCGCTACGTAGTACAAAGGTTCCAATAGCCCCACCGGGCCCACTACTACCAATATCAAGCTCTGCAACCTCGGCAAGCCACAAATCCGTCCAAAAATCCCGCAAACCAGTCCTCTCTGACTTGACTCCCAACACCCTTAACCATTTCCAACAACAACCAAAGCGGTTCGGTGGTGTAGTTGGTTATCACAACAGTCTAACATACTGTACAATCCACTGTGCAATGTTCCACTGTAGGTCCTCAGTTCGAGCCTGGGCCGAATCAACCTTTCCTTTTGTCGTTGGCAACACCTCGACCTGGGGTGGCCTGCCTGCTCTTTTTGCTGAATGGGGATAAGCTGGGACGTTTATCTGCTTGCTAGCATCACACGGTACGACCTGAGACTGGGTCTGGAGTCGAAAATAACAATCTGAGTGGTGGGTGATGGTGATGGATATTTTCTTTATTTTTTTGGGGTGTAGCGTCGGGGGGGGGGGGGGGGGGGAATAGTAGGCACATTTTGACACGCTCGACATTCCTAACTCTTTGGACAGTTGGCTTGGCTTGGCTTTTTTGCACAGGTCTTTGCCCCTTAGTCTAGTTCATCCTTTGGTAGCTCTGCGTTTTTAAAAAGCCGATTTTCTCATTATAGTTTAGTAATTGGTGTATCGGTGAGGTAAGCAGGTATATACTCCGCCGTAGTAGCTTCAGCCATTGTATCTTCAGATTAACCCAAAAAAAGAACAAAAAGAAAAAAAAGGTGGCCATCTTGTAGAACTTGCACTGTACCGAATATCAACATACCATGGTATTCGTCTCACTGAGTAGCTACTACTTATATTCTACGAGTAGTACAGATCAAGGCCCAGCGACTTGATGACTCGTCCTAAGATAAGATTGACAATGCTCATAGATCAGAATCGGGCATTTATGTCCTGTATTTGAATACTGACGTTCACCTAGATAGTACGATTGCCGCTGCAACAGTCACTCTTATCCTGTCTATCCGTCACACCGTCACATATCTGGCTCACGAGTCTATACACCTGTCATTCACTTTGTTTCCATTTCTAGCGCTTACTAACATCCATGTAATGGACCCCCAACTCATGAACCAAGAAACGAACAGCAAAAACGATGAACAAATTGCACGTTTCCCCCACTGTTCCGGTGTTGGCTGATACATGTTCAAAATCCATATCGGGTTCCCCCCCCCCTGGCTCAACCGTCAACCAAGGAGTGGGCAACATACAGACAACAAGGAATCGGCCGCGATTCGGTTCCGCAAAGTTTCTAGCGTCAAACCTTGGAAATCTCATGACCGGGAGTCGACAGCGATTCGGTAGGCCTAGAAGCGTAGACAAGCTCCCAAAGACTTGGGACGATGGTGGGATCTAGTCTCCAAGCTGCCCTTGCCTCGTGGCAACCCGACCCCAGGCGAACCCGATCCAGGGGGACCGGAAAGAAAAGAGGAACAACAGACGACCATGCATCCGGAGCATCGGTGGGAAAAAAAAGAAGAAAAGGAAAAAAAAACCGCTCAAACCCGATTTAATTAGCGTAAAACAACCCAACGACTCTACCTTTCCCCCCCGAAAAAAAGAGTCCCATCTTCCAACCCACAGCCCAAAAAAAAACCAAACCGAGCCCCCCTCTTTCTATCTTCTGTCCCTCCCCAAAGAGACATGGCCTTTTTCCCAGAAGAAAACCCCTTCAAGATTGCATTCCGGCTGGTGTTGAGCTGGGTCAAGGTCTGGGCCGGCCGCATCGCCCAGGCCGGCACCACCACGCGGCGCCAGCAGTGGCCCCGCCAACGGGACCCGGAGGCGCTGCCAGACATAACGCTGCAGCCGGTCGACGTGGAGCAGGCGCGACCTCCGCCGCCGCTGCCTCCGCTGCCGCCGCTGCCTCCGCTGCCGCCGCCGCCGTTCGACGAGGCCGTGCTGAGCTGGATGCGCCTATGGCACCGGCGCATGGCCCACAGCAGCCTCGAGGCCCTGCTCACCATGGGCAAGGGCGCGCCCGTGTGGATGGAGACGCCGCTCAACCTGCCCGAGGCCGACAGGCTGGCTCCGTATAGAGATAACCTGGACTGCGAGGTCTGCGTAGAGCTATATGGGACGTCTGGGGGCCCGAGGTCCAAGCCTTCGTATGTATTCTGCGGGTGAACCTTTTCTTTGGGTTTGACACAAAAGGGAGCGGTGTTGCTGACCATGTCACAGAAAATTACGCCAAAGTCTACGCAAGTCTTTCCTTGCGAGGCGTTCAATGTACAAGGCGCGGAAAAAGCCTGCGCCTGTACCGAGACGGGAAACGTTGGTATATAACAGATATAACGGCGGGATGTTTTGATCGCTGTGTCGGGACGAGGCGGAACGACGGGTTGAGGTGCGGGGGATAGTGACTGTCATCCTCGGACAGGCATATTCCAATCCGTTCCCGTTCCTTGTATAAAACTAGTAGCGCGCTGGATACCCAGGGAAAACTTAGTAGAGTACGATGGGAAACAGGCCAAATGTACAGTATCTAAAGAGGAAAGGCTTGCTTGTAAGATATGCACCGGAGGAATTAGCCAAATCGGGTGGGGGGTTAATAGACTGTTTTAATAATACCATGCTATTCCTCAGTGACTAGCGTGGTAAGAGATCCAGCCAGGGCCTCTTGAATCGAGCCAGGAATCGAAGAGAGAGATATTCAACGGGGAAATTCGAAGAAAAAGAATAGAGAGAGAACGAGCCTGAACATTGCAACAATGTCATGACCATTCCACACCGCATATCGCGATCTGACATCCATTACCCAAATATCAGACATGTCACGCGAGCAAGGCACAACCAATCACCAGCAAAAAAATAACAGAAGAATCATAATTTATGGTACACGACGTGAGCGTCTATCTGCTGTTTGGGAGCCGACCGGACATCCATGTGCATCCCTCTGTCATATTCAACACACACCTCACCTCAAAACCCGCAATACTGTCGAAAAAGAATTCAACGACTCAGCGAGTCCCTCGAGTGATGCACTTATTTGCCGGGGTTGGAGGCAACAAAGGCAACACCCTTCTCAATGTTCTTCTTCAGGTCGCCCAGGCAGGCGTCGAGAAGCTTCTGCTCGTTGGCGTCAATCTCGCCCAGGGGAAGGATCTTCTCGACACCGTTGGGGCCGAGCTCGACCTTTGAGCTGAAGAACTCGATGCCCTGGTCCTTGTAGAGGGGCGAGTCGACAAAGGTGGGCTCAATGACGCCCTTCTCGCCCTGGGCGGCGCGCAGGACCGACTCGGCCATGCGGGCACCGGCCATGGCCATGGAGAGGGTAGCGGAACCGGCACCGTCCTTGGCCTTGACGACCTCATCACCACCGAACTGGACGCGGTTGACGAGCTGGTCGTTGGCCGACAGGTCGGGGTGGCTGCTCTGGCTGAACAGGGGAACGATGGTCACACCAGAGTGGCCACCAACGACAGTGATGTTCTCGTCTTTGGGGTCGGAGCCCTTGATCTCAGAGACGAAGCGCGAAGCACGGACGACGTCGAGGGTGGTGACACCAAAGAGGCGCTTGGGGTTGTAGACACCACGGGCCTTGAAAACCTCAGCGCAGATGGGGACGGTGGAGTTGACAGGGTTGCTGATGACCAGGATGTTGGCCTCGGGGCAAGACTCGGCGCAGGCCTTGGCCAGGTCGCGGACGATGGAGGCGTTGGTGTTGAAAAGGTCGTCACGGGTCATGCCGGGCTTACGGGGGACACCGGCGGGGATCAGGACAACCTCGGAGCCCTTGAGGGCGGCTGCGAGGCCGGAAGGCGTGGGGTCGTAGCCCTTGACGTTGGACTTGGTGTTGATGTGCGAGATGTCGGCGGCGACACCGGGGCCTCCACGGATGTCGTAAAGCGCAAGCTCAGTAACCCTGGGGTTCAGCTTGAGGAGGAGGGAAAGAGGCTGACCGATGCCACCGGCGGCACCGAGAACGGTGACCTTGGAGAGCTGTTGTTGTCAATGTTAGCTGGTGGCCACGAGAAAAGAAAAAGAAGAAAAAAAGCTGCATAGGCATTGGAGATGACAGCTTCTGATGCGCATCCAGAAGTTCAAAGGTAGGTAGGTAGCTGGTAGCTATGGTAGCAAAGGTGTCATGCATGTACGTACGTTGCGCGCCGCGGCCGAAAAGGCACGGGTCTGGATCCTTGATGCAGCAAACATCTTGATTTGATTATGTGTAAACTAAATGGATTGATGCAATGAAGGGAAAATCAATTGGAGAATGTAGCTTGGGTATGGAGATGGTCAATCGTCAATTTTTTTTAAGGATGACGAGAACTTTCCGACCAGCCGAGAGAAAAATTGAAAGGCCACTCCCAACCAACCTTGGAACCACCAAACGCTCATTGCCCGGTCCCAGCCGTAGCTTCTAGCTTGTTGTCCAAACTCCACAGTGGATCATGCTGCACGGACCTCGGTAGTGGGTCTGGTCGGGACATTCGCTCATAGGTAGTTGATCTGGAGCTTATGTAACAAAATAGACACCCCTTTGTCCGGTTGACCGACAATTGAGACAATTGAGTTTGTAGGCTGCATTGTTGGTGTCTATCACAATTGTCCACCAGTACATACTTTGTTGGCCTGCCGATTCGACCAGCTGCAGAACCATGTGAAACAACAGGCCATACACTTTCCCAATCACTTGCTAACACCAAAACTAGCATTTTGATTCTATTTTACTAAAATGCCCACATTAAGGTACAGGGTTCAGCCTCCCAGGCTGAGTAGTCCATCTATGTAAGAAGCTACGCATCTTGCCACACCGAATGTATTCATACTCGGAACAATCCACTCTACCTCGCCGTAGCAGGCTGTCCCCTCTCAGGCAGTTGCACACCCCACCTCTCTGCCAGCTCCCTCTTCTTCGCTTGCATCTTGCGCTCGTACTCCTCCACCTCCTGGATCCTCTTCTTGTCATCCTCCTCCATCTTAATCTTTAGCTCCGCCTCCTTGCGTACCCTCTCCCTCTCCAGCTGATCGGGTCTGCGCTCCGCAATGTCACGCGCCTTGAGGTCGCTGAACAGGTATTTGAAGACCACCTCAATGATCCAGCAAGCGGCGTAATCCAGAACCATAATGCCGGTCAGGGTCTGACGGAACTCGGCAGTAAAAGGAACAAGTTTCATCTGTTCGTTCAGCTCAGGAAGGATCTCAGTCGAGCAGGCGAAAGCAATGCCGCTGACACCAATGATACCCCAATACATTCCACGGTTCTCTGAGATGGACTCTCGGAAGGGTCGGCCTTGGTAGTTGATGGCAAATGTGCTGATTTGCTGGATGAGCTGGAGTAGGTAGACGGCACTGTTGAGTAGCGAAGGGGAGAATTCTGCTTCGAGATCAACCGACTCGGTACGCCTAGAATATTTATCAGTCTCAACTTCTTGCCAATAGAGAAAGGAAAAAAAAAACTTACGGTGCGATCTTGTCACAGAACCGGGCAATGTAGATAAGCGTAAAGATGTGCACAGCAAACTGGCCAAGAATCGAGCCAATGATGTAGAAGTTGAAAATGTTTGGCTGAGGTCGTTCTTTGGATAGACCCTCGACGGAGCGAGCGCGGGAGATGGACAAGAAGCACACACTCATCAGCATACCGCTAATAGTGTACTGACCGTCACCAAACTTGATACCCTCAAGGTAGAGTACACTGAGACTGTAGGCCGTGATCAGACAGTTGAGGGCGAGAATCTTGTACATCTGGATTGTAGCAACCAGAGTGCAGCGACCTTGACGAATAATATTGGGGACAGCAATGACGTTGCGAAGTTTGCTGGTAAAAGGGGCAGCGACCGATGCGTCACCTAGCTTCAAGGACGGCGGCTCGCCATCGTCCAGTTCGCTCTCCATCATTTGAGCAGTGAGCTTGTCGGCCAGGCCAGCAGCCTTCTTGGCAGCTGGGCCGAGGTTCTGGTTGGGGTCGCTCTTGAGGAGCTCGCGAGCGCCAGCAGAGGTGATAGTTTCCGTCGGATGGCCGCTAGCCTTGATAAGCTCCTCGACCGCAACACCCTTGTTCTTGGCCTCCCGTTCCATAGCCTTCATGTAATGGGGGTTGGTCGGGCCGGGAGGGTACAGGTGGGCAATCATGACGGGAACCGGAGGCGTTGGCTGGTTGAAACGCACCATCAGGTCGATCTGCTTCTGGTACATTTGCTTCATCTTCTCGTTTCTTCCGAACTCGGCAATTCGCTGCAGATCCTGTGGGGTACCGTTGAGAAGAGCGACACCAATGTGAGCCTGCTTCAGTGCTCCGACATCGTTCGTACCATCACCAGCCATCAGAGTGTAGTAGCCCATATCCTTCAGACCAAGCAGAATCTCTTCCTTTTGCTTGGGCGACACACGTGCGTATACCCAGGTGTAGCGGAGAAGTTGCTTGAAGCCTGGCTGATCCTTGAACTTGGCCAATGCGTAACCCGTCACGCAAATGTCGTTGTTCTTCAATACGCTGGGGTCAATAGGCTTTGTCGGGTCGGCATCAAAGTGAATCTTATCATCGACGCTGTGCCAAACGAGTTTGTCACCTCCCTCGTTGTGCTCGGGGGCATCCAGGATCAAAACATCGCGGTCCACAATCTCTACCTCTCGAGCAACATGTACAGCCGTCAGAGGGTTATCGCCAGTGATCATGACAACACGGTGGCTGCTTTCGTTGAGCATCTGCACAGACTGTTTGGCGTCATCCTTCAAGGGACAGTGTAGGACGAGGAATCCGGCAAAAGTAAGCTCAGACTCGACAGACTCTCTCTTCAAATCGTTGATCCTGGCAGCACCAAGCTCGCTGTCGGTGGTGAGTTGCTTGTATGCCAGAGCCAAGACACGGGATCCGCGGCGGGTGAAGTATTTGTAAGTCTCTTCGTAGTCAGTAGGGACGGTCACCAGCATCTTCATGATGGTCTCTGGAGCACCCTTGACTCCGACAAAGGTACCCTGCAGTTTACGTCCAGTCTTGTCCTTGCCATGTACAGTAGCAACCGAGCTTTGACGCTTAAGAGCTGAAGAGAACTGGAAGCGACGCTTGATTTGTACGGTACCGGTGACACCTCCGTTGGTCGCAACGTTCGGTTTGTGAGTGAGTACATCGTTCTTGGCGAGACCCCATCCCAAGGCGGCAAGGGTAGCCTTCTCCATGGGATCACCCACAATATCACCTTCGTCAAGCTTGACAAGGGCGTGTGCGGTGGCCAAAACCAAGGTTGTCTCGATGCCAGCAGAGTGAACAGGGGTCATGTTGCTGTGAGCACCATCAGACTCGCGCGGGGTGTCGGTGCCGGAATTGCCTAGGCCCAGGCCAGCGATACCCTCAACCACCAAATCCTCTCCTGTAAGAGTACCAGTCTTGTCAAAGCAAGCAACATCGATTCGTCCGGCAAAGGGGATGCGGAAAGGCTCGGTGCAAAAGATGGCAAACTTGGCAAGGGCCGCCAAGCTCGTGTTGACAGCCAAACTAAGCTCCATGGGAAGCTCCGGAGGAACAACACTAGTGACAATAAGGATACAGTCCAGGAGCAGCTTCGAGCGCTTGCGATCCTTGCGGACACCTTCGTCCCAGACATACCACGAAGCGGCCAGGGCAAAGATGAGCAAGAACAGAATGAAGAGAAGCGCCTCGACGTTGTTGGCAGACACGCGCTCGGTTGAGTAAATCATGGTACGAACAAGGCTGCCCTGAGAAGTCTCGAAACCAGTCTTGGTGACGATAGCCATGGCTCCATCATCGGGCGGGCGGGGAACACCAGAAGCAGCCTTGGGCCTTGCCTCATCTGCTGTGCCGTGAGTGATCTGCAAGACCTTGGTGCCACCCCAGAGGAACGAGTTTTTGTCCAAGCCTTCGGGCTCGAGTTGCGCATCGCCAGGGCGAAGCTGGATGGACTCCTTGAGAAGCGGGGTACTCTCTCCAGACAACATAGCTTCGTTGACGATGGCAGTTCCCTCAACCAGGAGCATATCGCATGCCACACCGCCATCCTCCTTGGACCGGTTGACAGACACGAGATCTCCGGGGACAAGCTTGTCGCTCTGGACTTCGACCCATTTACCCAAGCGGTACACCCACATGTCGTAAGGCTTCAGACTCATGCCGCGGAACTCGTTCAAAGTGCGCTGTCGCTGCCAGACCACAGTGCTCTCGAAAGCAACCAGCATGACAAGTGTGAACAGCGAGTAGTACCAGTAGTCATCCAGCATCCACAGACCGACGCAGAAGATTTGGAAAACGAAAAAGGGCGCAACAGCATGCTCCTGGAAGAGCTCAGTAAACGACGGGACAGGAATATCGAAAGTGTTGGTGCCATAGTGCTGTTCGATTCGGGTAAGCTCGGTAGCTGAAGTGATTCCCTTTGAAAGCTGGAACTTTTCAATCTTGGGCTTCGGCTCGGCATCAATGTCGTACTCGAGGGTCTTGAAGCTTTTATCGGTAGGGTCGTAAAGGAACCGACGCTTTTGGAAAAGGAACGAGATGTTGTTCTTGCCCCCGACCTGTGCCAAAACTGTTAGCACCACCGTTTCCTTTATTCTCTACATCACTAGGAGCTTGCGTGGGGTTTGCTTGTACCTGGTCGCGTTCGATCTTGCAAATGTCGGCCGAGCCGGCGTTCGCAATCGGGATCAACTTGATGAGCTCAGCATCCTCGACACTTTTGACAGCGCGAGCGGTGAAGATAGCGCGCAGATTGACGCTCCATTTGGTGCTCAACCAGGCCAGACTCTGGAAGGTGATGATGGTGCCAAGCCACACAAACGTCCACTCCGGACCGCCAATGTGCTTCTCATAGAGGTCCGCGCTGAGGTAGAAGCGTAAAAATACAGGCCATGCTATGGCAAAGGGCCAGACGTATGCGTGTGAATACCAGGCAAGTGGCCGCAGCAGCTCTGCCGATTTGATCTGAGAGCTGCGTACCAGCGCTGGTGAAGGCGGAGGCGCCATGATGGCGAGCTCTGCCGAATGGTCGGCTTCTATGAGGTTTCGGCGTATGCACGTATATTTGATATGCTAGTAAGAAGGTTTGCGCCCAGAACGCCGTTGAATAATGTGATGAGGCGCGGGGCGGTTGGTGAGGGCCGTGATGAGCATATATTGACCGACTGGAAATTGGCGTTGCAAGGTGGCGGCTTTGGTTGCGCTTGCGATCTGTACTCTACAAACGTTGAAATTTTGAGTGTGACGCGGGCAAAGCGGGTCTAGGCGGGTCCCATAGTGGCTGGCAGCCCGAATGTTCCGACTCTGCGGAAACCGGGGTAGCGGTATCCTGGTTTAGTGTGTCAGCGGCTGATTCTAGGGAATCATTCCGCGAACTGCTCCTATGTAGGAGCCTGACTTGATCATAATGATATAATTTGATGTCATGCAGCTCGCGTAGTTTAAATGACTTGTAACTCAATGAGCTTCTTTTATCTTGCAGTAGTTCAATGATAATACCGTACTGCTAAGCTTGCCAGGAATTTGATACAGGGTAGGTCGTCATCGGTGCCAGTTATTAAAAGTCTCGGGGTTAAAATCCGAGTCAACAAACAGCTGGAGAGGAAATCTTTAGTGGGGTTGATGACAACCACCAGCTGTGGAAGCTCCTAGCATCTTTCAACGTCAGCTATCCATCTCAACTGCATCCACGTTGATGTACCCAAGGCAGCCCATACCTCACCCCTGCTGCACCTCTTCCATCCGCATCAGCTATCGGCACAATGTTGCTGATACAATTGTCACGACTGATCGAACTACCCGACTCGGACCTACAACAAGTCCTCGACTACGCGCAGACGCTCTCCAAGCCTGAAGCAGCAGACCACTTTAAAAACCTACTGGGTGACTCGCCACAAGCGATTGAGTTCATCTCGAGCTTCAACTCACGCCGCCAGGACCCCAAAGCCCCGGCCGCCTCTTCATCATCGTCCGTGTCCCAAACGCAAAGCTACGCAAGTGCAAGTGGAATCAACGCCGTTCCCAAGCCACAGCGTACAGCAAAGCAAAAGAAGCAGCGCGCGCTGCACACCCCGGCCCCGCGACAGGTCGTCAATCTTGGGCCCACTCCTGGCACTACTTACAGCAAGAAGAACGTTGAGGACGATTACATCTCGACTCGATCCTCATCCGGTGCCGCCAGCCCTGCCCCTAGATCTGGCCCCGCGAGGCAGCCCCCAGTCAAATCTGCGACTCCTCCACCGCCAAAGCCACCGCCGTCTGCTGCTGGGTCGCTCATATCAGATTTGCTTCCAGTCCCGAAACAGCAAAAGGCAAGATCGACACCAGGCAGCCGGTCGTCAACGCCCGGTCCGGCTTCCAAGGGAGGAAATGCCACCAAGATATCTATAGCAGGCGGGACGCCCATGCACGGCGCATCAACGGCCGTTGCTGACCTTGATGCTGCGATACGTGCGCTGGAGATCAGCACCAATCCTACCAAGGCAGGCAACAGTACCAATGAGGATATTGAGGCCCGACGGTGCAACTGCGTCGCTACGAGGCACCCGCTTCAGGGCGCAGCGCCAAACTGCCTTAGATGCGGGAAAGTTGTCTGCTTGAAGGAGGGGCTTGGGCCGTGCACTTTTTGCGGAACGCCGCTGCTGTCGTCGGGTGAGGTACAGGCCATGATCAGGGAGCTGAGGGATGAGCTGGGCAAGGAGAAGCAGGCTGCAAATCGGGCGGCCAACAAAAAAGCCGAGGTATCGACCACTCCAAGGCCATTCTCAAAACCCAGGGAGGCGCTTGGCCCGCGGCCAGGAGAGGACCCCTCGGCGGCAATAACAGCCGCCGAAGCAAAGGCGAGGGAGCATCGTGATAAGCTACTCAACTTTCAAGCCCAAAATGCACGACGGACAACGGTTCGTGATGAGGCCAGTGATTTTGACGTATCAATGACTGGTAGCATGTGGGCGAGTCCCGAAGACCGAGCCAGGGAGCTTAAGAGACAGCAGAAGTTGATGCGTGAGATGGAATGGAATGCTCGACCCGACTTTGAGAAGCGTAAGCAGGTTCTCAGTATCGATTTGGTCGGTGGCAAAATCGTCAAGAAAATGGTCGCTGCAGAGAGACCACCAAGTCCAGATCCTGCTGAAGACGTCTCTGCGACCCCAGATCTCTCCGCCTTGGGAGAGACTGATGGCAACAGGGTCTCTGGAGGAGGAGCCTTCAGCAAGAATCCTCTCCTGCAGGGTCTGATCAAACCAGTTTATGATCTCAAAGGCAAGGGTGCGGAACTGGAGGGAAGAAAAGACAGAAAGACCCGTTGGAGAAGGGTTCAAGATGACCTTGCCGACAACGAGAATGTTATTTTGGATGGAGGGATGCACGGTGGCTCGAAAGTCACAACTTTAACTAGCGACGAGCCAAACTGCAGATAGTCAGTCATCTGGATAATTTAGTCCACCCGCAGGCGACAGGCGATATTACTGAGCATGCAATCCACCACCAACACCTCTTGGCATACCATCACTCGGATATGCCGGATCATACCCGGATAGCCGCAGTACCTGTGACATGACCAAAGCCGTTGATACAAACACTTTCAGATATGTGGAGAAACTGCGATGCAAATAGGAATTATGAAGTTTACATCGCTGGCGCGCCGATCACCTGACAGGCCAAGCTCAGGTATCTGTCCCAAAGGATCGGCACGCACCTTTCCCTTCTGCAGCCAGCATGTCGCATTGCCAACTAAATTGACCCATTTCCGGTTATCAGGCTATCCTGGCCCCGCGGTGTTGATGCAATAGATGCGTACATACTCCATAGGACTTGGCGCCTCCTGCTCCGGAGTTTATGGAGTTTTCGGAGTTTCTGACGACTACATTATACCCCGCACAACTACCCCTGGAACTAGAACTGGTACTTATGTACGAGCTTTCCACAGCATCAACTTCCAAATTGTGGCTTAAAAACCCAGAGTTGATCTAGCAGTTGTTTCTTCTTTTATTTCCCCTCTTTTTCTTCTTTTTTTGGCGCCAAATAGTCAAGCTTCTTCACTTGGAAAATAGGTGTTGTCACAAAAGTACTGTGTAATACACGGCAGATAAAATGGAACTTCCCAAAGGCCTCAAAGAGTCCGTAGATAACACCAAGTGCGAATATCGCACCCTTGGGAAAAGCGGCCTCACAGTTTCAGTACCAATTTTCGGATGTATGTCTTTTGGAGACAAGCGCACCCTGCCTTGGTGCATTGGTGAAGATGAGGTTGGTCTTCTACTCTATCCAACACTATGCCATTAAATCGCTAACATACGTCACAAGGCACTCCCGCTTCTGAAAGCGGCCTACGACCGCGGTCTCAACACCTGGGACACGGCCAACATGTACTCCAACGGGGCCTCTGAGGAGATCATCGGCAAAGCGCTCAAGAAGTACGAAATTCCACGGCACAAGGTTGTGATATTGACCAAGTGTTTCTTTCCCGTCGGTGAGGAGCCAGGTGTCAGGGGTTACTTCATGGGCAATGCGATAGCCGCCTCCAAAGACTACACAAACCAGTTTGGACTGTCCAGGGCGGCCATCTTTAACCAGGTCGAGGCCTCGCTGCGCCGTCTCGACACGGACTACATCGACCTGCTCCAGATCCACCGCTTTGATCCCAAGACGCCAATCGAGGAAACGATGAAGGCGCTCCATGATCTGGTCCAGTTGGGTAAAGTGCGTTACATAGGCGCCAGCTCAATGTGGTAAGTAACTGAAAAAAAGAGAATTTGGCCTCTCCATACGAGAAACATTCCCTAACGATAAATGTGGCGAAATAGGGCAACTCAATTCGCTCAGATGCAGTTCTGCGCCGAGCGCAACGGCTGGACCAAGTTTATTAGCATGCAGAACCATTACAACCTCCTCTACCGCGAGGAGGAGCGCGAGATGAACCGCTTCTGCAACGACACTGGCGTCGGACTGATCCCCTGGGCCCCGCTCTGCCGCGGACACCTGGCCCGACCGCCCTCCGAGTTTGGGTCCACAGAGCGGAGCCAGGAGGAGGAGAAATCAGGCGCTAACCACACAGGTACGGTCGAGCCGGACCTGACCATCATCAAGCGCGTCATGGAGACGGCCGACAAGCACGGTTGGAAGATGAGTCAGGTGGCGCTGGCGTGGATCAACTCCAAGGTCTCCAGCCCCATCATCGGGTTCAGCAGCATTGGGCGGATGGACGAGGCGATTGAAGCAAAGGGCAAGGTCCTCACCGAGGAGGAGACAAAATACCTCGAGGAGCTGTACAAGGCCAAGAGCATTTCGGGGCACAACTGAGCCTGTTTGGTCGCTTGGTGTCGAATGATTCAGGAGAATGCAGACTCAAGCTTTCGTGGCAAGCCAAATTAAAAGAAAAAAAGAATTCGTTCCCACATCCGCATCAGAGGGGCTGCAATGTAGACTGGGATCTAATCCATGATGACCAAGAGTGTAGAGTGCGTCAACTATACTCTGGATAAAATGGGTTCTTGTGGACTCGAGTCGGTCAAACTCACATTTAAACTTGGGTGAGATACTCAGATGAATGAGGCAAAGAGACGAACAGCATTCAGGCGAGTTTTCTCTCATAGAATATCTGATGCTTGGTCGAAACTTTAAAGCCAACTGGTGCGTTGCTCTAGGAAATATTGGTACCTTCGATTGCCTTGAAAGGTTGCATTTTTACTTTTCGTCCCATAACATGGGCAGTCCACACGGTTGACGAGTGTAGCTGAAATAAGAGCCTTTGATCTCTTTGACTGGACAAATTCCTTTGTAAGCACACGGACCCCTTAAGTCGTGTCCCAACCGTGCCTTGGCAGTGAACACAGCATGAGGGAGAGTTATGGTCTCCTATAGGCCCTGCTTTGGTACCGCTGTCCACCGGGATGCATCAGATCACTCACTCACAGCAATAACTCTGTCGGGCCTGTTGACTAGGGTGGACATTTCGGTATTGGCCGTGGAAATACCATGGCTGTCACCTGTGGCCCGAGATCGCGACTGCTTGGCGATCGAAGCTATTCAGTGAGTGACAAACAAAAGCTCCGGCGAGGACAGTGCAGTCATACCAACTCTCACGAAGCTCTATGAAGATTGTTGGTTTGCTCCAGTCATTGAGAGTTAAGATTCTGATCCCCATTCTGGAGCGCAACGTCGTCTCGAGGGTGATAAAGGCCCTGAAGAGCATGGACTGTATTGATTACGAATTTATTGTCCGTCTTTCAGGGTGACCATTTCCGACCACGACGGGCCTGCTTTGCTTCCTTTGAGCAACAACGAAGTCTGAGCTCCACGTGCGACCTGGGTCCTTGGACTTTGACAATACTTGATGAATGGGGTGGTCTACTCATCTGGTATGCTGGACGACTTTTTTTTTCTGTCTAATAATCTAAGTCTTTTGGATAAAAGCAAAGAGCTCGATGATCGATGCTCTGAGACATAGGACTCTAACAAATATTGCCGAAAAGATTGAGTTCCGAACTTTGTGAACCCGCTGCCGTGGACCGTAGTTATGCGAGTGGGCATGTGAGAAAGGATATTCCACATTCGGGAATACGCAGTTGGTGTGCATCAGGAGACTGGGGTCCGTGTCACAGCTACAGCAAAGAAAGACTGGGGAAAATACCCCGAACTATCTTGTATCCAAGGATATAAAGAGCAACCAGATCAAGGGTGATTATGGCATGCAGGTATGACTCTCTGTGACTGTGTGATCCTTAAGACTCAACAAATGCCAGTAGGTCATTCTTTTGCCCGGAATTCAAAAATAAATAAATAAACGAGCAGCACACCAGTCCCTGAGTCCGGGAAGCTCGCCTATCTTGCAAAGTATGGCAGATGCCAAGTTAGTCGCGATGGAGCCCAGCCACCCAAACAAGGTCACCGGAAAGCCTGGTTCGACGTTAGCCGATCAGCTAGCTAAAACAGGGCTCACGGCCGGCCGGCAAAAAATACCGGCTTGCAGGCGCAGTGGCATCTCCATGTCTCTGCTGGGCGCGATTCTTGAAGCCAGTTCCAGCTCCAGCTCCAGCTCCTTCTGCAGCTCCGATGACGAGAGCTCCGAGTCCAGCGCGTCGTCGTCAGGAGACGCAACCTTGCCTACCGAACAAGAAGATTCCCCGCGGGAGGACGACGCATGGATGGAAGACTCCTCTACGACGGCGTCAAACGCGCAGCAGAGCCCCCAAACAAGCTCTTCGGGCCTGTCGTGGAACGATCCCGACTTTGTCCCGTACTGGGACGACGAGTGGCAGACGAATCACGGGACATTTAGCCTGCGAGAAGAGGGCCAAGCCGATCGCCAGGAGCGGCGCGGGGCGGCTGGGGACAGGAGTACATCTTCTCGCCCCTGGTATTTCATGACGTGCGGAAATTCAGACGACAGCGGCGACGAAGCCGAGGAGGTCGCCCCCGGGCCGTTGACGCCGCTGACCCTGACCCAACGACGGCTGTTGATGCGCCGGAGACAGGAGCGAGCCTACCGGCAGCAGCTCAGGGAAGAGAACAGCTTGGTGTCGCTGAGGGCGATGCTGTATAGCTTATTGTTGGCGTGCAGCATGATGGCCATCGCGTTGGGTGCGGCGGCGTATATCAATGGTGGCCTTCATGTACCTCAGCGTCTACACAAGGGAGGAACGCACCAGTAGGGCTAGCAGGGGTAGTTGATGAACATTGTGTCCAAGGCGATTGCTTTGAGTTTGGAGTAAGCAGAAACTAGCCCGGCAAGCTTGGATTCCTAACGCTGATGGGAAACAAAAGGAGGCTGGAAGGCAGACTATCATTGTCGTGGTTCATATTTTTCATCTTTTTTACCATACAATAATATTATTCCCTTTTTGAACAATTTTCTTTCTCTCTCGTTTTGTTGGGACATTACTGATTATTGAGATGGTTATCAGATACGATACCCTTTTCACAATCAATTTGCTGGTACATTGACGATGGAAATATATAATACCGTGAATAAGTGGACTGAGTACTGTATGGTAAGGTAGCACGCAATCATCGCCACGTGGAACCGTTGATCTCACATAATGGAGCTAGTCTAGTCATTCGCTTACGCAATCACGAGGTGGCACACGTGATTTCGTGAGGTAAGCCACCCTCAAACCCCAAACCCGCTGCGGGGTGGTCTCGTGCAGCGTGCAGTGTAGGCGTGCACAGGGTAAGGGGTTCACTTGCGTCGCGACCGCGTCAGTCAATCAGTCAGTTCGACTCGGCCACGGCTAAAATCCACGCAATCAAATCCCAACCCAATTTGGCGAGGCCAGACAAAGAAGATTAACGCTTTGCTCTTGGCTTGCTCGCTGGCTTCCTTGTCCACAAAGTCTATTGTTCTCGGTTTCCTGCCGGACCTAATCTCCAATCAGCAGTCGCGTTGCGCGATATTTGATGCCCGAGCGCGTTTCTATTTGCTGGCTGCCACCGCACCCACCGGCAGCGACGCTACGCCGCCGAGGACCAGACCCCCAAGCCTGAGCCCCCCCCCCCTCCAGTCGGTCAGTCATGTCCGCGTAGGCTGCAGTTCAATTGCACCAAAACAACCGACGACAACCACCTGATCCGACCGACCACCTTCACTTCCTCGGCTTTTCCATCCTGCCCCTGGCGACGGTTTCTCCGTCGACGCGGTTGGCCAAAATCATGAACGGTGTCTCCAGGCCCGCCGACCGTGGCCAATCCGACGCGCCTGTGCCCGCGCCTGCCGCCACCTCCGACACGGCCCGCAAATCCATCTTTTCGCTGCCCTCCCTGCGAGGAGGCAGCGATGCAGACACCCATTCCTCTTATTCACAACAATCCCAGCAATACCAACAGAACCGTCTGCAATCGTCGGCTTTCGATTGGAACGAGCCGGAGAGAGGAAGGTCAACTCAGCCGGTAGCCCGCAACCCCCATCACACACAGCAGAGCCCAGCACACTCATCACAGGCTCGTCAGTCACACGCAACCCAACAACAGCAAGAACAGCCCAATTCTACATCTTCTGGAGCTCACCAGAACCCGCCAAACACCAATGCTGCCCCTGCATCCACAAAAACCGAATCAGAACCAAATGGGAATGCCTGCACACCTCCGACAAGCAATAGTGACGGCGGCACAAGCGGAGGGGCAAACGGAGATAGCCGTCACTCTCAGGACTCTAGCCAGGACTCCCAGCTGCTCCAGCTTTCCCAATTAGCCGCTGCTAGGGAAAAGCTACCGGCGGATGGTGAAATGATCTTGAGTCCTGTCAGCGCTGGCTTGAAGCGGAAGAGGATGGGCCCAGATGCCGTGGCTACGTCTGGCCGGGATTCTTCAAGTACATCCCCAGTTTTCGGTGCACCAAGGATAGGACACTCGCGGAACACGAGCACCGTCAGCATGGCCTCAACAACAGGCAGTCGGATGGGAGAGGTTAGCACCACTGGCTTGGTTTATTTTGCATGGAGCCTTTTTGATCGTGGAGGTCTGGTTGCTAACGCATATACATTGGTAGCTCTCACATGAGCTCAAAGCACGCCTCTCTTATGCCATGGTCAAAGTCAACAATGGTTGGGAATCCCACAGCATAGACGAGGTGGAGTCGTTGGCATCCAGAGCAGCGTCCCCAAACTCGACTGCATCTACTCTACCCGGCAGACAGGGGTCCTCGGCGAGCCCCAGACTTTATGGCACAGACAACCGTAGCCCGACTCGTCCGGCTGGGCGGTTAACAGCCTCAAATCACGACCGGCGGAATTCTTATCACCCTGGGACCCATATTACTGGCCAAAACGCTGCTGCTAACTCGGCCATGTCCCCTCCTCTGTTGCTCAAACCAGCACCGTCGCTTGCGCCCCCAGTTTCCATCAAGCCATCATTGTCGTCTATCAACCCGCGTCGCAACTCCAACCCAACTTTTAGTCCTGCTTTCCTGTCACATGGTTACGTTTCCGCTAGCCCCCGGACACCCGTTGAAACTGCCTCCACGCACGGTACGCCGAGGCAACCCACAACAAGGACACCCATGGTTGATCCCATAATTTTCTCGCCACACCAAAACGTCCGCGAACAAGATGCGATCGAGTCGCTCCTCTTCATGAGCAGCCCAGGAAACTCTGCAAATTTAAAGCATTCTTTCCCTAGCTCATCCTCTCAGCCCATCATATCAAGTAGGACCGGGGGAGTTGCACCAAACCAACGTACTGCGCTCCCCAGTGGACAACCTCGGAGGACCCTGCCCTCTAGCAGACCTTCGAATTCACAGCCTACAAAACGTGTCGGGTTTGAACATTCATCGAGCACGTTGAGCGATATGGACATAGATGGACCTTCAAACACGTCCCGGGGCGTGCCGAGGGCAAAGTTGGTGAATGGCAACGTTAATGGGAGCGAACACGTCGAGTTCCAACGACCAAGGATACCTCTAACGCTACCGGCAGGGCTGGGCACGACAATCAAACCACGCCGGCCAACACTAACGGAGGCAGACATCGACAAGATGCTTGACCAATGCGTGGCCGAAGACGACTCTGATTCGGACGAGGACGAGATACAAATACCTGTGAGACCACCAGGTGTGGGTATAGTCAAGTCTTGAATCACCATGTCAGACTACTTGATTTCCTCCCAGAATTTTAATGTTGGGGTGTTATCCGCGGTATGGAGCTACATGCTCTACTAAAGAACACTTCTTGTAGCACTGCTATTTGGCTGAGACCTCAGAGCCTCTGCTGCTTTCCATTTCTTTCCATTCAGTCGTATATACAACGCATTCAACAAACTCTTGGGATCATGTTAGTCACCACGAACTGACCAGAGCTCATGGTCGTGGGAGGTCGGGATTGGCTACAAAAATTGTTGCATATTCGCTCATGCGCTTCCGTTTTGCACACGGAATCTCCTTGAATTTTTAGCTACCGTACTTATATGATGTGACGACTGGCATTCTTTTCATTACTCTTAGCCTTTGCCATTGTTGGTTCAGACCAATGTGGGTTTCCTTTACTCTGGGCTTTCAAAGCCAACTAGTTTCCATCACTTGCCACTGGCGGCGAATGTGTCACGGTGCATCTTAGGGGTTCTCATATCACTTATGGGCGTTTTGTTTTCCTGATTCTTTTCCATTTGATTTTCTACATCCCTTTCTCTAGTTACTACAAGAGAATCGTCTATACCAATTCGATCCTGTCTAGCGCCGCCAGTCCCTCGTTGTTGTGTCGGCCAAGGCCCTGTGTGTCAGTTTAGGCGTAGAACCGGTGAATACTTACTTTGGGATCTCAGGCCAGCACCACTCGCCTTGCCTCTCGAAAGCCACCGATGTTGAAGAGGTCCTCGTTCGAACCCTTTTAGTTCATCATCGTGGCCTGGTGAAGACCGTCGCAGTCACCCACTTGCTCTGCGTGAATCAGTGCGTCAGCAGAGTTGGGCATGCTCAGGTCTTGGTGGCGGTCAACGGCGTCCATGCACCGGGGGCAGCTCGTCCCAGTGTAGTAGATCTGGTGGGATTTGCACCACGTACCCGCCGACATGGTCGTGCAGTCGTCGCTGCCCCTGCAGTGGCGGCGATCCTTGGTTCCGCAGGACTTCTTGATGGGCTTCTCGGCCTTCCAGCAGAAGGTGCAGCTGTTGCCCGAGTACTCGCCGTGGGTTGCGCAGGTTCCGGCCATCTTGATTGGTTGGTGAGGTTGTTGTTTTTGGGGGTTTTGATTTGCGGAATGTTGACGTTGATTGGTTGTGTGTGTGTGAGAGAGAGAGATGGGATGCTGTTGATGCTGATGATGGTTTGGAGGATTTCGAAAAGTTTTGAGTCGAGGAAACTCGAGCTCCTTTTATGTTAATTTCCTTCATGACAGACGGCTGTCTGCAGCATCACGAAGACAATGATGTTGTGCTGCAAGTTGTGAAACGACGACGACAAAAAAGGGGTTTTGTGGTTCGTGATTGTGCGCAGTTTGCAGAACAATGCGGACCTTGGGGCGGAAAGCAATTGACATGGACCTAAACAAGAGCTGTGAACAAGAGACAGTGTCATTGTTCACGTAACAAAGTAAAAGAAAAAAAGAACCACGGCCCTTTTGTGTAATAATCGAGGGGAAAGAAAACGAGGTTCAACTGCGATGCATTTACACCATGCAAACAAGCATGCTGCGCAAAGCGAAAACAGAGCCAGAACCCTGATTGGAAATGGCAGCCCTATGCGTAGAGCTACGACGGAGTCCGTTGTTGGCATATCGTTTGCATTGGAATAGAGTCAAAAGTAGGTGTTTGTTACAAAGAGTCTCAGGGAACTTGGCAACGACAAAGGTTGCGAGCCATGGGCGATGCTCTGGACCAAGGGAGGACTTTTCTTCTTTCTTTCATCAAGAACTGAGGCACAGATGGATCATGGAACAGGTCATGGTTTGCCGTTAATCCGTTCTATTCCAGCCAAACGCCATTCCTACCTAATCATCAAAGTCATTCATTACAGTGAAATGTCAAAAACCCCCAACCCTATCATCTAGTCCCTCTCTCTACCAACCCCCATTCCCATGGTGGTGGCCGTGATGATGCCCATGGTGGTGATGTCCATGATGATGTGACCCCGGCGAATCATAACCAGACTGATGGTGGTGACCGTGGTGCCCATGATGCCCGTGGTGATGCCCATGATGACCATGATGCTGCTGCTGCTGCTGCTGCTGATGGCCATGCATCCCCGGTATCAAGCCCATCAAACCCCCACCTCCCTGGTGATGCCCACCATGGTGCTGCTGTTGCTGGTGGTGATCCTGCCTGTGATCCTTGATCTTGTGGCTGACAATGTTGGCGGCGACGGCGCCGGCGACGGCTCCCAGCATCGTCTTGAGCTTGCCGCCGTTGCCGACCTTGTTGCCGAGGAACGCGCCGCCCGCACCGCCCACAACCGTCGACATCAGACCACGCTCACCGGCCTCGCCGCCTGCGCCGGGGTGCTGTGCGGAGGGCCCACCGGCGCGGTTCGGGTCTTGGTAGTACTGCTGCTGCTGTTGCTGCTGGTGGTGGTGGGACGACGTCGAGTGCGCAGACGTGGGGCGTTTTGCATCGTGGTCGTAGGGCGCCAGCTGCTGCTGCGAGGCGTAGGGGGATGGTTGGGGCTGCTGCTGGGGAGGCGGGTACTGTGGGTATTGCTGGTACTGGGGTGGTTGTTGGTAAGGCTGGCCCTGGTACGGTTGGCCCTGGTATGGTTGGACTTGATACTGCTGCCCTTGGTTTGGTGGATGTGAGTATGAGTTGTTGTTGTTGTTGTAGTAGTCGGAGGCCGACATTTTGGAGGAAAGGTGTGTCGATACTTTTTGTCAATATCGTTTTCTGTCCTCTTCGGGGCTGCTTCACCGAGGTGAATATACTCTTGGCACTCCGAGTATGCTATATATGCAGGTAATCACGACAAGTGATGTTCGATTTCTGTATCTGGTGGTTTTTTGCAGAGAGAAAACTCGCCAAGACACAGAAAGTGTGTGGGAAAGTAGAAAGGTAAGAAGTCAAGAAAGATAAACGAAAGTCTATGAAATCTAGACTTCTAGATCCCAGGTGGGCGCAGGGCAGGGACTCGGCTGAGTAAATATCGGGGGGGTGCTGACGCGGTCATGCGGTCTGATGATTTGATTGCAAATGACAGTGGGACTGCGGCCTGTGTCGGGGGATTGCGGCCACACCAACACCAACAGCTGACGGCTAGAGGCGAGTGTGCGGCGAGGTATAAGAAAAAAAAAGTACGAGACTAAAGCAGACTTGGCTTCGCCCCGATCCAGATTTCGGTATTACTTTTCTATTTTTCTCCATACCTTTTTTCCCTTTTTTTTTTGCTGGCCGCGTCATCCGAGAATGTCCGGTAGCTTTGTTGAGGCAGTACTACTGGGTAGCTCCCGCGTGATTTTCTGGGGTCAAGCTCCTCAAAAAAACAGTTGACTGTTGGTTTAAGACAGAAAAAAAAGAAATAAGGTCAAAATTACGCCACTGTGATGGTGGTGCCCCACAAAGACCTTTTACCATTTCCTAACCCCGTTTCACTTGGAAAACTCTGATCTGTTTGTATTGATCTGTTTTTGACAAAACAGCCTAAAATCCGTAGCTTTATTGCCTCGGCAGGATTTGACTTGATACGCATGCACATGTTTTTTTTCTTTTCTTTTCTTCCACATCCAAGACTGCTGCTGATAGAGTTCTGTAGATCTAGACCCCAAGATCAACGTCCAAAACAACAGGGCCTAATCCACGAGCCCGTTAGCGTCGGCGCCACTTCCTAACGTCGGACACGGATAACAAGCAAAAACAAAACTAGATAGTTCTAACAGAAAAAGAAAAAAGAACTCACGATGATCCGAGATAAATATTCCATCGTCAAAGCGGTTCGACAAGACCGCATACCCGTTGAACCGCAATCCCCCAACGGACGGGTTCTTGACAAACACGTGATCGAGACGCTTGTCGTCCCAAGTCAGTAACGATGTGAAGGCAGTGTACGTGTTGGTGTTGCCGTGCAACCTCTCCTTCGGCACTAGATCCCTTGAATCCCTCATCCTCGTCGCCAGAGTCTTGTACGCCTGGTTCTGGTCGTCCGAGTTGAGGTCGCCGGCCAAGAACACGGGCGAATTGGAAGCGCCGCCATCGTCGCTCTCCCACTTGCCAGCCAGGTCCACAATCATGTCGGCGCTCCGCTCGCGCGCGACCTGGCCCATGTGGTCAAAGTGAGTGCAGAGCAGCACGACCCTGCCTCCCGTCTGCCTGTGCCTCAGCCTGGCCGCCGTCACGACCCGCGGGTAGGCCGCGTCCCAGCCCTTGGAGCCAGGCACGTCGGGCGTCTCGCTGAGCCAGTAGGTGCGGTTCGCGTCGAGCTCCCACGTGTCGGGCCGGTACAGGATCGGGGAGAACTCGCCGCCGTCCCGGCCGTCGTCGCGTCCCACGCCGACGTGCGCCCAGGTGCCCTCGGTGCCACCCAAAACGTCGACTAGCTGCTGCCGGAGGACCTCTTGCATGCACAGGAGCGACTCTGGGCGGTTGGACGTCTCGTAGCTGAGCTGGGTGGTTAGCAGCGGGCGGCGGTCGGGCCACGGTCGCTCGCCGATGGTGGGGATAACGACGGCCTGGCGGATGTTGTACGAGATGATGCGCAGCGGGGTACAGAGAGCCGTGGTCGCCACGAGGTTGGCGATTAGGGCGGTGGTTTTCATGCTGGGCGACGTTTCTCGGAGCTGCGACTGAGCGCGGATTGGGGGAGATGGATTGAACGAGAAAGAGTTTCCAGGTCGATTTAGAATGAACGTGGCCGTTGCGAGCGAGTCGCCTTCATGGAAATGACCTTCTCTACATCTTGGCAGCGCGTATATTTCACCTCGTTGGGGACATTGTGCCGGTGAGGAGGTTGTAATGCGACGCTAAAAAGCCCTGTAAAGTGTGACAACCAAGCCTAGGTGTTACTTCGTACTTTGTAAGTTGAAAGGATTCATGGAGATGGAGGTCTTGCTGACCGCGTGCGGGGTTGATTGGAAAGAAGAGAGCAGCACGGTTTGTCGCAAGGGTTAAAGGTGATGGGGAGTTGGCTGGTACTTAGGAAACTTTTTTGGCACCCATCAAGTGGAGAAAAGGACTATGCAGGTACTGTAATTGCTCTCCGCATCTCGTTTGTACCTTATGTTTTCTTTCCCTGCATTCCCAATTACCTAAATCATTTGGCTTATCAATCTCATCATGGTGTCGGGGGGTTTTTCCACCGTCAAATCGAGGCATAGGTAGCCTTAACCCCGGCTCGCGAGTAGACTAGTCTAGTCTAGTTCTAATAAAACCAACCCCCCACACTATCCAATTCCATCTTTGTCAGATTTATTATGCGGATTTAAGCGCTTGCTAAATTCCGGCCTGCAATCATTCTCCATTGCCAGAAGATGTATGACATTAGCTGAATACAAGTCACTACAGTTAGGTCTAGCGTATCTTACCATAATTACCAATATGCATTCCTCTAAATGCACTAGTCTCGGTGACTTCAGCTTCGGTGGATACAATTCGCGAATTCGGCTCCGGATATGGAGACTTGCAAGCCATCAAAGTCACACAAGAGCGATATTGATACTGAAAAGTTGCGAGAATCATCACTATTCAGAAACTTTATATAAGAGCTAATGTTCTCCCCGCTCTGTTAATGAAACCAAAATCAACCATCAATTTCTACCCAGATCATCCGTACAACTCAGCAGAGCTTGCTACATAGAACAACATCTACTGTATACCCCATTGCATCAAAAACATCACATCACCCACAGCAAAAATGGCAACCACCGACGACAACACCACTCTCCCCTCCACGATGAAGGCCGTCGTTCTCACAGGTCTCAGCCAACCTCTTGAGCTGCGCACCGTTCCCGTCCCGCAAGCGACGCCCGGGAGCGTCGTCGTCAAGATAATCTGCACCTCCAACGACCGAGGCATTCAAGAGGCTGCCCTCGGCAAATCCATGTTCACCTTCCCCACGCCCATGATCCCGTCGTCTCGCGCCGTCGGCCGCGTCGCTCAGGTCGGCCCCGACACCACCAGCCTGGCGCTGGGCCAGCTTGTCCTGCTCGAGCCCCACGTCCGCGCCCGCGACGACCCAAGCGTCCAGATCCTCTGGGGTATGTGGGACGGCCCCTCGCCGCAGAGCAAGAAGTTTGCCCGCGACAACTGGACCGACGCCTGCCTGGCAGAGTACGTGCGCGCCCCGCTCGAGAATGTCCACCCGCTCGACGAGGCCAAGCTTTGCGGCCGCCTGGGTTACTCGCCCGAGGACCTCGTCCATATCGCCACCCTCTCCATCCTTTACGGCGGCCTGGTGTCGGTCGGGCTGCGCCCGGGCGAAACCGCCCTTATCGCCCCGGCCACGGGTTATTTTAGCGGCGCCGCGGTGCCCATGGCGTTGGCCATGGGCGCGGGGACCGTCGTCGCCGTGGGCCGCAGCGCCGCGACGCTCGAGGCGCTGCAGGCCAAGTTCGGGGCGGACCGGGTGCGCATCGTGGTGACGACGGGCGACGTCGAGGCGGACGCCGCCGCGATGAGGGAGGCCGCGGGCCCGGTGGACGTTTACATGGACGTGTCACCGCCGGCGGCCTCGGGGTCCTCGCACATGCGGAGCGGGTTTAAGGCGTTGGCCGTGGGCGGGCGCGCGGTGCTCATGGGCTTCGTGCCTGACGACGTGCCCCTGTCGTACTCGGAGGCCATGTTCAAAAACCTGACCGTTAAGGGCAAGTACATGTACGAGCGGGAGGACCTGCGGAGCTTGATTAAGATGGCAGAGTCGGGCGTGTTGAAGCTGGGCAAGGGCGCTGGCGTGGAGATCATTGGGAGGTACAAGCTCGACGACTACGAGACCATGCTCCATGCGACGTCTAACAATGGGGATGGGTCGAAGCTGATCCTGACGTTTCCTTGAGTGGGAACAATGGGAATAGCAAGTCCGAGATGCAAGTTATGTCCTGCGTGTGTTTTGAAGCGTAATTAGCGGTACATCGTCAGTACGAAAAGCCTATTTATTATAAAAGTCATGGTCATGCCCACTGGAATATTTCAAATCCCGTCCGCCTCTTCTTAGTTGAAACAATCAAGGCAAGCCTCCATGCAAGAAAGCCGCTGGTGGAATCGTGAGAGCCAACATGGTTGAGCAGCTATCAACTGGGACCATTTGCACAGTCCTTCATGTCTCACTGACAAAGCACATTTCGCATCTACCAGTTTTCTCCCGGTCGTGAATACAATTTCTTGTCAGGCAAGGCGCGATGTTATGACTCTGGGGCAGCCAACGCGCAGGTTTGGGAATGGCACTTGTGTGTTTTTCTTCGTCACGCTTTTATTGGCATTTGTTTTTGACTATAAAAGTGCAATGGCGACTTTATGCGCGGCTGCTTTTGTACGACTAGCCTACCTATTTAAGCCTTTTGGGAATGTTGTATTTTCAAAACGGCGCGCACACGGTATACCTCGAGACAAGGAGTGCCGGGTAAACCATGTGAGACGATAATTTATTATACTAAAATTAGTCCCAAAAGCTCAACGGAAAGTTGAAAATGGCAACGAGAAGACTGTCTCTGTTCTAATAATATATTTTATCCTTAGAAATAATATAGTGCGAGTCGCCGGTGGGATCATGCAATAAAAAGACCAACTCGGATTTGTATAAAAGGCTCTTTGGAAGTTTGTAATTAATTGCCAATCCCTGTCCATCTGATCAACCAACCAATTGGTAGGATATTCTCAACCTTCGTTTACCAATACGTACAACTCCCAAACTTGTATTCATCTATTGGCTTTGCTTATTTCCTAAATTAATCTTCAACCTTTAAACTCTCACTTTCAATACGCAGATCATTTACTAGAACAGTATCTTTCAACGCCAACCATGGTTTCATTCAAGCTCCTTTTCACTGTTCTTACCGCCGCATTATATGTGCAAACCGCGGCCGCTACAGCCTGTTTACTTGACGTTTATATTGGCACCAAGGAGTCCAACGAGATCAGAGAATACAACCTGC
The DNA here is from genome assembly GCA_004337975.1 of Pyricularia sp. CBS 133598. NCBI lineage: Eukaryota > Fungi > Ascomycota > Sordariomycetes > Magnaporthales > Pyriculariaceae > Pyricularia > Pyricularia sp. CBS 133598. Next base: position 107,447 of record RRCJ01000015.1, read on the forward strand.
CATTTGACAGTAAATATGGGATCAGTGGCGAAATTGATGGGCAAGAGTGGTCCGTTAGAGTGAATGACCAATGCAAAATTACTCATAGATCCGGTCGCTACAGCAAAAAGAAACCTTTCATGTTTGTATCAAAGCTTCAAAGCTCTGTGTACCCAGATCCTAGCCCTAGGTCTTAGTTGTAAATACAGACTTTGGAATGGACACACACATTGAAGGTGGGAGTTAGAATTTTCTAGACTAGTGGAATAGATGGGGCTGCTAGAGGTAGTATTGATGGTTATCCGTACTATCTAGAAGCCAACGACAAGTGAAAAACTGTCAAGCTGGACTGCGAAAAGCGTGACGGTCTTCAATTTGAACCAAAGCTTCGGCATCCTAAAAAATCTTGGAAGGGCGGGGCCTACGACGTGCCTCACCTGCCTCGGCTTGGACCTGCGGAACAACAAAAACAAGAGATTAATATGAGCGATCCATATGCGCAGCGTTGAGCTGTTTCTCTTGGTGATAAAGTGAGTCTTTTTGAGAAAGAAAAGAAAAATCGAACCAACCCTTGCCTCCGTTATTTTGGTAACCGATCAGCTTTGTTGGCTTGAGAAAACCTTTTGCAGAAAGGCGTCGTGCCAGGGTGCTCCGGAGAAGCGCAAAAGAATAGAAAAAGAGAAGAAAAAAACCCCTCAAAATCGCTGCGACTGCACTTTTTGGTTAGAAAAGGTCTCGGGTTTTTGATATTTGTCGGAGAGAATGATCAATTATGGGGGGCTCGGGGGACAGGGTAACAACGCTGCTCGGCTCAGACTGTTTCGTGCTGCGGCATGTTTGTACATATTTGTTGAAAAGTTTAGGATCATGCTAAAAATAGACTCGAGCCGAGAATAATCGTCAAACCAATACCTCTTCAAGTCAGCTAGTTATATACGCTTAGTCTTATACACACAATGCTTTATAACTGACGTGCCCGACCACACAGTTAGTTCATCTCCATTCCAGTGTTTAGAATCCCTATACCAGCTGGCTCGATCGTTTTAGTTTTCGATGAACAAGTTTTTTTTTAAATATAATTTCCAACAATCAGTTATTCGTCTTCACTTGGTAGAAGCCGCGTATATTAAAACCCATTGTCCAAACAACAAAAAAATGGAGAGTTTCGGCATTCTCGGTCTGTTACTCCTCGGTGTCAGCTCTGTAACCGCGTCTCAAAGCAAGAAACTCCCCATACCTAAAACGTGCGCCGATTTCCGCACCGCTTGTAAGGACGTATGCAACGGTCTAGGTGCACCTGTAAGTTTGAGGGAAGAAAACATGTGTTTTTCTTCTTGACCACAAAAAATGTCACCGGGAGTTTGTTAACTAATTCTTTGTTTTGTCTTCTTCTTTCGCCAACAGACCAGCAACGTCAGCGACTGCGCGGGAGAGGTGCCTAGTGCTACCTCCAAATGCAGCTGCGCCTTTAAAGGCTAGGCCAAACCTTGCTCGGGCTCAAAACGGGGGCAAACGAAAACGCCATGTGGTATTCTGGAGAAGATCAAACAGAGGACGCTACAAGGCTGGGTAGTGGTTGTTGTTTTGATTTAATCCTCCGAGTCTCCGACTAGGACGACAGTAGGTAGATGGCTTCTATGTTCGTTGGACGATGAATCGTCGACATTGGCCGGCAAGGTTGTCTCCCCAGATAGCTTCTCGGTTTAGTCACTCAAGCGTGCAAGCGCCCGGGGGCCACAGCCACAGGTTATTGAATTCATATGTTATACCATTATTGATCATACCTTGTTACGCTCAATTAAAGAGATACGGGGTGTTATGGCCTCTGCAGCGTGTACGGTGTGACCTTAAGACATTTACCTTGGCTGCAATCAACCAACTCTTGACACGCTACAACCCTACCATATTATCGGTGGTATCAGTCGAGTATGGGCCATGCAGGTTTGGGACAGGTCAGGTATAATTTTGTCCCGGTTCGACTTTCTCATCCAAAATCGAGCAGCGTCGGGAAGACCAACCGCCTTCATGAACAAATCAAACCTGCACGTGTACATGGTGAAGGCGCTCGCCGGGTGGTTGTGCTTGACCGACAACAGGCTGTTCAGCTCCGTCATCTTGGCCTTGTAGCTCGCCGCGTCGCAGGACGATGCGATGCGGAACAGCGCCACGCAGAACCTCACCCACGCGCACGTCGTCTCCGGGTCCACCGTGCCTTCAAACTGCCGCATCTCGACCGTGTACAGCCCGGCCTCCGGGTCCTCCTCGGTCGGTTTGTCCCCCTTGCGCTTGACGGCCAGGCCGCTGTAGAGCAACCTCAGTTCGTCTTGCGTGGTGCACGTCCACAGGGTCTCTAGGGATTCGTGCCGCTTCTCCGAGGGGCGCAGCGGCCAGGGCAGGTGCTCGTGCATGGTTTTCAGGTGGCTGTCCCGGATCGCCTCCATGACGGCTAGTTCTTGCGGAGTCTTGGGCCGATCCGAGATGGAAATCCCAATGTTGGCATCCCGGTTTTCTTGGATGGTCAAGAGGGCCGACATGACGCTCTCGGAATACCTGCTCTTGAGCCTCCACGGGTTCGCCAGCATGTAGATGATGCCCTCGCACAGCATCACCAGCGAGATCAACTTCTTGACCGTGAGCAGGTCGACGCCGCCGTCGAGGCTCGAGAGGTGCACGTGGAAGCCGGCGGAGCGCGGTACGACGAACCGCAGGCTCCGGCGCAGCGAGTGCAGGGCGAGCGAGATGACGTCGGCGGCCTCGCTCGCGCGCAGCACGGGGCCCGCGAGCTCCATACCCAGCACTTCCTCGATGCCTTCCCACAAACCGGATCTCGGGACGGCCCAGCGGTAGCGCTCCCGATCCATGCACTCGGTGTTGTTCCCGTCGTGCTTGACGCTGCCGTCGAGCTTAAGCCGCCAGAACAGGTGCTCGAGGGGCAGGCCGTCGGGCGGGGTCGGGACGCCCTGCTCGGCGGCCTGCTCAGAAAAGTACTGCTCTATTATCGTTGCCTCTTTTTCCTCCTCGGTCTTGTCTGCGATCTTGGAGCTGATGATGTCGTCCATCACTGCCGGTAGGCCTGCGGCTCGGAAATTCCGGTGCAGCTCCGCGTTGGCCAGAGCAGCTGCGTCATTTCTGGTCATTTCCCGCTCGCTGGTTCTATTCTCGACGTCGTGGATAACCACATACCTTCTGTCGTGAGGGTCCGGGTCTGTCTTACCGGGGGGTACATAGGGTACCAGGTATTCGAACTCGATCCCGATGTAGCAGTCGAAGCCGTCAACACCACACGCGCTTGAAGCCGGCTTCGGGGTTATCGGTGAAGGCAGATATGACATGGCGGTAGAGCTGCAACAGGGTAGTTGGCTGTCTGCACCAAGGCTAGTTTGCAGTACTACTCACCGGGGTCTCTTGCCTCGTTGCTCGGAATGTCTGTGGTCGGCACAAGTGATATCCTTGGGCGAAGCTGGGACCATGGATGGGTCTTGAGACGTTATCAGAAAAGAAGATCCCCGGGCTTTCAAGCCGGATACCAAGAGAGGTCCATGCTTATTTTATCAAACAGGCCTACGGTAAAGTCTCCATGTCCGCAACGTCATGAACAAAGAAACTTTATTCGAACGTGAACACACATTGTTGCTTTGTTCGTGTCTTTGTGAGGGTGTGCATCTTTCGACAATTGCCAACTTGCAGACAAAGATAAAGAAAGGAAAGAAAAGAGTGCAAAATCCCTGAGGCTCTTGAGATGAGCACAAGCCTTCTTTTGCTCAATCCAAAGGAATGGCACTCAGAATTTCAGAAGTATGATGTGCTGACCTTGAAAATAAAAGTGATGCCTGGCGATTCTTCATATATCCTTGACGCTAAAGATTTCTCCACCCTCAAATCAACGCTGAACCTATTCATTGCTTTGTGGTTTCGGTCAGGGGGTACGATTTACAGAATAGGATACAGTGGTTGAACTAGTCTAGAACTAGAACTAGGCAGCAGCACTAAGGACCCTATCGCCAATCCTCCAGCTTACTTTCCATATCTGCCCTCGATGCCCAATTCTCCCACAAAGAACCCGACATTATCCCCTCATGAGAACATGACTTCAAGTATTGTTTTTTTCGGTGAATTCACTACCTGTCTCAATATGACCGCAGTTGTTCATCCATAGACCCATGTCTTGTAACCCAAATCAACCAAACTCAATATCCTTTCATTCAATAGTGCCATGGCTCCCAAAGAGACAACACACCAAGTCGTCATCGTCGGTGGCGGCATCACCGGCCTCACTGTTGCCCTGATATTCCAGAAGCTCAACATCGACTACATAATCCTCGAGGCCTACAAGACAGTAACGCCCGATGTCGGTGCTAGCATCGCGCTCTGGCCTAACGGCCTACGGCTGCTCGACCAGCTCGGCTGCTACGATGAATTCCTAGCCCAGTCGGCACCCGTCGAGGAGATCATGATCCGGGATGGCGTGTCGGGCAGATCCGTCTCGACGCGCCACACCGGCGAGATCATGATGCGCCGCCACGGCTACCCGACGCTCTTCACCCACCGCCACACCCTGCTCCGCATCCTCCACAGCCGCGTCGTTGACAAGCACCGCATCCTGCTGGGCAAAAGGGTGCAGCGCATCGAGACGTACCCCGATCGTGCCGTCGTGCACACCCCCGACGGCACCACCATCGCCGCGCAGCTCGTCGTCGGCGCGGACGGCGTCCACAGCACCGCGCGCAGGGAGATGTGGCGCATCGCCGACGAGTCCAACAACCAGGCGTGGAAGATACCCACTTGCGACCGCCAGCCCGTCCCCTGCGAGTACGCCTGCGTGTTTGGGACGGCGGGCACGGCAGCGCCGTGTCTGACCCGCTCGGGCACCATCATGGCCAGCGGGCCGGGGATGCTGGCGTCGGTGATCAGCGCGCCAGAGCCAGACAAGAGCTTCATGTTTTTGTTCTGGGAGCTGCACGGAAAGCAGCAGTCCTGTCCCGTCAACCAGATCCCGCGGTTCGACAACGCCATTCGGGACGAGCAGTTGGAACGCGGGGCGGGGTTCGTGCTGGGTGATGATGGCTCGACCTTACACGACGTGACGAGGCACATGGAGCGGAGTGGAGCCACGGCGCTGCCACACTATGTGATGAGGCGGTGGCATGTCGGCCGCGTCGTCATACTGGGCGACGCGGCGCACAAGGAGAACCCCGTGTCCGGCCAGGGCGGCAACAGCTGCATGGAATCGTGCGCGGCACTGGTCAACGAGCTGCTGGCGCGGGGTCTCCTCGACCCGGAGAGGGCGGCCTGGCCGCTGGATGAGCTGGATGACGCCTTGACTGCGGTGGAAAAGGAGCGGGTGGATCGGCTGGTGACCATGGTCGAGCAGGCGCAGGAAATGATCCGCATCACCGCCTGGGCGAGTTGGACATCTTGGTTTCTGTGCAAGTACGTGGCACCGCTGCTGCCGCTGTCTGCGTTTGTGCAGCAAAATAGCGAACACATCTCTGGTTCCCAGGGGTTGAGTTGTCTGCCGCTGCCAGGCCGCGCTCACGAGTGGCCGTACGCCGATGAAATAGACAAAAGTCAGGACCTGCAGGGGCCTAGAGCGACAATACCACTGACAAACTGGGTTATGGCGGGCATGGTGGTTTCTGCCGCTGCGTTTGCCTTTTTCTTGAACCAACAGTCGAGTCAAGGAGGTGAAGGATCTGTGGCTTCATGGGCTCTGGGCTTATTGTGCACTTCAAAATGAGAGGTAGGCTTTGTTCGTTCACTACAGGATAATGTAAAGCAGCTCATACCTCCAGTTGCACCTGAAGTACAGCGATAGTTCTCAGTCCATTATCGACAGCCCTGACCGAGGGCAGCCGTGTGGAAATGTATAAACCCCACAGTAATTCTCCGAAGATTTAAGGTGAAAGTGATTATCCAAGAGCTCATGTGTGGATGTTTAGCCCCTGAGTACGTGGAAACAGTGCTTGCAATTTGTTCGTCGGTATATACTTGATGCCTAGCTCTGAGATACTCTCCTCTCTGTATACCCAAGTTACTTGTGCTTGTCACTTATATGTTGAATTCTACGAAAGGTAGGCTTTTTCAACAGTCAAACCGAAGCAGACTACCGACTGGTCATAAGTTTGAACGTAAATCGCGTGGCATCCACGTTGAATGTACTATGACACATTACTTCATGGTTAGTTCTTCCTTTTTGTTATAGATCACATACTACTCTCCCAGACCCAATGACCATGCTGGCTTTCAGTCCATCCTTGAGAATGGTGAGCATATAACATTATGGCTACAGTGACCCTTGAAAATAAGGATCTGAATTCTCAAACGGATCTCAGAGGTGGTAGGAAAATGTTGAATAGAGCAGTCGTCTATGTGCGCAGGACCAAGCTCACCCCCAGAACATTGAATATCGAGACGGACAATAATCCCACGAGATGGCTTCCGAAAGCCTTTCTAACTTTGCCTAATAGAGCCTTCCATCGCCAAGTCACAACGGAGGTGAGCAAGACAAAACGCTAACATAAAAAGGCCTTCTTCACCTGTAATTCGATCCGAGATCGTATAAATACCTGTCTCAGCATACCATCTCATATAAAAGAAGATTAATCTCTACAGCGGACACCTTGAAAATTTAGTCTATAACAAGAAGGCACAATCGTCCAACCTCGCCACCATGTGCCATATCGAAGAGTTTCTCAAAGACTGCGGACACTGTTCCGCCCGACGAGTCATCTACTGCGACAGACATGGCCGCAACATAGGGCGCGGCGGCCCCGAGCGCGCCCCCTGCAAATCTTTTGATCCCGACACCTGCCAAAGGATCACAAAACAAGATGTTGGACACTGCCATGACCATGTGTGCCGGAGGGCGGCCAGGATCAATCTCGGCTGGACGTGCCACAGGTGCTTGCACAAGAATCATGTCGGCCGGGGCCACGCGTGCGGTAACCTTGAGTGCCGTCACGAGATCTGTCCAACGTGTGCCTCGAGCCGCTTGCTGTGTTGCGTCTGTGATGCGCGGGTGGACCGTGGAGAGATATGTGGCTATTGTCACCATCGGTCTTGCCCCAGGTGCGGCTATCTTTTGGAGTGAGACACAGACGGGTTTTGGATTCACTGAGGCGTTTTCTGCTACGCACATGGGATGGATTCTGGTTCCGGCCTCCCATAGCCGAAGTTATGGATGCGGTGGAAACTTTGTAGAATGTTAATGTTGAACCAGTTAAAACTCAGCACACAGCCAAATCCACACACCAAACCTCGAAAATCGATATGAATGGTGATGCCCGTAGCATGATGTATCAGAAAGCCTTTGTGACTTTTTTGAATTGTCAAAGCAAAGTCACAATGGAGGTGAGTAAGACAAAACGGCTGACATACAAAGACTTCCTTTTCATATAAAATTGTTCTGTGCCATTTTGCTTACTTCAAACATGCCCAGCAACAGACCGTCTCATCTTTTGACATCAAACACAACCAAAGCCAAATTAACCAGCGCCTAAACATCATCCCTGAAAGAGAAAAGAAAAAGCAAAGCCGCGAGCCTGGTCACCATGTGCTATGAAAATAGGTTCTACAAAGACTGCGGACATTTTTCCTACAAAGAGATGGCTTTCTGCAACGGACGACGCATAGTTGTAGCGACTGGCGAATATATTGCCTGCGAAGAATTCTACGCCAGCGATAAGGTTGAGTTCGTCGAGAAAACTGACCCAGGATACTGCGATACCTATGAATGCTGGCTCGAGTCGCGTATCAGATACGGCTGGAGGTGCCACAAGTGCTGGAACAAGAATCGTAGAAATCAGGACGGGTTTTGCAACGGTCGTGACTGCGGTCACAGGGTCTGCAAGGTCTGCTCACCCAGCTTCTTGCTGTGCTGCTATGATGGTGTTCCTGTACGTCGTGGCGGCAACTGTAAAGAATGTTTGCGTCGGTCCTGCAGCAACTGCGAATATCATTTGCAGTAAGCATAGATCGGTTTCAGGTCAACGGGGGATTTGTGCTGCGCAACTATAGACGGATCTTGGGGCGGTCTCTCGGAACGAAGCTTAGATATGTTGGAGGAGCTGCTTTTTTGGACAATAAAGATTTGAAAAAAGACGGCGAGAAAGTACTATCTTTGGCTGGGCTAGTAAAGAATTGCTGCTGTTGGCACGTCGATACGGCCTTGGGACGTGTGAGAAGCTGGACCAAAAAGCAGGGCCAGATCTTGCCTGCATGATACAAGTTTACAACACGATTCGTGACAAGCAAGGATAAGAACATCAGCAACTCAGGATGTAAAGAACACGAAAAAAAAGGTCCAAGGATGGTAGTCAACTACACCTCAATAACATAAACTTGCCCTCAGGTATTTGCATCTCAGGACTATACTGTGACCAGTTTCCCCGGAGGGAAGCTGCGGAGTATAATGCCACTATATGCAAGCTAGGATAAAATCAGCACATCCCGGCTTTTTCAAGAAGCCGCAAGCAGAAAGGAAAAGAAAAGCCACCAAGCTTGTTGGCGGCGGGGGAAAAAGAACAAGAATAACCCGTCGTATCTTGGCAAAAAGAAAACCCCCATCTGAGCCAACTTGAACCTGAAGAGGTCAATTTTCCGGTGGCAGGTATATAATAGGTACAATTAACCCAACAGTCTTGGAACCAAAGACCGTCAAAAGTATAGTTTCAAAACCGTTGTCTCCATGTACGTCGCCAAGGTCTGTCCATCCAAAAAAAGCAACCAGCCAAGCCAGCTGGACTAAACCATGCGCGCTAGCATTGCTCATCTAGCGTTGGAGGTAGCGGCCTCGCGTTCCCAACAGTACGTTACGTCCTACGGTACAGAGTTTTGAGTGCCAAGCAAGCAAGGTAGGTATAGAGAAATGGCTTTGTATGGTGTCCTTGACAGGTTGCCTCCTCCAGAATTTTGCCGCCAGCCTCCAACACTGCGATTATACGGTTCGCACCAAGATGTCGCTTCATGCAATTCTACAAAAGAAGTTTCGAATGGCGTCGACACCAGCTCGCGATCTTCACAACAGTTTTTTTTTCAGCTCTCATGTCGATAAGACGGTTGTGGCACCCTTTTGCAGACGCTTGTTGGGGCTAGACATGCTGTCAAACTCTAACTCAGCTGTGGTATTGAGGGGAAGATGAAAGTGTATAATCTGGCCAAGAGTTGAAGTATCTGCGCATCAATAGCACAACGGTGTAAAAGCATGACCAAACGTAACTTTTTTTTTTGAAAATAAAGCCGTGGTTAACCGAAAGATTTGCAAGGTATTTACAAGATTGCGTGATGGAATTCCCACAAACCGTCTGACTTTGATCCAGACTATTCCAACACCAAGATGCAGATTCTTCCTTTCTTACAAGCTTGTAGGTAGATCATTCATCAAAATTTATTGCAGTGCTTCAAAATGATGACGTTTGGCGATCTTCCTCTCGCTGCATTGCGTTATCTTTGATCATCTTGCACATCTCATAAGATTCGGGGACTTATATTAGCACCGCCTTGTTGCGGATACTCCCACTGGCTATGAGCCGCGCGCGTGGCTTCGGCCGAGACAATCCCGATACTAGTGTGAATAGATGCCTATCCACCTGACCAATCGACATGTGTAAAACAAATCTCTACCGGTAGAACTGCGGGTTTTCTTTTTTATGGCTTGCTTGGCTGCAATATGGTCGACGTAAATTAAGGCTTTAATTTCAAAAGGGAAAACAGTGCTGCTAGCTGCAGTTTTGTAAGACTCCGAGATACAAGACACTGGGATCTGAGGCACTTTACGATGTCCCGAATCCAACGGTTGAGGATTGCGATTTCGATAGTACTGCCTTACCCTGAGCTGTTTCTTTCTTCCATATCAAGAAGAAAGCCAGCAATCCTTTGGGGCAAACGTCAAACCTTTTGAGTTGTGACAGCCATGCATAGAGGAAAGGTATTCCGCCACGCAGGTTTTTAGACTGCCCTAAAATTGACCACTTGCCCTGCGTTATCTCACGCACCATGGGCAATCGCGTTTTTCACTGGTACAACTAGACGCATCCCCACAAGAATGCCGAGAGATGATCTGCAACCCTGGGTCGTTGCCAGCCGCGGGATCACCAGCCGCGAGGGAAAAGAAACGGCGCGGGTTATTGTAAGCGCGGTTGGCTTTGCCGGAGCTGAATCTTGGCATCTCTAGTCTGCATTTTTCCGGCATCTGCACTAACTTCAATCGTATCTGGTTCGGTGAGTCTGCCTTGTGCTCTTTGGCAAATCAGCGCCTCGGAGCCGTACTCGACATGCATGGTTCAAACCTTGCCGCGATTGCGCTACGATCCTTTCGGAGGCTACTCCGTGTGTGAACGAGGAAATGTGAGTGGCTGTTGAATCGTGATGAATTGAAGAAAAAAGATACAGAAAAGTTGTATAAAAAGGCATGGTAAACCTCTGGAATGAACATAAACAGAATCCTTTCTTCATGCCTTCACTGACTATCAATCACAGTATCACGGACTGATATTACTCAGACTCGTGGATATCAAGTTATATCACCAGCAGCTTCACAAAAGTTCAAGAGTACTGGTACTCTCTTGGTTGGATAATAATTCCTCATCAACAAAAGCATTTGACATATTTCGGTTACCAAAAGTTTTCTGAATCTTTAATCTCTTTTCCCCGAACCAAAAGTATTAATATTTCCCGCCTTTTTTCAACTCCAACCAACAAAATGGCTCCCGGTTTGGTCTCCCCCCAGATGCCCTCTGTGGCACCCTACTCCGTGTCCAAGACCACGAACAGCCACACTGCGCACCACCACCACCAGGATGGAGAATACTCGACCGAGACCGTCGAGAGCCGCCAGCGCTACCTCGGGCTGCGCAAGATGGGCTCGCGCAACAGCTCCACAGCCAACGCGTCGAGCATCTCCAACGTCGTGTACTCGATCAAGCGGCGCAGCTCTGAGGAGCTCGGGTCCAACATCTCGGCCCAGCTGCTGAGCGCCACGCACGAATCGGTCCTCGACTGGATCAGCGCCCAGCGCATGAGTGACCTCCCTCCCGAGGGCAGCAGCTACGACAAGGTGCTCGCCTGGGCGCAGCTGTTTGTCGACAGGCTGCACTCGTTTGACCATGCCGTTCAGGAATTTGCTGGGGACAGCTATCTTGCTGCCCAGCTTGCCTATGGCTATTGCTCTCTCTTGCTTGAGGTGTGTGAACCTTGTTGACCCTTGTTTTTGTGGGAGTGAACTATACTGACGCGTCGAATAAATGACAGCTCGGGAAAGAGAATGCCGGCGCACTCATGGTCTCGTTTGGATTCTTCTATTCGATGTCCGTGCCCCTGGTCAACCTCCTCGAGTGCACCGAGCTCTTCAGCGTCTCGCAGGAGACCAGTGAGCAGCTCGTCATGGCCCTGTCGGACCTTGTGACGGTCGTTGCCAGTGTCGCGACCTACTTCCACAAGGCCATCCGTGGACTGACCAACACTTCGGTGTCGGTCAACATCTACTCGACGTTTGCGCCCCAGATCAAGACCTTCCTTGAACGCTGCGAGAAAACGTCCGAGTCCATGTGGAAACATGAGCTTCAGAGAGAAGGCGCTGATGTTACCAAGAGTAAGTTTCTTACCTGATATTACCGGTCAGCAGCTACTGGGAGAAGATGTTTTAAGCTAACGACCCCTGAAAAGTCGCCAAACTCAAGGCCGTCAGCCAGTGGATCGCGCCAGAGGACCACGTCATGTCCAGTGTCCTTACTTCAACCTCGCATCTGGCCCATGACCGCGAGGAGTTGACCTGCCTGTACATCGGCACCCACCTGACCCGCTTCCTCAAGAGCTCCCAGAAGACCATGCTCTTGAGCGGACCCCAGGGATCTGGCAAGACGATCCTCGCGTCCGTGATTCTCGACTATCTTCAGCACCCTATTGCTGGCATCACTTACAACACTCTGTTTGTTCCCATCGACGCGCGGATCCCAACCGAGACGACGAGTCGTGCCGTGGCCAGGTCTTTACTCCACCAGCTCTTCCAGAAGCGTACAGGAAACGTCAAGCTTCTCAACATCCTCATCGAGACCTATGAGCGTTCCGCCCGCTTTGCTTCCGACGAGGACCATGACGATATCCTCTGGAAGGCCGTCGAACGGGCCATGGGTGCTACGACTCTGGGCAGCAAGGACCTCGTCATGATCGTCGATGGTCTTGACGAGTGTCCCTCTGGTGAAGATGCTCTGTACCGGCGACTTCAGTCGGTGGTGAATGCCAAGGGCGCCAGCTCGGTCAAACTAATTGCTCTGGGTTCCAAGACTCAGCAGGGCGTCCAGAACCTCGAGGTCAATGAAGATCTGATCTTTGACGACATCACGGCGGTTGTTCGTGACTTCTTCGAGGACTACGAGGCGTTCCTCTCCATGGACGAGATGGAGCGTGAGACTTTGATTGCTCGCATTACCATCCTGTCCAAGGGCTCCTTTGTCTGGGCCAAGCAGGCGAGCAAGCAGATACGCCACAACAGCAGTTCCAAGAACCTGTTCGAGGCCCTGGAGAAGATTGAAAAGTGCACCGTGGGCGACTTTGTGCACAGGACGCTCACGGCACCAGACGTGACCGACCAGACCAGGCTCATGCTGGCGTGGCTGGTCACTGCCGAGCGACCCCTGACCGTCAAGGAGCTCGCGACCCTGGCGACCATCAATCTCGACAAGCAAACCATCAACCACGACATCAAGATGGACGTCATGCACACGCTCAAGCCGGTCAACTCGCTCGTCTACATGCAGGACGGGCTGATGTACCTCCGCCACGGCATCGTCCGCAAGGCCGTGACCAGCTGGCTCAACGCGCACAAGGGGGTCATCAGCGACCGCCACGGCGACCTGGCCACCAGGCTGCTCGTCTACATCAGCTCGACCGTCACGGAGCCGCGCGAGTGCACGCTGATGCCGCTGCCTAGCCACGAGGTCCACCAGCTCGTCAGCCGCCACACCCTGCTAGACTTTGCCATCCGCTACTGGCCGCTGCACCTGCGCAAGAGCTTCGCCTACCTCAAGCCCGACATTGGCGACTCCGAGGCCGCCAAGCTCGTGGCCAAGGTGATGCCCAGAAACCTGACCGTCGTCCTGCTGCAGGCCGCCTTGTGGCAGCACCGCCCAACGCCGACCCTGCTGACGTGCCACACCATGATGACAAACATTGCGCGCCGGACTCTGACCACCACCAGCCCGGTGACGCTGCAGTCCATCATCTTCCTGGCCAGCATCTACCGCCAGATCGACTTTACCCCCGAGGCCACCACGCTATTCTACGAGGCCTCGACCGTGGCCAACACGCTGCTGACCAGCAAAAACAAGATCACGATGCAGGTCTGCCGTGCCTTTGTCGAGATAACCACCGGGCGCACCACGACTTCCAAGAACGACATCATCATGACCCACCGTGAGCACGTCCTCCAGATCCTGGTCGAGTGCTACAAGGCCCAGTACGGACACATGTCCGAGCACGTCGTCAACACGCTCAAGCTGCTCGTCGAGCACTACCGCATGGCCAGGGAAGAGACCAAGGTCGAGCTGATCATCACCAAGATCCGGACCATCAGCAGCACGACCGAGTTCGGCGCCAGCACCACCACCACCACCACCACCGAAGAAGACTCCCGTCCCGAGGGTGACCTGCACGTCCACCTGCGCGGCCGCAGGGGCTCGCAGCACACCGACCAAGTCGTCGTGCTGACGCTCGACATTGACGAGCACGACGAGCTGATCGAGGGCCACGCCAAGTACGACTTTGAGTTCTTCCTGGTCAAGGCGGAGCGGTACCTCGCCGAGGGCCGTGCCGACCTGGCCGAGAAGACGTACATTGAGATCTGGCAGCGAGTCACGCGCGAGTACGCCTCCACGCGGTCCGCGTTGTGGGAGGAGCGCAAGATGAAGAGCGTCGTGAGCTACGCGCGATTCCTGACGCAGCAGGGCCGGACCTCGGACGCCAGGAGCATCCTGTCCACCACCTGGGAGGAGTACAAGTCGTCGCAGACGAGCGTGTCCATCACCGAGGCCACGTGTGGCATGTACATGGAGATGGCGAGCATGATGAAGTGTGTCGGCCTCGTGTCGGAGAGCCTGACGCTCATGAAGCACTGCTCAAACTTTTACCGCGGCACCAACAGCACCGAGACGTCGACGTACCACGAGCTGCAGCAGACCATCCACAGCACTTCGCAGGAGCTGGTGCAGTCCATGAGCAGCAGCTCGAGCAGCACCACCACGACCGTCTCCGAGTCCATGCTGGAGGAGATGGTGCTGGAGCAGAGCAGCTCGGTCAACACGGTCGAGGAGAGCACCTTTACCGCCTCGAGCAGCCTGGTGCGTCTGTACATGAAGCAGCACCGCCTGCAGGACGCCACTCGTCTGCTCAAAAAGATCCTCCGCGGCGTCTGGCCGTCGCTGTTCGCGCCCAACGTTGAGGACGTTGTCGCCCCGCAAAAGATGGTTGAGCACTGCGTCGAACTGGCCGAGCGTCTGGCCGAGTGCTATCACGCCCGTCGCCGGCGCGCCAAGGAGGAGGACATGCGTGTCCGCGTGTACCGGGCGATGCGGACCTGCCGCAAGGTCGACGACGAGCTGCGCGAGCGTGTCGCGGCCGAGCTGATCCAGCTGCTCAAAAAGACGGGTCAATCGGAGCTGGTCATCACCACGCGCCAAGAGATGCTCGACGACTATGTGAAGCACTACGGCGATAAGCACCCCAAGGTGATTGAGATGTTGTGGGAGCTTGCCGAGTTGACCCGCCCACGTCCCATATATGTTGAGTACTACCAGCGAATCATCAAGGCTCTGCACCCTGACAACACAGACGACATTATCCTGGAGGCCTTTGAGCCCTTCAACATCGTGGCGACTGAGTTCTGGAGCAATGGACGATTCCCCGAGGCCGTCAACTACTACAAGGTTGTCTTTACCTGTTTCCTGCGCCAACCCAAGCTCAGCCCCAAGTTGAACGACTCCGAGTTCGTCAAGATGCTGTTCCAGAGGTACACCCACTGCCTCCGCAGCGTGCGCAGCGACTTTACCGTCATCCACAAGGTGTCGGTCGACTACCAGACGCAGTGCAAGGCCGTGTTTGGCCCCACCTCCTCCATCACCATCCAGGCCACCCTCTACCTGGCCAAGGTGTGCCAGGAGTCCAAGCGCTACGAAGTCGATGCCATTGTGCTCTACGAGGAGCTGCTCAAGATCCAATCTAAAGAAGTCGACCACTCCGAGATTTGCTCCATCCTCGACTCCATCTACGAGGCGCAGGCCGACCTGATCACCACCACCAACGCCACCTCCACCACGGCCGTGTCGTCGGAGCAGGTCCAGCGCGTCATCAAGGTGTTCAAGAAGCGTGTCACTACCATCCGGGAAACTCACGGCTGGGCCCACGAGGAGTCTCTTTCCAAGATGAGCGAGATGGTTCGCTTCTACAACAACCAGCAGACGTCGTCGTCTTCATCCCTCACGCACGAGGAAATCACCCGCAACACCGAGACGGTCCTGTCCGAGCTCAAAGAGGCCACGGTGCACATCCTCTCGCACGAGACCTTCCCGACCCGCCTCATCGCCGCGGCCTCGACCATCGCTACGAGCTACATCCAGTCCAATCAGACGCACAAGGCCACCGAGATCAAGCAGGAGCTGTACCGCCAGGTCATCATGAAGGACAAGACCAACGTGTCGAGCTGCGGCTTCGATCTGACGGACCGTGGAAGAGAGAGCCTCGTGTTCCTCGCCGAGTTTGAGCACTCGCTCCACCCCCGTCACCACTCCTTTACCGCCACCGACATCCTCGCCGAGTTGACCACGCAGTACATGTACTTTGAAGAGTTCCGCAGCCTGATCCAGTCCACCAGCTCCCTGGGGACCATCATTGCTTCGGCCTCGCGTCTGCACAACTTCCTGGCTTCCTACGAGCGCTTCGACGGTTCCAAGCGCGTCTTCAACGAACTCACCTCCTACTTTATGAACCACGAGGGCAAGCGCGTCAAGCTGGAGAAGAAGCAGGTCGACGTCCTCCTGCATAACCTGCTGTACTACTTTGGCACCTTTACGTCGCAAAACTTCCTCCGCTCCGTCGGCATCAGCGGGATCTGCGGCGTGGAGAAGCTGCTCAAGGAGCAAAAGTATGACGAAGCCGCCGACCTGGCCACCGCCACCTGGACCTACATCTCGGCTGACGACAGCTACAAGACGGACCCCGGCATGGCGAAGCTGGTCCTGATCCTGGGATTGACTCTGGCCGATGGCAGCGGGCGCAAGTACCTCGATGTTGCCGCTTCGCAGGCCATCCCGGGACAGACCCATCAAACATTCACGCTGCAGCAAAGCCACTCCACTGCCATGGACTACTCGTCCCAGCCCACCCCGCGTCCCCTGCCGGCGCCCACCGCGGCCGCCCTCTCCAAGCCCAAGCCCCAGGCCCACTCCAAGCTCCTGGCCGCCTCGGCGCCCATCACCCGGCAGGTGCTGCACGTGCTCTCGTCAATGCGCATCTCGCTGTCGCACATATCGCTGGTCCACCTCAACAACCTCATCTCGGTGCTCGGCGCGCAGCAAGACCACGAGACCCTCGCCTGGCTGCTCACCATCCTGTGGGAGTCGCGCGAGGCGCAGGGCGGGTCGTGGCCCGTCGGCATCACGCTGGCCCTGGGCCGGCGGTACATCGTGGCGCGGTACCTGGTCGGCGACACCACGGCGGCGGTGCGCCTGGCCGAGGACATCGTCTACAACTGCCGGCGCGTGCACGGCGCCAAGCACCCGCGCACGCTGGGCATGTCGGTGTTCCTGACCAAGCTGTACACGGGCATAGCGCAAAAGTACCACAGGGTCACCGGGTCCAGGGGCAACGGCGTGCTGAGCGGCAGCCAGGACGTCGCGGCCCGGTACTACAAGAAGTCGGCGGCGGTGCACGAGAACATCCTCCGCGCGTTCAGCGACCCGACCTTTGCCGACATGGAGGGCGGGCTGGACGGCAGCATGTGCCTGGACGACGCGCCGTCGAGCCACGGCGGGTGCGGCGTCAACGGCGGCAGCAACATCCACAGCCTGGACGGCGTCGGCGACGTCGAGAGCATGGACGGCAGCACGCAGCTGCGGTCCGACGGCGACCGGGTCAAGATGCACCTGCGCTACTTCAAGCTGGCGGTACAGAGGCTCGGTGCCTGGCCCAAGGACTACAAGGAGTACGAGCGGCTCAACGCCGACATCTTCCGCGAGTTTGGCGACTACCTTCACGGCGTCGAGGGCGTCGAGAGGTGGAACCTGGCTGGGTTCGGCGGCGGCAGGGCGGAGAGCTCGGAGGACATGCTCAACATTGAGGAGTTTAAGCATTGGGAGTTGATCAGTGGGAGCGGGATCATGGTCGAGGAAGAGGAGGAGGAGTTGTGATTGACCTCAAGATTGTTAAGAGAAAACTAGGGGAAGAATTTTGCATCGCGGTTGAGCCGCTTTGTTTTTTTGTTCATCAACAAGTCTGTCAGTCTCATTTGTCAACTATTTGAAAACTTAGCTATTCAAAAAGGAGGATGAAAATAATACTCAGATTCTGTCTTGAATTCAAAAACTCGCGCCATCTTCTATGAATTCGGCCTTCGGCATGGGTGGCGTTGTGCCATTAAGGTGTAAGCCGAGTCGACTATTGCAACAATACCCCGTAGGCTTGGCAACAAGTTTCACCATTATGGATAAGCCTTACTAACTCATCAAGGTAAGGTAGTAACAACTGATGTCATGTTGTATAACACGACAGCCGAGACCGCATTCGATGGAATTTGGTTGAATTCCTGAACAGCAGCCATCTCATTAATGATTTCAAGCAGCGCCAAATTTTGGGATGTTGCCTTGGGATATATCTCATCGTGCTATTTGACTTTTATGGTGAGTTTTGAGCCTTGAGACATCAGAACGAAAAGTTCTTTGGATACATTGTGATGAAGAAAGAGCTGGTTGGATCACGAGATCTGACTGGTGGTGAATTTGCCATAGTGACCGGTTTGTGGAAATTGAAATCCTGACAGCGTTAAAGTAGCTCAGAGATTCCCCTGCATGATATTTGGACGAAAAGAAAACCTCAAATCATGGGATGCTCATCCGCAAGTGTAGTCCAAGGGGCAAAGCTGAGAAGGTAGTAGCGGCGAGAAACGTGTAAAGGAACAAAAGACCGAGAGTAATCTGATATTGAATGGTCTGTTCAAGGGCAGATGTGTCAAAAATGCTGGGTGAATCGTTTAGGGACTTGGAAGGTTTCAAACTCGACTGAGCCATGATTACCTCATTACCTAAGCTACCTTACCTTACTTTTACTGTAGCGTTCCAGTTTTTGATATTTTACTGCGCATCCGGCTACTCAGAGGCTAGGAGCTCATCGGCAGCCTTGTAGGGAGTACACGTACAGCAAAGCTTTAACTGGTCAATTCCTCCGCGGAAATCAAAACAAACCAAACCAATATATTTTACAATCAATAGTGAAAGCCTACCTGCAAACGGAGAATTACATCACAGCTGTCATGTGTCCCGTCCCCTTGTTATCAAGTACCCACACACCCCCTCTATCTAAAAGGGACCTCGCTTGGAGTTTATGACAAACCAGCGTCATTGGTTTTATCCCATGCGGAGAGGTTGTTCGTCCCTTCACCTCGCCGCACCAGTGCTGGGCACGCAGGCGTGTCACCTTCCAGACCAGGCGTCCTGCAGGTTCAGCCCATCGTATAATTCCCTGGCTTGATTGGGTGTGATATTAGGGCCACATGGGAAAATGATCGCATGATTTTGATACGAGTCGAAAAAAAAGAAAAAGGATTGGTTCCGACACACTGGGGAAATGCACCCTGAACAAAAGACTTTGTGGGTATGGATTGATGGAGGGGCCCGCTTGCCGGCCCTTCGGCCGTTCCTTATCTAGTTTTAGTCTAGTAGTATTCTAGGCGGAGTTGAACACGATGGATCACGGCCTTTTCTTTTCGCAAAGGGTAGCCCCCTTTCTGCCATCCAATCTGATAGTGTTAAATTGTTGACTGCCTCCCTCGCTTCAATCGCCAATCCTACCTTTTCTACAGGTTGATAACCAGGATCCCTTGGGCATGGGGCTCGCCAGAGACTTCCAAACGTCATGAAGATGGTAGCTTGCGTGATCGGAAAATGGCCTGGGTTCCCCTCACCATTATCTCCCAGCTTCCTCTTCCGGGCACCACCCCACGAGAGGCATCTTGCTTGTCAAAAACGATATCTCCGATAATCGAATCGTATGGGAGCATGAAGAGCTGCAAATAAACATCAGAATTTTTGTACATGTGTAACTATATTCGTCCAATGAATCGCAAGGTTTTGCTTCCGAATCTGTCCTCCCCAGTAAAAAAAAAAGTTCAATCTCTAAATTTTGCCACAGTGTAAAGTAGGCTCTTGATCGCCACGAATGGCCCCAAAAAGCAGCATAAAAAAATAGATATTGCTTTTTCCATTTTAGCCTGATGCTTGAACCAACGGTCGGTCCCTTCTAGAAAACGGGATCTCACGGCAACATATCAATAACACCCTGCAAGGGGCTTTATCACCCAATTCCACTTGTTCAACCCCCCCGGTTGAGCGTGCGATTGGAGGTGGGATCCCGCCACCCAGGGGCTATCCATGCCCAAATGTGACCTTGTACGCGCGCAACAGTCGAGCCGAGCTTTCTCCCACATCTTCCTCCCCCCAAACTCGCGTGTCGGCGTCTCGGTGAGAAGCTTATCATGTCGGGAGGCGCCACTTTAGTCACTTGGCAATAAAGCTTGACTACATCGTCGTCCTCGCCAAGGAGTTTGCCCTCTCTTTTTATTTTTCTTGCTTTGCTTGTGCTTGCACTTTAGCCAAGCCGAGCCAAGTCGAGCAAGTGCGAAAAGAAGCAAAAGAAATGGCGTCTTCGCAACCCTTTGGCGACACCATCGTCGCCGCCGCTCTCGACCCAGTGAGCGGCAAGGCCGTCTCGGCCCCTGCACACAATGCCATCAACGAGAAGCTGGGCCAGGACAAGACGGACGTCCTCGATGTGACCAGCAGCACCGAGAAGGGCGAGATAAAGCCCGTCAGGTCCGCCGAGGACAGCGACAACGACAAGGGCAGCGAGAGCGACCCGGACGCCATCATCGTCACCGGCACAGATGTGGCCAAGCACCTGCTGCCTCTGCGCGACGATGCCGACCCGTCTCTGACTTTTCGGAGCATGCTCCTTGCAACGGGCCTTTCGGGGTTCCAGTCTGTGATGAACCAGATCTATCAGGTTCGATGTCTCTGTCTCATTCTTTTTGTTTCTTTTTGTGGCCATGTGGTGGCTGTGTGCGATAGTAAAGAATGCTAACATGGCTTTTGCAACTACAGTTCAAACCCACCCTAATTACGATCCAAGGTACCTTCATTGTGCTCATCGCCTACTTCCTCGGTCAAGCATGGGCCAAATTTCTTCCCCGTGGCGACAGGCTCGAGGCTCGCTGGAGGTCAAAGGGCGGCGAGGGACAGGTCCCATTCTGGATAAGGCTTGTGTCATTCTTCAACTATGGAGAATGGGGCCTCAAGGAGCACGCCATCTGCGCCATCACTGCGACGGCCGCCTCCAACGCTGCAGCTAGCAGCACGGTATTTTCAGCTCAGCTGCTCTTCTACGATTTGCCCTTGAGCACGACCACCGTCGTCCTGACTGTCATCTCCATCGGTCTGTTTGGTTATGGGCTTTGCGGCATCCTGCGGCCCGTCACTGTCTGGCATGTCGACGCCGTCTACTGGAGCACCCTGCCGACGGTCAAGACCCTTCAGGTAGGACGACTGGATTCAGGAACCCACCCAGGTGCAGGTGCCTCTTGCGTACGCGTAGGGACTGACACTTTTCATCGCCGCAGGGACTTCACTGGCAAGAGATCAAATCGTCCAAGCCCATCAGATACTTCTGGATGGCCTTCATCGGCATGTTCTTCTACGAGTTCTTTCCTGCTTACATCTGGCCCTGGCTGAACGCCGTCTCAATCCCATGTCTCGCCTCGATGAAGGCGACTGGGGCAACGGGCGCTCTTCTCACCCAGCTCTTTGGCGGGTCTCTGAACAATGAGGGACTTGGGCTCTTTTCGCTGTCTTTTGACTGGCAATATGTTCGTACCATCGCGATTTTGACCCTAACCCTAAACCAAAAAAAAGTACTGACCTTTTCTTTTCTTCTTTTCTTTTTGGCAGATCACCTCATTCAACACATCGCTGCCACTCACCCTGCAGGCACACATTGCGGTTGGATTCTTCATTTGCTTCCTGGCCATGCTGGGAATCTACCACACCAACCAGTGGGACGCCAAGTCGCAGCCCTTCATGTCGACAAAGTTGAGGTCCCAGGATGGTGGCTCGTATCCTACATCAAAGGTGAGTTGGCACCACCGTCTTCCCATACTGTTTTTTTTTTTTGTTTTATGCGGCCTCTTCTTTCGGCTTCATCCCCTGTCTCGTTTTGCTAAAAGCTAATTTACATTGTGTTTAAGGTCTTTGCTGGCGGCGTTCTCGACCACGCCGCCCTTGCCAAGTATGGCCTGCCCATGCTCTCGGGCACATTTGCCTATGGCATGTTTATGGCCAACGCTGCTGTACGTTTTTTTTTGGCTTTCCTTTTTAGCTCAAAAAAAAAAAGAAAAAGAAGAAAAAGAAAACTGACCTGAATCCCTGGGCCACTTAGATTGGTGCCCTCGTCACCCACTGCTTCCTGTTCTGGGGCGGAGACATTAAGAAGACGTACCGCAGTGCAAGGGAGGGCAGGTTTGACGACCCTCACCATGTCCACATGGCAAAGAACTACAAGGAAACCCCGTGGTGGTGGTTCATGATTGTCCTTGCTGGCAGCTTTGTCCTCGGTCTCATTGTTGTCACGACACAGGTAAGTCCCGGACCCCTGATGACCAACATTCTTCTTTTCAACTCATCAGTCAGTTAATTGCTGACCATCAATATAGGATGTAACGCTTCCTGCGTGGGGTATGTACAATGTCTTGCGGAGATAACCTTGGTGGCTTTTTAGTAATTGCTTGGGGGTTGTACATGGGCTTGAAAGACTAACTATGTTGGCCAATCCTAGGTTATATCGTCTCATTACTCCTTGGAAGTATCATTGCGCCATTTGTAAGTCCATCCCCTCAGTATTCTTTGGGCTGAAATGAGCAGTAGGGTCTAACACCATATGGTATAACAGTCCACCCTGCTTTATTCTCGCTACGGAAACGGCATTGCCACCAACAATCTTTCCAAGATGGTAAGTTCCAAGGCACTTGTTTTTTCCTCGTGCTCATGGGTTACCTACAATAAAAAAAGCAGAGCACTTACTGATCATTGCTTTGATCTACTAGATTGCTGGTCTGATTCTTCCCGAACGCCCGATTGCAAACATGTACTTTGCTGCCTTTAGCCACAATGTCATCAACTGCACGCTCAACCTCTCCAACGATTTGAAGATGGGTGAATATCGTAAGTTTCTCTTTTATTAGTGCTAATAACTACTATTTCCGGCTCTTTGCAGAGTGCACAAAAAAAAGCTGACCCTCACCTCGCCGCAAAATAGTCAAAATCCCACCTCGTATCATGTTCTTGACCCAGATTTACGGCACGATTCTTGGGTAAGCTGCCTCACCAAAAAAGCCACCTAAAGATGCGTCAATACACTGGACCCTGATTGCTAACCTGTAGCCCCTACAGAGGCTTTATCAACTATGCGGTCATGATCTCGATCGTTACCGGAAACAAAGATCTCCTCGTCAACGGCAATGGCGATGCCGCGTGGAGTGGTACAACCATTCAGTCGTACAACACCAACGCCACCTCCTGGGCACTGGCAAGCTATCTCTACAAGTCTGGCGGTAGATATTGGTAAGTGATGACGTGAGTTGCATCTGCACTTTGTATCGTTTTGCTGACTTGGCAAAATCCAGGCTTGTTCCCGTGGGACTGGGAATCGGTGCTGTCATAGTTGTTGCCCACCGCATCGTCTATCACGTAAGTACCCATCAAAGTTTAAGCCTCTGCTGCCCAATTTCCTGCTAACAACTAGCCCTTTTTTTCCAAAAAAAATAGTTCAAACCCAGAATCGGCCGCTTCGACCTCCTGGACATCAACATGCCCCAGCTGATCCAGTACGCCGGCTACATCCCTTACAACGCGTCCCAGACCTGCGTGCTCCTCAGCCAGCTCATCGCGGGCTTCTTCATTCAGTTCTTCTTGCGCAACTACCGCCCCCGCATCTTCAAGGACTACTCGTACCTGGTCACGGGTGCGTTCGACGGAGGCAGCCTGCTGGCCCTCTTCATCCTGTCGTTTGCCGTTTTTGGTGCCGGCGGCGCGGTGGTGGCTTTCCCCCAGTGGTGGGGCAATAACGTGGCCGGCAACTATGATCTTTGCCCGGCTACTGCGTAGATGTTTTTTTTTCTTTCTTTTTTTAATTCTTGGCTTGATGGGAAGATTTCGACGTTTTGTGTAGACAATTTTGGGGAAAAGCGAGGGTATGGGATCATTCGATTTGGCATAATATGTGTATGATGGGCATTTATCGGTATGGATACCCTGCTTCGTATTATAGAAATTATGAACATTTCTCTTCTTGTCTTCTTTCATCCTTTTTTTCAGCATCCATCAGTCTCGGAGAAGACGTGACTGTTTCACATACATACCCCAAGCCCGCCCAAGGACCTTTGAAGCAGAAAATTCAAAGAGTCACACATGTGCGCCTCTTGCAAGCTCATATCATGTGTACAAACAATTATGTACAAACCAGCCACCATCACAGCCTCAACCCAAAGAAAAAGAAATCAAGCCACGTTGATGCTACCCTTGAGTCTCAGATCCCGACTGCTGGCACCGACATCGACCCCAAACGCACCCGCCGGCACGACCCAGTTTTGCTGCCCGACGTGCCAGTAGCTCAGGTCCCTGCGGCGGATGTTGAAGGTCGCGGTGCCGCTGGCCCCGGGCGCTAGCTTGAGCTTGTTAAAGCCGCGCAGCTGCCGGGGCGGCGTCGCGGGAACGCTGCCTCCGGTCGGGTACGAGACGTACAGCTGCGCCACCTCGGCGCCGGCGACGCCGCCAGAGTTGGTCACGGTGGCCGTCACGGTCGCGACGGTCTCCCAGAGGTCGGCGCGACCACCGGACACGACGGGGCCGGTGGCGGGGCCGGAGCGGACGGTGCTGGTGACTTTGATGTTGCTATAAGTGAAGTTTGTGTATGCTGTTGTTGGTTTGGGAGTGTTGTGGTTAGCTAGAGTGTTCCTTGGTGCGACGATTTTTTGGGATGGGACTAGTGCAACTTACACAGTCCATAGCCAAACTCAAACCTCGGCTGGATGTTGGCCCTGTCAAAGTGCCTGTAGTCGACAAACAAGCCCTCGGGGAAGTTGTCGTCTCCCCTGACTATGGCGGTGCCGTAGTCGCCCGGCGCGCGGGCGATGGTGTAGGGCAGCTTTCCGCTCGGGCTGACGGAGCCGTACAGCACGTCGACGAGCGCATTGCCGCTCTCCTGACCCGGCAGGCCGGCCCACACGACCGCGGTCACGCCCGGGGTGTTGAGGATAGTCTCCAGGATCACGGGCCCGACGCTGTGCACGACGACGATGGTGTTCTTGTTCGCCTGCGCCACGGCCTGCACGAGCTGGTTGCCGTTGTGGAAGGGATCCAGGGTAATGCGGTCTCCGAGGGACCCGTCGACTTGGAGGTACTAGGTTTTGTTGTCAGGGTTAGTGGTTTGCGGTGGTACATTTTAGGAGGTGGAAAATCCCCAAAATGTCAACTCTGAACCCGTCACGCATTTGCACTTACCCCCTCTCCCGAGTTGCTCGTCAGGAAAACGATTGCGGCATCGGCATCTCGCACAGTGTTTGCCACGTTTGCCGTGCTGTCGCTCGCGCTGAGGGTGACGGTGGCACCGTCCTGCTGGGCGCGGGCTCGGATGGCGTCGGCTGGGGCGGAGAAGTAAGGGTAGTTGGTAGTGCCGGATCCCCTAAACAACATCTTTATCAGTTTCCTTCCCACAAATACAAGATACCATTCACGGCCTGAAAAAAAAATATGAAAAGAAAAACAGTACTCACCAGCCCATTCCCAACGCGCCCTCGTTGCAGCCCCTATCGACACAAGAGTTGATGCCACGCGGGTTGGCCACGGAAGCAGAGCCGACGACGGCGAGACGGCGCGGGGCCTTGAACGGCAGGGCTCCGGCGTCGTTCTTGAGCAGCACGATGCCGTCCCTGGCGACGGCACGCACGTTCTCCTTGTGGTTGCCCTGGACGTTGGCGCGGATGTTGATGGGCGGGTAGCCCTTGTCCTGCTCGGTCAGGTACCAAGCGGCCAGGACGCGGCGGGCCATGTCGTCGAGGCGGCTGCGGGCCACCTGGTTGTTGTTGACGGCCGTGATGAGCTGCGGGCCCCAGAGGACGTTGCCGCCGTTGAAGTTGGATCCCGGCATCGTCATGTCCATGCCGGCGTTGGCGGAGCCCGAGGTGGTGTGTTGAGCGTTCCAGTCAGACTACCATGGGTGGCATGTATTAGATCAGGTACAGTGAGTGAGTGACCGACAGGAAGGGGGGTGGATAAACTCACCATGACATAACCCTTGAAGCCAAGCTCGTCCTTGAGCAGCTTTTGCATAGCGTGCTCGTTCTCGCAGGCCCAGCTTCCGTTGATCTTGTTGTACGAACACATGACCGAGGCGACGTTGGCTCGGACCGCATCAGCAAACGGCCAGAGGTAAAGCTCGTGCAGAGTCCTGTCGTCGACGTTTGAGCTCATGGTATCCCTGTTCAGCTCCTGCTCGTTGAGCAGGTAGTGCTTGGCCGTGGCCTGGACGCCCACGCTCTGCTGGCCCTCGATTGTAACCTCCATGGCGATGCCGGCCAGGTACGGATCTACTCCAAAGCCTTCCCAGTTCCTGCCACCCTCGGGGATCTTGCCGAGCGCACCCGCGACAGGAGTCAACATGACATGAACACCGCAGCCCTTCTGCTCCTCAGCCTGGAACTGCCCGCGCTGCCTCATCAACTCCACGTCCCAGGTCGACGCCACCTGGATTCCGGGGGTGAAGGCCGTGACGCCCGTTCCGAAGCGGACACCGGTAGGCCCATCCTGGAGACACAGCTGGGGGTAGTTTATGGCCGAGACGGGGGCCGTGTTGCCGACGCAGGGGCCCTTGTCCCACCCGATCCCGGACACGATGTTGACCTTGTCCTGCTGCGTGATCCGGGCCAGCGCCGCGTTCGCCTTGGTGTAGGCTTCGTCCCATGTCAGGACGGCCGTGGTGGTGCTGGCGAGGGCCAGGACCTGGAGGCCGGCGACTAGGCGCGAGGCCATGGTGTATGATGGTGTGTGTGTTGACGCGACTGGTCATTTTGGGGTGAAGGGGTTTTTTTTTCAGTCTTGTGTCAGTTTTTGCTTCATTGTTGAGGTGGACGTGTTTGCGATGATAATGGGAGAAAAGTTCCGGAAGCAAGGAAAAAAAAAGTTATCCCATGGCCAAACAACTCACATTTAGACTAGTATAGCACCTAAAAGGTTTCTAGTTCGTTTCTTATTCAAGAGAAACTAAACTCTCTCGAGATGAACACCAACAAGCAGCTGCTGGATCGGACGAATCCAATCTCGGTGAGGGGGATTCAGGGCGGCTGGGGAAACAGAACCGACATCCGGACGAAGGAGGATGAGGGTGCTGAGGTTGGGGGGCGTTTAAATAAGGAGGAAAAACAGGACTCGGCATGGTGACCTGACTAGAATCTGAAAGACAAGACTCCTGCTGGTACAATAAAAGGCGTAAATCAAGGTCATTCATTTTCGTTGAGGTCTGCACCAAAGCTCGGAAGCAGACTGCCCTGATCAACATAGCATAAGAAGACAATCATAATGCGGAGAAATAAACGTGCAGATGCAACCGAAGAATAACCGGCATTGTTTGTTTGTCCTCGGGTTTAATTCTGTTATTTTCTTTCTTCCCTCTTGGCACAAACAAGACGATTCGATTCGGTTCGGTTCATTTACTCTGGTTAAATAGACCCTATCAAGGTCCTTCACATCCAAGATATGACATTCTGTTCCTAGTTTTCGCATTTTACTTGCAGTAACCAAAGAATTCATCGCGCGGACGGGACGATATGGCTACCCGATGCGGGAGGTAAATTGATCATAAACTGCAGATTGGATCTTGGCTGGGATTGTTGCATCCGGCCCTTTTTTTTCTTTTTTTTCTCTCTCTTTCTGTCTTGTTTGCCTTCTCCCCTCTTCCCTTCTGCCGGCATCTTTTTAGATCCCCACGAGAATACGCCAATTTTGGTTGCATCTGGCCGAAAAGGGCAATGTTTCCATATCCCGGAGCCACACGATGCGTCCGCCGAGCCATTGGGCCCTGTTACCCCAACCGGGCCGTCGTGCCTGACCCAAAAAGATGCATGACGTAAGAAAGAGCGCGAGAAAGCGATTGGACGCATTCATTTCCCGGGCTCTTCGAAGAAAAGAAAAAATAAAATAAGAAAATAGTCGTGACATGTTTGCACACTACCGTTGTTTTGCCCAGACCTGTGATGTTGCGTTTTGTTTTACCCCGCAAGTTGCCACTGTTACCGAGGGGAGTAGGATGGAGGTTGCCAAGACCGGACTACGTACAATATTAGCTTCATTCACCTCGCTGGAACGCCAACTCAAAATCCGACACTATACGCAAGTTGGCAAGGTATCCTCCACCAGGTACAACGTGCTGCATACCACGTTGGTCGGGTACCTGTTTTTTTTTATGAGAAGAGACGAGGCACTTGGGATGAAGGGCAGAAAAAAAAATGAAAATGAAAATGAATATGCATCATTAAAATACCCATCTTCACATGCCACAGTACAATTGGTCTTGGCCCAAGAAATTCTGCCTCGTCTATTCTCCATCCCGAGCACTTGACTCAATGGACTGGATGGCAAAAAGGAAGGGTGGTATCGCGTCGAGCACGCGGGGTTTGCGTCGCATCCCAGAGATCATTGGAGTGAAGGAATGCCAGCCGGGAGTAAGTTTTGGTACCGAGAAAATACCGACGTACACGTGAGGCTTTTGATCGACTGCCGTCGGAGCCTCGGTGACAGCGTACCTTGCGTCCGGGCTTGGTTTTGTTGTCTTCTCAAGTGTGGGCTTCAGAGGGAATGGGGTGTTAACTATCAGCATCAACCAAGGCCCATGATGTGCCGGTCTACCGGGCTAGTGTACCTGCCCGAGGTCACTATACTCCTTCTCACCCTTTTACTACCTGCTCAGTGACCTCACTTACCTACTTTCCAACCTTTTTTTACATCCCACATTCACTGACATAGGTAGTTCTCAAACATGTCATGTCTGCTTGTAAAAGGTAGGGTGCTCGATTCAGAGGGAGATTGATTACTCGTGTGAAAGCCTGACCATTTAGCCATGAACTTGACTTGTTGCCAAACTGGCCTATAGTTAAACATTATCCAAATTACTTCCTCTCCAACACCTCAAAAACAGGCGCCTTCCACACGTGCCAGTTATCCGCCGCGCGCGGGTTCCCAAACGGCGCCAGGGCCGCGACCCTCATCTGATACTTTCCAGGCGCGATCTGCGAGCCGTTGGCCAGCTTGCCCAGCCAAAGCCCCTGGAACGGCGCGTCGCGGACCATGTTGTGCACGGGAAATGGGAAAGTGTCGTTGGCGTCCTGCGTGGCCGGGTCGAAGATGCTCTGGTAGATGCTGTTGGAGTAGTCGAAGCTGGTCGCCGCGCCGACGAAGTTCTTGACGCCGGGCACGGGAGGGTACGCCCACTCGCGCTCGGTGTAGTCGGTGGTGAATATGTCCCACCGCATCTCGCGCGTCCCGTACCGCAGGATGGTGCGCAGGCGCGGAAAGTCCTGCGCCGCCAGGGACAGGTTGAACCCAAAGGTGGGCTTGTCCTGGATGGACGTGGAGTTGACGCCCGACACGACCTGCGGGACGCCGTTCTGCGAGTACCACATGTCGGGGATGTTGCGCTTGAGGTCGGCCGCGACGCCAAAGTACGGCGCCGACAGCCTATCGCCGTTGCTGCCCGTGATGAGCACCTTGCCGCTGTAGATGGGCAGGCGGGCGGCGTTGAGCCCCTCGGGCGCCTTGAAGTTGAACTGCGCCTTGCGCGTCTGGCCCGGCGCCAGCACGAACTTGCCCTGCGGCAGGCTGACCTCGGGCACGATCTTGATGGGCACCAGCTCGACGAAATCCTTGATGCGGGGCGCGTAGTCGGCCTCGGACGCGTCGGTCCACTGGCTCTCGAACCCGGCGGCGTCCTGCACCGAGAAAGTGTACTCGACGCTGTCCTTGCCGTTGTTTGTAATCTCCACCGAGTGGTACCGGCTAAAATGGTGCGTGTCGTTGAGGTTGAACTTGGCAAACGACATCTCGGTCGTGTAGTTCAGCACCGCCACCGCGTCCACCATGCCGGTGCCGACCTGGATCGGGGGAGCCCAGAACCCATAGTCCTTGTCCGTGCCGTCGCCGAACTCGATCGTCTTGCCAGTGTTCATTATGCGGGCCTGAAGCTGCCGCGCAAAGCCTTTGCCGTGGACGCTGCGCCCGCCGTACTTGGAGATGTAGAGCGCCGCGACGCCCGAGATGTAAGGGGTGGCCTGGCTGGTGCCGCTGACCTCGCGGAAGCCACCGCCGCGGTAGGTCGACAGGATGCGACCCCCGGGAGCGGCGATGTCGGGCTTGAGCGACAGGTCGTACGTGGGACCCCAGGACGTAAAGGTCGACGGTTTGCCGCCGGCCGAGTTGAAGATGCCGACGTAGTTGGTGTTTGTGTCGATGGAAAAGTCGCCCGTGACGTTGCCGCCCGCGAGAACCGTGTCGATGATGGCCTTGCCTGCAGCGTTGGTGATCATGGCCTTGGAGCTCTGTATCCAGCTCAGCCCGGAGAAGCTGGCAATCCTGCCATCCTCCATGTACATGAGGATGTATTTAGCGCCGCGCAGGTTGGCGTTCCTCTCCTTGATGTTGTCCTGGCAGCCACCGAGGCGGATCAAAGGGATGATGCCGGTCAGGTTGAGGTTCTCGGGCAGCGGCTGGCACGCGTCGTTCTCGACGCTCGAGTTGAGGGTCAGCGGCACGATCGGAAGGCCCACGACCTCAGGGGGGAACACAAAGATGTCGGCCCTGTAGGCGAGGATAGTCCTGTTGGAGTGCCCATCCAGGTTGAAAGTAGCCGCCCAAGGACGTCCCCTTCCCATGGTGGCATCCACCGAGGCGACTGCCAGAGCATCCGGCGAAGAGGCACCCGAGCTCATGGCCCAAGGGCCCAGCTCGCCCGAGTTGCCCGCAGCGATCACCACCACGATGCCCTCGTCCACGATTCTCCTGGACACCTCGGCCCAGGCAGTCTCGGCCCAACCGCCGTCGCTGCCGACGCTGGCCGAGATGATATCCATGCCATCCTCATAGGCCCTGATGAACGCCTCGATGATGGTCTCCTCGTCGGTGCCGCCAAAGCCAAAGATCTTGTACGCGTAGAGGGTCGCTTCGGGCGCCACGCCCTTCAGCCTGTCGCTGTTGCCAGCAATGATGCCAGCCACGTGCGTGCCGTGACCCTGAGCGTCTTGAGGATCGTCGTCGGGCATCTTGGTGTTGCCGGGAAAGGGCCAGTACGAGTCGCCGACGAAATCGTGGCCGCCCTCGACCTTGCAGCCCTTGCCGAAGCAGCGGCCGAGGTTGGGGTGTGTGTAGTCGATTCCAGTGTCCACCACGCCGACCTTGACGCCCTTGCCGAGGATGCCCTGCGCCTGCACCTTGTCGACGCCCGTCATGTCGTGGATGAAGTAGTCCGGCGCGGCGGCGTCATCCGAGAAGCTCTTGCCCTCGACCACCGGCGGCAGCTGGACACGGGTGGCGTGCCATACCTTTGCGACCGAGGCCAGCGCCTCCAGCTCGTCGGTGTTGACGTTTTCAGATTCCACCGAGATGCCGCGGAAGACGGCAGAGTCAAACACCTTGGTGACGCGACACCCGGGCTTGTTCTCAATGTCCCGGATCAGCTCATCCTTGTTGGAGCCTTCACCAACCTCGACGATGAACTTCTTGGGCGCGATCGAGGCCAGAGTGTCGTTGGCTGCTGATCCAGCGCCGTCGTCGCGGCGAAACGACCTGCCGGCGCTGGCCAACGCGCCTAGCGCAAGGATGATCCCCGTGACCTTCATGTTGCCGATATTGCAGCATGGTGTCTTGGGAACATTGGAGTTCGTCAGGGCGGCGGGACCGCCCGTCCTTTATCCCGCAAGAACGGGGCATTGATTGCGGTAAAGCGGTTGTCTATATGCCGGGGGGTAAAAGTGCTTTGATTTCGTATTGTAGAGGGTGGAATCCACTGCTACGCTGCTTTAGGCAGGTCAAGCGGTAAAAAGGTGGAGAGTTGCATTCAATTTCTCGTGTCGGCGGTTGTGCATCAGGCAATCATCAATTATACAGGGAAAACGAACCAGGGTTTCAATAGAGACTCATCACGAAAGGTCTTGGCATATCGACCTTGCGACCTTTTTTTTCCTTCTTCTTTTCGTTGCATGCGATGGTCACGAAGCTGCCAGATTGGAACGGTCAACATAAAAAAAAATCTCGACTGCGCGGCAGCGAGGCCACTTTTCGGGATATGTATGGTTCAAAAGGAGAAAAACAAGAATAGTAATCTCGACGATGCAGGCAGCGGTAAATTCATGCGTGACTTGGTTATACATAACGTGACCCCTTTTCCATCCAAAATAAGCCTTTTTTTATCTAAACAGCGTGGTCGGCGATACCAAGAGTGTTGTTGCCGCCGTTGAAGACAACAAACTGCGACTTGAAAAAGATGTCGCCATAGATTTGGAGACTTGAGGTGGTGGGCTGCATGCCACCGAAGCAAGCTAGAGAAGGGGGTTCAATGTTAGCATGTGTTATTCTCGGCAAATTTTATCAATTCAGGAGGAGAAAACTTACTGTTACCCTGGACCTGAGCAAAGACAATGTCAGAGCCCTTGACCTTGGCCATGACACCACCGACGTCGAGCATCAAGTCGGGCAGCTTAGCATCGCAAGGGATGGTGATGCCACCGACCTGCTGGTCGTTGACGGCGCCGGGAACCTGGCTGTAGTAGCCCTGGACGGTGGTAGGGTTGGCGAGGATCAGGGTGGTGCCGGTGTCAGCAATGGCCTGGCCACCGCGGGTGCCCTGCTTGACCTCTCCGTTGCCAACCTGGAACTTCTCGCTCGAGAACTGCCAGAAGCCGCGGGTGGTGTTGACGGGGATGAACTTCATCTCGCCGGTGAACTTGCTGTTGTCGATGCGGCCAAACTCGTATGCGCCAACGGCACCCTTGCGCAGATCAGCAGTGAATAGAGGCTCGGCCAGGTTGGGCATGACGTTGTCGAAGAAGGTCTTCTGAGGAACCGGGCTGACAGTGTTGAGCTTGGAGTAGGCGAGACCGACAAGTCCGTTGTTGGCCGTGTCCTTGACGAAAGACCCCGAAACCTGCGTGGCCATCTCAACCGCCTGGCCAGTGACGCTGACGCCGCCAATGTCGACAGTCTCGGTACCGACGACACCAGACGCCCCGGATCCATCACCATAGCGGATCTTGAAGGAAAGTCCCTGGGCCTGCTTGAAGGTCGTCGACTTGGCCGGGTCGAAGTTGGTGTGGCCGGCCTGGACGTTCTGGGGAAGCATGGTGCTGAAGATCCAGAGATCCGAAGAGCCAGTGTCGAAGTCCAGGTTCATCGTCTGTCCACCGATGGTGACGGGGGACAGGTACTCGACATCACCGGCCTCGGGCGTGGCCGTGACCAAGCCGACTCCGGCAGCCTTGGTGAGGTTGGTGGAAGGGTCCGCCGCACTGATCCTGGACTCGCCAACAGACTGCGATTTAAACTCGGGCTTGCCTTGAGCTGCGATAGCGTCGAGGAGCCCCTGAGGCACCGGCATGCTGTACTTGGCATAAGCCTTCATCAACTCCCTGGGGCCATTGTGTCCCTTGAAGTTCAGGTTCCGTACCCGGTCGACCTTGAACGACCGCTTCTGGATGGATCGCTTCTGGTTGTTTGCCGGTGCCGCCGAGACGAGCGAGGCGAGCAGTGCCAGGTATAACAAGTTGATGATAGACCGCATCTTGAAGGAAACTGTCGAGTATTACAGCCACACCAGGTGGTTTGATAAAAAAACGAAAGGGGAAAAAAAGAAACGAACAAAAAAAAAGATATATACAACAAGGGGGGAAAGAGCACTGCTCGTCGTGATCTATGCCAAGAGATCCAGATGAAAGAGAACAAGGAAAAAAAACCGGGTAAGGTCCTCAAGGAAATATACCTGGCATGAAAAAAAAACAGGGGTGAAGGGAAATATGACGGCAATAATTAACGAAGCCGTTAATAAGAAAAGGGAGGGTGAAAGAAAGCCATCATGGAGTCTGAAACGGGAGGACTAGCTTATTAAGTGAATGAGAATTCCGGATTCCCCTTGACATGACTGGGGGCGTCGGTGGTGTGGAGAGGCCCATTGCGTGGTGGTATTGTGGGAAGAACATGGGCCGAAAACAAAACAGCAGCTGACACAACTACCGGCCCAGGATGGACCGCTTGGAGGAAAAAAAAGGGACAAGGTCAGTGACAGGCCTAAGGGGGCCACCGCTGGGGTTCCATCATCTATTCTCGTCGGACAATGCGCTTGCATCGAAACGAACGCCTAGGTTAAGGTAATTGTAGCCAAGAGATGCCAAGAGAGTATAATTCTCATCCATGGCTCATCTAATCTTTGTATTTTTGACTCTGGTCCGAGATTACCAACGGTGCTTTTTACTTCTCGAAGCTGG
Organism: Pyricularia sp. CBS 133598; assembly: GCA_004337975.1. NCBI lineage: Eukaryota > Fungi > Ascomycota > Sordariomycetes > Magnaporthales > Pyriculariaceae > Pyricularia > Pyricularia sp. CBS 133598. The sequence goes on from RRCJ01000015.1 coordinate 141,249, forward strand.
CGTCAATCTAAAAAAATGCTGCACTTTGGGCTGAGAATAAAGGGCTGTAGCTATTCAATCCGTCTCACTTTGAGCACGAATGAGGCTTCGTGTAAGAGGGACAGAGCTAGCTGACACGCTGACAGTAAGGAGCTGAGAAAATAGGGGTTACCCTGAGTTGAGACCGCTGACACCTTGAGGGGGCGACTCTTTCTGTGATTGTCAATAGGTAACCACATAATGCCTCTGGGTATGAATTGCGTGGCGATCCCGCAGCAAGGGGAATATTTCGGGATTGTTTACTACTCAAACTACTGCCCTGCCATGTTCAGAGTTTCTGTGCTCGCGGATTAAGGCGAACATGGTACCGTCGTCGGCCGAAGCAGAGATGGATCCCATCCCGACTTTGCATCCGTGCGGTAAAATCTGAAAAAGCCTGCCGACTGTGGGTGTTGTGTTGTGTGTGGGCACCAAAGAAAATCACAAGAGATGGGTTGACCGGGCGTGCAGGGAAGCGGGCATTGGGCTGGGCTAGTGAAACATTAGTCGACATCGGCCGCGTGTATGCCGACAAATAACGAACCGCCTGAGACGAAGCAGACAGAGTAGAGACGAGACGCTGTCAACGGCCAATGGTTGCTTGCGGAATGTGGGTGAACAGGCTGTGCTACACGAAAGCGAACATCCGTTAATATCACCAACTGTGGAATCACTCTTCCGTGGGCCGTGGGGGCGGGCAGCAAAGGGGAAGAAATCGCCTCAATATTGCGTAAGTATGGGGTAGTAGGAAATAACGCCTGGTCCACCGGAGAAGTAAGCACGGAAGGTGGATTATGAACGAACCATCATGTCATATCGTAAGGACGTTCGTCCGCGTAGATCATCCAAGGCAAACCAGATAGTAAGACTTGGTTTTTGTGTGGTCCTACTCTGTAAGGGACAAAAAAAGCAGTCATCAGCAAAACAAAAAGATCAAAAGGCCACAAGGTCAAAAGTTGGGAAGAAGAATGCCTTCTCATCCTCGGTACTTGAGGAGCTTTGATCGTAGCGCCAAGCGATGATCGCTGTACTGAGCTTGGCGTTTCCACCTTGGCCTAAGCACATTAAGCTTTTTGGCAGACAGGCGACAGACAAGGCGCTAGTTCTACAGAGTTATAGCATCCAAGGCTTCAATCCACTGAGTCCGCATCGCATTCGACACCAAGCCGAGACCCGAGAGATCATCTGAAAAAATTACACCTCCCGAATCTCAGGAGCATGCATAATACTGATTAAACTCTTGTCAATTTGTCTTCATCTCCTGAATAACAGCAACGATCAAGGAAAGCCAAAAAAGTCCACTGACATCAAGCGCTGTCCTCTCTTTTTCTCTGGTGGGGTCAGATCCTTGAATGATTGACTGCCAGCCCTGTGCCCAAACTTGTTTTTCTATTTTTTTGCCCGACTGGTTTTCAGGAAACGTTTCAGACGGGGATCGTCAGGGGAGGTCCCGCCAAGAAAAATACCGAATCTGGTTGGATTGGCAACTTGGCATTGCTGCATTGATTTTTGCCATTGGTTTCGAGTCTGGACGACCTAGGCTAGACCTAGAACAAAATGGCCAGAGAAAGTGCCTTAGAATAAACACTGCACACCAACAGAAACCATCGCGAGATTAGATTTGGGATTTGTTCGCCGCTATAGCACCATCTGGTAGTCATTAATCGGTAACCTTTCGCCGGTCGCTGCAAGGCGGTAGCTAGAAGTACACCATCCAAGCCTTGATCAAGGACTCTCCTAGGATTCCCCACGCTTCACGTGCTTTGCAAGTCTAGAACCACTCTAGACAATCAATCGTCTTAGCCGTACAAGATCCCAAGAACCACCCTCGCAAATCCCCGCTCCGCTGTCAATAGAGGCGGGGACGGACCGTCGACTGGACTTTCCGGCTTGAAACTGGGCCCCTCTTGCTTGGCGCCGTGCGGGCCTGGAGCCCAGGCTTGAAACAATTTCTGCGGAGTTGGCAAATCATCGATTAAAAAAAAGGGACACGAGACTGAAGTAGATAATCTGCTCGTCGCCCAGTCGCATGTTGGAGTTGATGAAAAGTGTAGAAAGCATGCAATAACTTCCAATAGACACATCTAAATCATCATGGGATTACTAATGCCCGCATTCAGGGTTTGGCCTCACTTAAATCTTTGCTGCAGATCAGTCCAAGGGTTTGATAAACAAAATGGTTGAGATGTCGTCAGCGAGAGGCAGACGAGATGCAACAAAACTGGAACTCGTCCCGGCAAAGGATACCCCCTTCCGTGTCAGAGGTTGTACAAAGCAAAGCAATTTTCGGCCTAGGTAGGTGCCTGAGGTATCTTAGGCGTAGTGGAGGCGAATGCATATACCGTTTTGGTCCATATCATCTTATCGTAGTATTCGTGTAAAGTGCACCAAAACAAGTGGAGACAGTGCTCCAAGTTCCGTTTTGAAAACTCTGCCTTGGGATAGGAAGGACCGTACCCGGTCAAGCCGGTACCTACTTTTTTCACTGGAGACAGAGCGAAAACGAGTCCTAGCTCAGTTTGAGTTGGGTCGTCCCATCTCGCCTTTCAACCTAATTAATTAACTACCTCGCAAAAATACAACACCAAGACCCCACCATTCCGTTAACTCAGGTCAACTGTCGGTACGCACACAGAAAGGCCTGTAGTGGCTGGGCAAGCCTCCACCCTTTGCTTTACAGCACAATTGCCTCCAATCTCCCTTACTCATCTCCATTCATCCAAACAAACGGTGCTTGCAGCTTTCAAACTCAGTCAATTTCTGGCGGCTGGAGCACAGTCAAGGCTTGTCTCCTCCACTTTGCAAACCCCGTGGTTATGTGCGAAAACGACAGTACACTGTGCCACTTCCATCTGATTGGCTCGCCTTCCCTTGCCGTACTAGCGCCCGGCTGATTTTTCTCAAGCAAAAGGAAAAACTGACAAGTAGTCCGTCGCCCGCCCATCGCTTGCGACCGTCTCATCATTTCCGTCATCTGGATCAACCCACCGTCCGTTCATCCGTCTCGGCCCCTCACCCACTCCGTCCGGACTGTTGTCCCAGCGCCAGGTCGGCACCACCCGCCGCCGTGACACGTGGTGTCGGTGCCCTTGTCGCGTCGCCATTCAACACACGTCAATATCGTCCAACCAACTCCCGATCCTGGTTGGACGGCTCTCCTTCCCCTCCTCAGGCCCCCGTGAGCGACCGGCTGACGCGCCAGCGCCATGGCGGGCATGTCCGAGGAGGACTACGGCGCCACCGACGTCTCCCTCGCCGACGTGTCCACCGCCGGGAACGGTAAGCAGCGCAAAGGGCCGCGGTTCAGCTGGACGCCTGCGTACGAGGCCACCTTTTTCCGCTCGCTTTGTGAGTCGGTACAGCTCGGCCTGAAGGACAATCACAGTTTCAAGGCCGAGGCATGGGACCGTGCCGCCACCGCGTTGCAGAAACAGCACGGCGCATACCCCAACAAGGGCCATCTTATCAACAAATCGGACAATGCGCGAAAGAAATTTCGCCTGTGGAGAGGGCTGCGCGAGGACCCTGACTTTCTCTACAACCCTTCGACGCGACAGGTCACGGGTACCGACGAGGCATGGAGGTTGCACATAGAGGTTAGTAGGAGGTCTTCTTCTGGCCTGAAATAAAGGAATGGATACATTTCTAACTGAGATATTCCCACAATATTTAGAAGGAGCCACTCTCGCGGTCCCTCAAGGGTCGACCTTTCGATCACGAGGAATTCATGGAGATTTTGTTTCCAGACGTTATTGGTTCAGGAGGAGCACCCAAGCGCATCACAAAGCAAAGAAGGAAAGACACGAGCGGCTTGCAACAGTTGGATGATACGGATCTTTCGCTGGCAGACACTGCCAACAACAGTCTCCTGGATATGCTAGGCGACACCAGCTTTGCAGCCCCAACGCAGCATACCCTGGTTGGCTCGTCACTGGGCTTCCCGACGGCAGCCATCACGCAGCAGTCTCAGCATCAGTCGCCAATGCCGCCACCGCAACAACTCCAATCCCCGCTGCCGCCACAACAGCAACTTCAGCAGCACCAACAGCAGCCTCCGCAGCGGTCCATCCCGTCCCCCGCGATTAACTCGAGAGCATCCATTGCTTCTGCGAGTGCTCTAACGCCACCAGATGAGAACCCCACCCCGGCCGCCAAAACCACCCGCAAGCGCTACCCCGCCGACCAGCCGTCCGCCCCGGCCGACAAACGCCGCCGCACAACCGCGCCGAATGCATTCGTCGATCTGACGCACCCCGCGCAGGTTGCGCAGGCTGGCGGTGGCGTCAACGCGCGGCCCCCGACAACCACGACGATGACGCAACAAGCACCACACAGCGTATCCGCGACAATCGCGGAGGACTTGTTGCTACAGCTGTCCGAGAACGTCAAGCAATCTCGTCCGCTCCGGTGGCCTGAGCAGGCCATGGAAATGTTCTTTCGCGAGTTTTGCAACGAGGACATGGACCTCCAGGTCAAGATCGCCGAGAAGGTGCTGACAGACCCGAGCAAGGCCATGGTTTTTTGCAAGATGCCTCCCGAGGTGCGCAGTCACTGGGTTGGCAGGCTGCGTGACATACACTTTCGCGCCGGGCCTGGTGTGTAGGAACCGCATGGGTCAGGAGCTTGCATCATTCTCTAAGCATTGATTTTTATTTCCCTTTTTTGTCATCGCCTGTCTTTTGAATACTTAGGTGGCACATTTCTTTTGATAGTTTCGCGTTCCGTCTCATCATGACATGGAGTTGGGGTGTTCAGCGGTATTATCTCACATTGAGTGTTTCTGTGCTTTTCATTTCTCAAAGTATCACGTTGGAGGAGGCTAGTGTTTGCAGGAGGGCTTATGATTGGGGAGACTAGCAGTCATGTTCATTTTACGACTAGTTGCATCTCTGGCGGCGTTCCGGGTGTTTGCTTGGCCGATGTAGTAATATCAAAAATACTGTATGCGGCGCAAAAGCGAATGACTAGTATGTCTATTTTGGAGTTGAGACATGTCAGACCCCCATATCCACGTTTATGATAAATACTACCAGCTGTCAGGCGCATGGTATACTGAGTCGCTTTATTTGTCATCAGAAACGGTCTGACACAAATAGACGTGGGCTATGTTTATACACATTCGCTCACTACATCAAACGACTATCATGCACCTCGCTTGCGAAAAATGGCACATCCCTTTGTGGAAGGAAGCGCGAAAATGCGTTATGAACTTATGATAGAGTAGAGTAAAGCTGGGTAACAAAGAAGCCAAACAAGAAACTTCCAAAAGCTGCGCCGGAAACCCCCTTATTACCACCATCCCTGACAGATCGAAATCCACTGAGCTGAGAGAGAGAATTTGACCGGACTATTAGGTCTTTACCGAACAACGAGAAGCTTACTGTCGAAGCGCGAGACGCGACACAATCCGTCCCCTTCCTCGACCTTGCATCTCTCCAGGCATTGTCTTTAGCCCTGACGATATTATTGCTTCTTGCCCCTGGCCTTGTACCACGCCCTGGAATAGTAGAATTTGTTAGCAAGAGCGCATGCGCCAGGGCCAAAGTCGGTACAAACCAGACCCGAGCGAGGGTAACAGAAAGGAATATCAGAGAAAAAAGAAAAAGAAAAAAACACTTACCTAGCGAAAATGCTCTCACCGAGCCCAACAAGCCCAACCAAGCCAACGCCCAACCCGACGACCTTTGCGTTGAGGGCCCTCCTCTCCCACAGGCCCCAGGCCTTGTAGCCAAGCACGGCACCCAGGCCCATGACGGCGGCGAGATTCCCGACGGCGAGGGCCGAGGCGGCGCCGTCGCTCATGGCCGAGATGCGCGAGACGAGCCAGTCGTCGGCGCGGTGGGCCTTGGCCCTAGCCTTGTCGCGGGCGCGCCGGGCCTTCTCCTCGGCCTTCTCCTTGGCCGCCTCGGCCTCGCGCTCCAGCCGCTCCGCCTGCGTGTCCGTCTGCACTTCCTGCTCGGCAAAGTCGGAGGGCACGGTGCGGACCGAGGGGGCGTCCACGTCGACCAGGGACGACGTCGAGGCGGTCGTGGAGGTCTCGATCTGCGGTGGCTGGGGGGCAGCGGCCTGGTGGTGGAATTTGTTTGGTTAGCTTTTGGGGTCTGTGTGGTTTGTTTTTTTGTTGTAGTTTGTTTTTGTAAAACGTTGCATTCTTGTTCGTCTTTCAGTCAAGATATCGTCTGATTGACCAACAGCAACTGGCAGCTTGCAGCATCACATTGTTGCGTCTTGTTGCAGCCAATGACCTCTCGCGACCAAGATCATGGTGAGAAAACGCTATAAAATTAACAAAAAAAATAAACCTCACCTCCTCAGGAGTCTGCTTGGGACCCATGGCCGCTATGTCGGCGTACGAAGCTTCAGTAGACACTGTTTGTTTGCCGCATCGCGGTTAGCAATCATCCCATCGTTTGTTGCTCTCGCGCGCTGAACGCGAGCTCTTCCTCCGACCATCAAACCCTTCAAAGTCATGACATCACCGGTGGATCCACTCCGTGAACGTACTCTTGAGCTTTTTAAAACAGAGTTGGAACTCTTCTTATTGTGAGGTGCAAAAGCGTTGTAGAAGTTGTGAAGAATAGCTGCCAAAGAGAAACCGCCTTAATTTCGTTCGATTAATTTTGTTTTTGGGTGAATGATTGGAAGAGGGGAGGGAGGAAAGGGAGGTTGCGTGGTTGGCATGTGAGAAGTTAAGGAACGGGGGTGGGTGGTGAGCGCAAGGGAGAAAACCGGGTGGGAATTGGCTCCATTGGACCGCTTGCCTGCTTGGTAGGCCCTGGAGCTGGTAGCTTCCAAACCGCCCAGCCTACATGACCCCTGTCGGCAAATGACGTGTGTGCAGCTGCAGTGCAGCCCGCTAGCTGTTGAGCTTGGTCCAAGTCGTGTGCCTCCTCGTGCGATACAGAGACAAACAGGCGTTGGGTGTGGAATAACGCTATCGAGATCATTTGGCACTTGGTTCGTGCAGACAATGTCTCGTGAGCATGGTTTAAGAGGCGAATGGACTTGGATCTAGACCTTCAAAAAATATTGCTAACCCAGCTTCGGTTCACATATCTGCTGTATTGTTTCTACTGTTACAAGTCTTGAAGATATTTTCACACAAATAAATGTACAGGCTGAGTGGATATCTATGCCGCCGCCAGGTTGTTCTTTTTTTTCTCTTTTTTTGTCCGTTTGATGTCGTCTACACATGCCCTCCCCGTCTAAAATGTGGAACCTCAACAGTAGTCGTCACAACGAAACAAGTCGTACTTCCTCATTACTGCTCCTTGGCCTTCTCGTTTGCATCAGTCGCATCAACGGCCTTTTTAGGGATCACCTCGCTATCAATGGTTGTCTTTGCGGGGGTCTCCTTGACCTCGGGGACAACTTCCGCAACAACCTTGGACTCCGGTACTGACAAGTCCAAGGCCGGGAGTGAGTCCTTGACTTCGCTAGCCTTTTCAGCAACGGGGGCCTCGCCTGAGCTCTCAGGAAGAGGGAGAGCGCCGGCGTCGTCCTCGCCTGCGGCTTCGGCATCTGCTAGCTCGGCGCCGTAAACCTCAGGATACTTCTTGAAGCAGTCCTGCATGCCTCTGTTGATTGAATTACGTTAGCGCGCCGTCCACCAGCTGATCCTGTCTCCCTGGGACATGGTTCAAACAACATACTGGAACTTCTCAATGCAGTCCATGCCCTTGGGCTCCTCGGTGGAGTAGACGAAGCAGCTGAATGCCGCCTTGAACTCCTCGCCGCAGGGTCCGTCAGCCATTCCGCCGAGGCACGGGCAGTCCCAGTTGATCTCGCCCGTCTCGGGGTTGAAAGCGCCCTGTTGGCCGGCCTCTTCCTCCAAAGCTTCGGGGGATCCCGGCATCGCAGCGGCGACAGGCGCGGCCTCCTCCTTGGCAGGTGCGGCCTCGACTGCGCTGCCTTCTGGCTTGGGCTCCTGAGGCTTCTCTTCTGACGGTCTCGGCGGCGCAGCTACGGCCTTGGCAGCTCTTGCCTCGGCCTCCTTACGCTTCTGCTCGATCACAGACTCGACGGTGGGTAGCTCGGCATCACGAAACTTGGGAGGCGCGGCGATGGTTTGTGCTGTAGCAGTTGCGTCATTTTGTTAGAGAGGACGTCCTTTGGATCGGCACGTCTGCAAATGCGACGGAGCCGGGGGTCAAGGAGGGTTAAGTGAAAAGTTCGTACGTATCGGCTCGTCCGCAAAAATAGGACTTGTGTTGTACCAGTAGAGAGCACCAAACGCCAAACCCCATCTGACCGCAGCACCCTTCCATGTCCTCGGCTTGTCGGCCGGGGTTGAGCTGAGGTACCGGCGGCTAGGGTTCGACAGCGGCGCGGACCGGGCGGCGCGCGTCGTCGTTCTGACCGCGGCGCGATACATTGTGGATGTGGTTGAAGAAAAGGAGAGCGGAAAGAAATTAATGTCTAGATGCAGACGATCCAACTTGGAAATCAGTCAAAACTAATACAAAGGAAAGCTGTGGTAGAGCAGTAGTTGCTCGGGTTGGTCGTCAATTCCCAAGTCGAATGGATTGGTAATCGCGCCGTGGAGCCCAGAAAAATCCATCATCTTGCTGCCGCCAAAATAAATTTTTGGGCCGAGGATTGACATGGAAGAGAACCGACATGGGTTCATGGCTTCTCCGCACGGACCACAATCCATGCTTGCTGCAGGTCAACTGGGGATATAATGGATGACAATTCCAATTAAAGCTGTCATTCGTTGCTAACATGTTACACGAGTTCCATAGGTAAGGTAATTATGCATACCTGAGGTATTCTAGGCAGATACAGAATCATTTAGTATTAAATCATTTTTTCGTCCCTTCATATTAATGTACGATAGTTAAAAGGGTCTCATTAACCCGACAGCAGCTGCAGCTCGGATGCCACAAATGGCGTACCTATGATGCGCCCCGCTTCTTAGGGCGTCCAGTGTCAAGATCCTCACCAAAGGGCGAGTGGCTTGTCGTGCTCAAAAGTATCAAGTAGAATATAGAACTCTGTATTTTTATTTCTACTGGCCTAACCACATGGTCCGAAGTACACTCACAAAACTTGTCCGAACGGTAAATCCAAAAGCAGTTATGGAGTCTAGTACGAGTACGACAGGATTCGAATGGCATCCTCGCCGTCTTTTTGAGCAGCGGCAACAGAAAGACGACTCATCGTGTCAAGCATTCTCAATCGTGGTACTCAACCAGCCTATTAGCAAGCCGATTATACTGCGAAAGCTTTGGGCAAAATGTCTGTGGCATATCCTCATCTAAATGTTGTCTTCGACCGTATCATGCTCAACATTTAAATCGCAACGAGACTAATACGTCAATGGGAACAACAGCAAGCTTTAGGATAGCCGCTGATGGTGGTGCAAACCAACTGCTTGAAATTCCAAGATATTTCGCCGTAAGCCATTTCCTTGGTGTTTCCTTTATTTATGTTAATTCTCATTGCAGGAGTTGGTTTTCTTGGAGGAAAACACTGACCAACACGACTAGGATAACCTGGATGTGATCATCGGAGACTTGGATTCCTTGACGGCCCCCAGCGCCGACTTTTATGCCTCCCTTCCCAGCCCACCACAGATCATCAAGATCACAGAGCAGGACTCAACCGACTTCGCCAAGGCGGTCACCCACATCCGCTCCCGACCTGACCTTCCCAGTGACATCGTGGCCATAGGCGGACTGGGTGGCAGAGTTGACCAGGGCCTCAGTCAGATGCACCACCTGTGCATATTCCAGGAGGATCCAAGCTACAGCCAGGGTCGCATGTACCTCGTATCGGAGGAAAGCCTGACGTTCCTGCTCAAGCCCGGCAGGCACAGGATCTTGGTCCCTGAGTGGGCAGAGCTGTTTGGGAAGCACGTCGGCATCATACCCATCAAGGGACCGGCCGTGATATCGACCAAGGGGTTGGAGTGGGACGTGACGGATTGGAGGACCGAGTTTGGAGGGCGCATATCGACGAGCAACCATCTCTTGTCAAAGACAGAGGTCGTCGAGGTCGAAACGGACAAGGATGTAATCTTCACCGTCGCATTGAAATAGTGAAACAAAGCTTTGATCTCAGTTTTTTTTGATGCGATGCTTTGACTGCCAAACAATGTCTGCCCCAAAAAATGATGATCCCAAACGCCTCGCTCCCGAACAAGACAAGAAAAACACAATAGTAGTAGCCGCTGTGGCCAGCCTGCATATAGCCCACCTCCATCTCCATTCAGTCAAACATTCCAGTGATTTGACAGCGCTTTTGACAGAAATCCACCTTTGTTCGGATGTGCCCCGTCTTCCTTTTTACCGCAGGAAGTGGATGCAAAGCCAGCAAAAGAGCAAAAACACCACGACTCCCGCCCAAAAGATCCACTTGTCCTGCCTAGCCCGCCTCTCGACCATGCGGATCGTCTCGCCCGACACGCCGAGCGTGTTGGCGACCGAGTACAGCCTCTTCTGCGTGTTCTTCATCATCTCACGCTGAGCCCCCAGGTCGCCCAGCACCGCCTGCCCCCTGGCTATGTACTCGTCCAGGGCCGAGTTGGTGCTCGAGAAGAAGTCCTGCTCGCGCAGGGCGTGCGACTCGCGCGTCATGTCGTCGCTACCCATGCTGAGGGACGACTGCTTCTGCTGCTGCTGATGCGAATAACCGCCGCCGCCCCCGCCGGCGGCGGCGTTGGCATAGGGGTTCTCTGGCGTCGAGGTCACAAACGGGCGGCGGCCGAGCAGCTCGGACCGGTTCTGGGTGTGCGCTGCATCTTCGCGGGCGGCCTTGAGGCTGTCGAGCTGGCCGCGGAAGCCGTGCAGCTCCTCGCGGAAGTTGCGGATGCGCTCAAAGGCCTTTTCCTGCTTGGCCGGGTTCAGCTCCTGCTTGGCGAGGGCGTTGTACTCGTCCACGGTGCGCGAGAAGGAGGTGAGCGAGGCGGAGAGGGAGCCGAGGGCGGCGGGCGTCGGGTCCGTGATGTTTCCGAGGTCGCGGCGGATGTTGGTGCTCTGCTTGAGCGCAGAGTTGAAGGTTGCGTTCTGGCGGGGGAGAGAGAGGAGAGTGTTGAGTTAGGTTGTGGTGTTTTGATGCGCTTGGTTGGGTTTGAAATAAGGCGACTTACCATAACTATGTGAATGCCCTGTATGAGCGGATTCGTTGGTGAAGTTTGGATTAAACAGAAATCAAATAAAACCTTCTCACGCTGAGGTTTGGAACGACAGGCGCCATACGCTGCGTGATTGTTTGTGTGGTCAAGGTGGCTTTTGCTCGCAGCTGACGACTTGGACACGTAAAATCATGACCGCCCCAGGGCAGAATCTTTAGGACCTGTCTGGACCCTTGTCGCTTGGTTGGACCCCTGTTCCTGTTTATTTTCTGCACCATAATGGCACAGTGCGACATGGGATCCAATACTAAAGTGACAATTGACAATTCGGAATTCAGGCTGCGATTAGAACAACCGTAGAATATTTCGTGACTATTTGTTCCCTCCTTTTCCAAAGTGACGTGTTTCATCCCTTTTCGTCCGCTCCCAACACAAGAGACTATGGGTTAAATATACAGGTTCTTTCTATCAACAATATGCTGTATTCAATCAAATACTGTCTTGACTAAACTTGTCAACCAGGCAAAACCACAAATCTATACAACCTCCTTGGGTACGACTATTTATTGTGGTCACCCCTGCCAATTCTCTCCACGAGTTCTAGGAAGATCTTGCCTACGGCCTCATAGTCGCTCTCGTCCAGGTATACTTGGGCCGAGATCCTAGTCCACCACTGCCCCTTGATCAAAGTGACGGGCAACCAGGTATTGTAGTCGCTCGCCAAGGTCTTTTGGCACCAATCTCCCAACCTAGCTGCGTCTTCCTCGTCGACAAGAACCTTGGCGGAGCTTTCCCTCCCCCTGATACCGAGCGGCAAGAGGACATTGGCCATGGCACAGTTCGTCAGCGTCCCCTCGGTGTTTTCCAATACCTTTGTGCCAAGCATTCCGGCGACCATGTTGCTGCCCTTCTTGTTCAGGCTCATCATGTACTCGATGGCGGCGTCCTCCCCTCCCAGGGCCTCCTGGACCCACTGAACAGCATGCTGTACCGCCATGTAGTTCGAGTTGTCCAGCGTAGAGGCGAAGGCGAAGTTGTCGATGAAGTTCGGATCGCCCTCCCCAGATGGCACCCAACCCCAGCTGGTAGGCAGCGTCGACCGCATCAGGGCCTGGTTGTGCTTGGGAACGTGCAACACCGCACAGCCCCTGGGCGTGTATAGCCACTTGTGACAGTTGGTGATGAAGAAGTCGGGTTTGACCTGAGTTCCCAGGTGCTTGAGGTCAATCATGCCCACACCTTGCGCCCCGTCGACTATGGACAGGATGCCCTCGTCGTGGCATACCTGCACAAGAGCCTCGAACGGGAGGCGCACGGCAGGGATGGACGAGACGGTGTCGATGACGGCCGCGCGAGGGCGCTTCCCAGCTGCCCGACACTCTTGAATACCCTTCTTGAACAGCGCGACGAGCTCGTCGTCCGCGAGGGGGTATTCGAGCGCAACGGAGCGGCCAGACACGTGGCCCCTCGAAATCTCGATCATGTACTGAACCGTCTTTCCGCAGGCGGCGTAGATTGTGTTGAAGTACAAGATCTCATCCTTCTTGTCGTCATTCCAGACCAGGTTACGCAACACTGTGTTGACGCCTACTGTCGCGTTGGGCACAAAGGCGATGGTGTCCTTGTCGACGCCCAACAACGGCGCCACGGCCGCCCGGGACCCTTCCAGGAGCTGCGACCAGTTGTACCGGATCCAGACGTCGGGGCGTTCCTCTGACTTGTCCTGGTAGTAGCGCCGGGCGGCGTGGACAGGGCGGGGGATCACGCCGAAGGAGCCTATTTGAGTCAGTATCGTCGTCTTGCATCAGGGCCAGTCCAGCCGTTCTTTTCGGGGGTGGATTGACAGCACACAACATGCGTACCATGATTCATATTCCGAAACTTAGGATCAATTAGGAAGTCCTGTAACAATCCCTTGCCAAACTGCCGCTTCGTCACCGGTTCGGGGTGCGAATAAGGTTTTTCGGTCCCATAGTGCCGCAGTGGGGTTGCCATGTTTGGGGGTGTGGTCTTCCGAGGAGTATTTGATCTGTTGTCAATGGTTTCTTTGGATCACGGATCGATGATATGGTCTAGGTTCTCCTTCAGATTCGTCGTGATATTTCCTGCTTGATATAGTCCAGATCAGTGAGTCATCTCAGTGTATATCGATGTATCTTGTCTCGTTACTCATAGTCGCTTCTCCACCAAAATACGTAGGGTTTACAGATAGTAATACTCAGCTCGCTTGGCATTATTCGGCAGATTTCTAGTTATGGGCAGATTAGGCCAGATCCACCCCAGGCCAAAGTGACTAATGGCAAATAGGAAACCAAAGAAAGCATGCATATGAGATAGCTCGGCACGCATGTGCAACTAGGACAACCACCTTAGTCTGCTCATGCAAGCCATACATGTCGGATATCGACGGCAATTCGATCTTCCCGCTGACAAATGCAAATGGGCAGCGCATGTGCTGGCCGCCATCTAATATTCATGTACAAAAATGTTGACAGTCTATAATGCTGATGTATGGTCTTTCAGGTCAATAACAAACTTGCCCTCGCCCTATAGTGGTCGTATAGTTAGCAAATTTGTTATTCCCAGGCGGATTTGGGACTTGCTCAAAAGTATTATAGTTTTTCAAAAAGCAAGACAGCTCGACTCACCTCACTTCTTGAAACCTCCTGTATGATACTCTGAATGTCGCCGAGCTGAGCCCTCCTCACCTTGGGCACCACCATCCCTCTCTTGACAAAGTCTAATGCCTCCAGCACATCGACTCTCGTTCCCGTCACGGACCCAACGATTTTGTATCCGTAGGATAGGACCTCGAATGGATTAAAGTTGGTGACGGTTCCGGGAGGCGGTATGCCAACGCAGACCAGCGTGCCGAACGGGGCCAGCATGCCCATCGCGGCGTCGTATGCCGCTGGCGCTCCGGCCGTGACCACAATCATGTTTGCGCCAGACCCGCCGGTGACGCGCTTGACCTCGGCCTGGGCGTCGGCGCCGGTCGCGTCGACGTAGGCCTCGGCGCCCTGCGCAAGCACGTAGGCGCGCCTGGCCTCGCCGACGTCCACCCCCACGACCCGACAGCCCATGGCGCGGGCGTAGGCGACGGCAAAGGCGCCGACGCCGCCCGCGGCTCCGGACACGACGACCCACGACCCCGCGGCTGGGCCGCCGACCTTGAGCGCCCGGTAGGCGGTGACGCCGCCACACAGGATGGGGGCGACGTGCTCGTCGGGCACGCCGTCCAGAGAGGCGGGGAGAAACTGGGCGTAACGGGCGCGCACCAGCACGTACTGGGCAAAGGTGCCGTCCAGGCTCAGGCCCGAGAAAATGCGGGCGGCGCAGCGGCTCTCGGCGGCGTACTCGGGGGGTGCGAGGCAGTAGTCGCAGGTGCCGCACAGGTCGCGGAGCAGGCCGACGGCGATGCGGCGGCCGATCAGAGACGAGGCGTCCCCGTCGCCGCCGATGAGGTAGACGGCGTTGGAGCCGGCGGCCACGACGCGGCCCACGCCCTCGTGGCCGAGGATGGAGTTCGAGGGCCCCAGTTGGCCCTTTGCCATGGACACATCGGAGTGGCAGACCGAAGTGCACGAGAGGCGGACCAGAAGCTCGTTGGGACCCGGGGTCGGGATGGGGATTCTAGACACGGTAAATTTTGGTTCCGGGCCTGGGTCCTGTTTTTTTCCATGTGCAGGATTTGCGTCAATGCATTGTCAGCCGGATGAAAGCCACGAGGTGTGTGACGCCATTGCTGGCATTTTATTTTTCTTGTGCAAGAACTATGGCGATTTTGGAGGTACCGTTAAAATCGCGGCTGTTTGCAACTTTTGCGCAGCCATCTTGTCGAAACTTGGAAGGATGTTGGATATTAGGGACGAGTATCGCCCGTCGATAGTTCCAACTGTATTTACGAGTTTGTTTGCGCAGAGAAAGTCCGATGAATGGGCTAGGTACAACTTCGCTCCGACTGTGTTTCTGGTTTCACTGACTTGCATTCCCAGGGATTGCCTGTGGTCTCTTACTCAAATCAATCATCAGCACAATGGTGCTGTGTTTTATATTTTCTACTCAAGAGAGCCAGCTACCCCTCCCGACGATAGAGGGCTCTGGTGATCAAACAAACGGCACTTTCGATCGGTTGCCGGCCTACGGGTTCGGAGTAAAACCAGCTGCCGATGACGTGGAGTAAGCGCAAAAAAAGAGGAAAAGTTAGGTACCCAGTTTCGGGCCGCACCCCAGAGTTAGAGGAGCCGGGGCTGGGTTGTGTGTGTATGTGTGTGCTGCGTAAAAATAAAAGGCGGGCATTATGGTTACATCATGACACCAAAGAAAAAGGTTCCTTCTAGTTCTAGCACCTGTCATAAACGTGGAGGTGCCGTCGTCTTGGGATCGATTCGCGAGCTTCTTTTTAGTCTGTCTTCTTTTGTGACGGTACCTATGTATACTTGCTCCAAACTGGATGAGACGAA
The DNA here is from genome assembly GCA_004337975.1 of Pyricularia sp. CBS 133598. Classification (NCBI taxonomy): domain Eukaryota; kingdom Fungi; phylum Ascomycota; class Sordariomycetes; order Magnaporthales; family Pyriculariaceae; genus Pyricularia; species Pyricularia sp. CBS 133598. The sequence goes on from RRCJ01000015.1 coordinate 156,807, forward strand.
TGATCTAATATTCTGTCTGTTTTCTTGACGCTTGTCCGCTTTTGGCAGAGGCAGGGGGATAACCAGATCGTGGTCACAAAAAAGGAAGATAGATGACCCCCAATTGCTCATGCCGGAGACAACCAACCGGCATCGAATAGGGTTTGGTAGAAGCCAACAAGAATGCTACCTTGAATTTGTTAGAGTACCTACCAAGCCTACGTACCTAACGCAATGAAGCAAGAGGTACGCAAGAAACAAAAGCCGAGGTTGAAGCTGGATTTGATCGGGAAATTATCTTTGCGGGGTCGTTACCTACACACTGACCCTCGCGAGGAGAAAGTGGAGTTAGCATGGATGTGGGGGGGGGGGTCTCCTTGAACCACCAAGTATTACCTCCTTTCCCCCTTACAATACGCGAGCTAGGTTAGGTACAGCACCCTAGCAACCTGGCAAGCTTGGGCACCTACCTTAAGATACCTAAGGTACCCTAGGTATCTTACCCAAGCTACCTACCTTTGCTTAGCTAAGTAAGGTAAGGTTGATAGTTTACTTTTAACCATGCTGTGCAGGGCGTAATCTGAACATTTCAGTGTCTAGAATTCCATGATAAAATTTCCTGTTGGTACTTTAGTCGAGATCGAATTCATGTATACTTTTTTTATCGGACGGTTTCTTTTTTTGTCTAGCTCTAAAGTCATCTCGCTACTGTTTTCTCCTTCTATTCCCCTTAATGTCTTGTGGATATTGAGGTAGGTTCTCCCGTTGGTTGGGTTATATGTTATGGAAGATATTTAAATAACCAACTCATGCGCTGATCCAGTGATCTTCCTCGTCTTCTGCAAGCGAGGAAGGTGTCATTAGGGAGTTTCTCCACTGCATGGCGCACATTTCGAAGATCATGGCTCCTCTCGAACCGAACTAGAAAACAAATATAAAAAAAAGGAGACCAAACCCGCATGTGCGTTTTCCCCGCACAAAATTAACGAGATGCTAGTCTAGCAACCCGCAGCACTCGTGCCTGACTTGCCGCGTACCTTGGGGGCTGTACATCGTCGCCCGGTAATATGCGTGCGGGTTCTGTCACCACACCACCCACACAAATCTCGCTGCAGTGAATCGCCCCTGGAACCAATTTCCCCATGTAGCCCAAGATAGAAACTCGTGGCTCTTTTTTTTATTTTCCCCAGGGGGCAGGATGCACAATACCTTATGCGTATCTACGTTGCACGTTTACACACCTTGCCAAGCCGGGACAATCTGGTTTTCCCACCAAAGAAACCACGGTCCATCGTGCTCCGTTAGGAAAATGGATACAACATGGTCACGTAACTGGTCCCGAAAAGGGTGCAAAATACCCGCTTTGGAGACGACAACAGTCGCTAGTAGTTGCGATATCACATGGCAGCTATGTATGGCATGACAAGCTGTGAGTCTGATACGACAAATCGTATAAAGGCACCATATGGCCGATCTCGTCTTCTCGAAAAGTTCCATTGACTCGACAGGTCTTCACTGCTACCTGCTTGCTGCTGCAACTTCTCTTGTGCGTGCCAACTAAACACACACCGCCAGCATGTTCTTCGCCACATCCTCCCTTCTCACCCTCGGCCTGATGCTCGCCGAGGGTGCGTTTGCCGCCCCGACCATCGAGACGCGACAGGCCAAGTCGGGCTTCGTCAGCGTCGAGGGCGAAAAGTTCAAGCTTGACGGCAAGGACTTTTACTTTGCCGGCACCAACGCCTACTACTTTCCCTTTAGCGGCGTACGTAACCCCCTGCTGGACTGAAAGACCTGGTCCATACAGCTATACAAGAGTTTAACAGCTAACATTTGCGTCAATGCAACATGAAAACAGTCCCAGACCGATGTCGAGAATGGAATGCAGCAGGCCAAGAACGCAGGTCTGAACGTGGTCCGTACTTGGGGCTTCAACGACAAGAACCGCACCACCACCTCTGGGGGCCTACCCCAGTACAACGCGGACAGCAACCCCACGTTCCAGTACTTCAACGGCAACCGGGACTCCACCATTGACGTTACGCCCTTTGACAAGGTTGTCAATGCTGCCACCAAGACGAACATGAAGCTCGTCGTCGCCCTGACCAACAACTGGGCCGACTACGGCGGCATGGACGTGTACACCGTCAACCTCGGTGGAAAGTACCACGATGATGTAAGACCTTCCCGATATCTAGCCAGCCGGTCCTCACTTCAAGCTAACCCACTCCGCCTCCCACAGTTCTACCGCGTCCCCAAGATCAAGGACGCTTTCAAGCGCTACATCCGCGCCATGGTGACGCGCTACGCCGACAGCCCGGCCATCATGGCCTGGGAGATCGCCAACGAGCCCCGCTGCGGCGCCGACTCGGTCCGCAACCTCCCGCGCGGCCCCAGCTGCACCCCCGACACCATCACGGCCTGGATCGACGAGATGTCGACCTTCATCAAGTCCATCGACAGCAAGCACCTGGTGACGTGGGGCGGCGAGGGCGGCTTCAACATCGCGGGCAACAGCGACGGCTTCTACAACGGGTACGACGGCGGCGACTTCGACAAGGAGCTCACGCTGCCCAACGTCGACTTTGGCGTCTTCCACAGCTACCCGGACTGGTGGTCCAAGACCATCGGCTGGGTCGACCAGTGGATCCGCGACCACGCCGCCAGCGGCCGCAGGGCCGGCAAGCCCGTCGTCCACGAGGAGTACGGCTGGCTGACCAACGCGGCCAGGCAGGCGAACCTGGGCCGCACTGCCCCCGAGTCCCGCACCGAGGTCCTGGGCAGGTGGCAGAAGATCCAGGTCGAGGAGAAGATGCCCGATATGTTTTGGCAGTTTGGCTGGAGCGGCTTCTCGTACGGCAAGAACCACGACGACGGCTTCACCATCTATCTGGAGGATGCCGAGGCCCAGCCGCTGGTTAGGGACCACGCCGCCGCCATGAATGCTCTCAATAACTGAGTGGGTTCAGGGATAACGCTGTCTGTCTGCCTGTCTTTAGCTGTGTCCTGTACTATCAATGCATATCAGTTCTTTTTGTGACCTCGGATTCGTGAAATGTGATCTATGACTTTGCGATCATCTCTCTGCAAGAAGCGCAAGCGAACTATTGCAGGGTAAACTACGTGCAGCTATACGACTCGAGCGTGAGATATTTATATTGAATAGATTCGAGACTCGAGACTCGACCTACCAGTGACCCAGGTTCTAAATCTCGTAATGACGCTCGTCAGCCTCTGGAAAGACTAGCCTGTTTGCGAGATGTGTTTCCAGTGCTGGAGACGCTAGAGCTGAACTATCTAGTATTGAAGTATCTGCTTCCTATCAGCTTGCGCTCCCCATTTCTCGACTGTAGTCTCTCCTCATATAATCCCAGGATAGCGGCTAGCACCTTTTACGCATTCTTATTGCCGGGAGGCTATGCTTAGAGACTTGGAGGGTGTTCAACACCTTCGATCTATAGTGTATTTGGAACTAGGCGTAGAAATCACACTGCCCAAAGTCGGTCAGCAGACTTGGCATCAAGCCCAGCGACAGGCTGTTTTTGAAGCTCTCTCTACTTTAATCAATGTCTCCAACTGGTTTCTATACCCTCGACTTACAGAAAGCTCCACGAGGTGGCCAGGACCATGAACGCTTGATCAAGACGTCGTCAGTCGGCTGGCCCAAGTTATTAACATACCAGCGAATTCAAAGTTCGGATGCAGAACGATGAGCATGGAATGCCCACCACCTGGTTGTGAACTGGCAATATCTGGGACAGCACAAGGCACGGCATGTATCACGACAGCATCATTCAGAGAATCATTCACGCAGTTAAATGTGAGCACCTTGCAAAGACTCCCGTAGCAAAACCCCACTTGTATTGAACTTTGGTTCTGCTTACTACTATCCTAGTTACGGAATCCGGCGTAGATCTCTCCAATCAGGCTCAGCTCTGGGCCAGCGCCCACCAGCATGTGGTGGTCGTTGGTGGTGACGCCAAAGTACGCGTACCGCTCGACGCAGTCGTTGGCGTCGAGCCAGGGCAGGACCTCCCGGAGGAAGGAGATCATCTCCTCCTCGGTGCCGAGTCCCTGGAACTGTTAAAGCGAGCACAAGATCGTTAGCGCACTGGGTAGAAATGTATCGGGATCAAGGGTGAGAGATATCAAGTTACTTACCTCGGTCAGCCAGACCTTGCGTGGATACGCGAGCGTGCAGACCCGATCGATCCAGTTCTTGAAGTCTTCGACGTAGGCGGCCTTGTTGTACCAGTGGACGGTCACAAAGTCAACGTGGCAGCCTTCGTGGAGGTCGCAGTTGTAGAGGAACGTGTTGAGCCAACTATGAATACAAGTTAATATTGGCATCAGATCGAGAGGATTCAACCCCAAAAGGAAAATGAACCAAAATCATGACTAGAACTTACTCGTATCCTCCATTGGTGACGGCCGGGGAGCCGATAAGAGCTCGTCCGATGAACTGCTCGAAGTAGTACTGGTGCCAGGCGATGGCGGTTCCGACGTCCATGTTTGCCTGGGCGGGGTGGTCGGGCTCGTTGAAGCTGAGGACGTGAGTGGTCTTGACACCACTGAGTTGGTCACCACTGTCGACCCATTTCCAGGCATTGGGAGAGAACTAGATGGAGTGTATTACAGTTAGTCGTCTGAAAAAGAAAAGAGTATCAAGTGCCAGGGAAGAGGGCTTCTGTGAGTACCCACCACATCTGGAAGTTCCATCTTGATTCCCCACAGCATTGGACCGAACTCAATCTCATTCGTGGTTTGCCAGGTATCCGAGTACCAGTTGTAACCCCATGTGATCATTGCCGAGTTGCTGAAGCCACTGGTGTCCACTCCATCATTGAAGGCAAGGCCTCTCTTTGCATCTACCGTTGCTGTAGCTGTTGTGCAAGCGATTTGCGTGAAGAATCCGATGGCCACTATGTTTGTGAAAAGAACTATGCCAAAGCTGGAGCCGAGCATAGTCGCCGACGTCTCTTGAACTGCCACGCCCAGCACAAGGACTTTGACGAGGAATTGCATAAAGCCCTTGGGCCAGGGAGTGGCGTAGAGCTTCATCAACTCACGTCTCTGGGGGGACTCGACGGTCGAGGCCTCCTCCAGCTTGATAAGGCGCTCTAGCTCTTGTTTCTTCATTGCCGACTCGTTAATGAATTTGACGAGGCTCGAGAACTGCTGTACACTCTTTGCAAGCTTCTGAAGAGCGGCCTGGCGAGCCTCCGGATCAGCGGGCAAGTCTGAGATGTCAACGACCGCACGATGAAGACTGCCGCCACTGTGCTCCATAGAAATCAGCTCCATAGGAATTGGGGCAGTGCTGTGGTACAAGCCAGTTGTCGCTCCGCTGGAGGGACCTTGATTGGCTTCCTGAGTAGCGGGAGTCTCCTCGCCAGCTTCATCAGTAGGATCGCCCTCTTGGACGTTCACCTGAGTATCAGACTCCTCAGTGTCTGAGGTAGTCACGAGAGTCGTAGTCTTCTCTGTAGAAGAGTTCTCTACAAGATCGTGGCCAGACGACTGAGTGGCAGGCTCGCCAATGGAGGTATGATCGCACGCTTTGGATGAGCGCTTGGCAGCGCGCTGCTTCTTGGATTTCTTGCTTGGGGCCATGTCGTTGTGGTTGTTTTGAGGAATGATAGAATTTGAAGTAAGAAAATACTGCTTGTGTTTAAAAGATCAAGATAGCTTCGCAAAACCAAAGAGATGACGGGAAACAGGAAACAAACAAATGCCTTGAACAAGGTCAAATATTCAGTGCAGTGTTGATAACAAGTTCGATCTGAGATTCCAATGCTTGTGCAAGCAGGAATATCAAATCAAATTCAAGTTGAAGTATCAGATAGGAAATACATGAGCTGTTGTTGGGAGGAAAGACAATATCTGAGAAAAAGAAAGAAGTGAAGAACGTGAACGGTGGTGGGAAAATCAGTACCTGGGTCTTGTTGCAATGAAGGGTGGGGCACAGATTCATCTCAGATCCCGTTCACCAAGGAGGAAGGAACGAAATAGAGGACAATTGGTCAGGCGGGAGAGGAGGGGAATCACAAGGCTAGGGTTGCTCGAGGGCACGGGTGGACGCAAGGCCGCGAGGGGAGGTAGGAAGACCAGAGATGCCTCAGGCTATGAAGCACTCTGATCAAAGACCAACCAAGCTTCCTACCAATTAGAAGGGAACTTTTGCTCCGGGAGCGAAGAGTAGGCTCCAAGTAACCACCACAATTATTACTTGCATCTTGTATTGATCTTGAGGTGGATGCCCAAGGTCTAATCTCAGGTACCCTCCCAAATCTACCTCACCTGTTTGGTGCTGGCAGTCTAGAAACTGCCTTATCTTTGCTCTGACGGCTTCCAAGATATAGCCGAGTGAAGATGTTATAAGAGATTGCTTTGAATGCAATCAAGGTAAAAGCATCTTCCTCGAGTCTGGTGCCCAATAATCCTCCTGATGCTACATCCGCCATCTGGACACCTCTGCCGTCTCCAAGTCGAACTTGTCCTTGATACTAGCCTTACGTACCCCAAAAATCTGCACTGTGTTCAAGCATGTCTGATTCATTGTTTCTTCATTCATCTATCAATACCAGGTCTTCTGAGCGGTCAGCAATAATCCATTCTTCAAGTGGACAGTGCTCTCTTTGTCTACCCTCCATGTAGCTAGTCGGTCGAGTGAACGCGTATCTCGCCTTTGTTTCAACAGCAATCCTTTGATCAACGCTGGACTGCGCCATGCAGGTATTCTTTGTTGGACCCAAGCTTTTCGCGAATACTTTGTTACGCCTCTAGCTGTAGCACCCCATGGTCTGCCCAATACTCGACTTCTGACGCGTTTATGACCTGCAAATCTCTTTGTTTTCAAACTTTGCAATCTCAAGATTATAGGCCCTCCGCCTCCAAGAGTGACAGACGAGATCCCCACTTTGGCAGCAGTCGCGCTCCGGCTTCCAGCCTAGAAGAAGAAGCAGAGCCTGATAATTCCTTGAGACTTTGAAGATGAGGGGAGCAAACAAATCTCTCAGTAATGCCGCTTGATTTTAGCTCCGTTACTGACGGCCTCGTCTCGATAGCACAGGTATCAAGCTCTTCTCACTCCCCAGCAAGGCTGTGGCAGCGCCAGCATTACGAACCATGGAAACACCAGACCAAGAGCCCAGCCGAGCAGTCATATTGCCAACACCCACTTGACGCATATCAAACCTATATTAACCGAACTTGAAACGCAAAGAGCTATCCTCTGTATGAGCTCGTGATCAGACACCATGATCACAAGGACGGACGAATCTGCCCAAAAGAACGCCAGGAAGTGCCAGAGCAATCTGGCTGCGGGACCATATTGCGAAACAAACATTCTCGCAAGAGCTCAAGGCATATAAATTGTACTGGTTTGGCCTTCATCGTTGGCTTGACATCAATCTCTCAGCATTAATAGTCCATGCCTTGAGGCCCCTCAGTCAAAATGCGGACTATCACCAGCATTGGACTGCCAGAGAGTGCTCTCAGGAACGAAAAGAAGAGACTGATGAAAGACAGAAGATGAGCTTGCTACAAAGATGCTACTTTGACCAAACGTGGGCCTGGTTGACGGACAAGCTGCTGGCGGAGATCACATGTTCCCACGGCACTTCAAATGAGCATGGGTTCAATATGGCTGTACGGAATCACTACGACTGGTCACGAGTAGGGTATTTGAGCTACGCAATCATGGCTTGAGCAGGTAAAAGCAAGCAATAGTTTGTTTATCGCCAAGAGCCAAAAGCATGGCAATGCTGAGAGCTATCAAACATGCCATGAGCTTTGAGCTTTTAGCTGCTTGCGCCTGGCTGATAATGTCTTTCACTCGGATCCCTTCTTGGCCTTTGCTCATACTTATCATGTTTCTTGCCTCTGGGACTTTATACAAATATCTGACTTGTACTACGGCTTTCCTGGCTAACTCGCCGAGGATCTCCATATTGACGCAGTATAGAACCCATCTTCTCAAACCAAATTCACCCAGAGATGTACCGCTGGCTCTGATACCGAGCCATTTCTCAAGATACGTGTCATATCGTACTACAAAGGGTTCAAAGTAACATACGTCATCATGACTAAGGTCTTTTAATTCAAGATAGACAAGGTAGGAGCCTCTGTTGGTGCACCCCTTCTTTTAACAGCTAATCTCACGGTTAAGATATAGCTCCGAACTGCTTCAGAGGTCTTTTCTTTGTTGTGCATCCCTTCTACATCTTGACTATGTTTACGAGGGAGTACGGATGTAGTTACTATCTGGGCGTAGCTAGGACTTGTAGAATCCAAAAGGGCGTCACCCACAGGGTTCTAGATTTACTCATTCACAGCAAGGTGTACTCACAACTTCATGACACTGTCGTAGAACAATCTTAGGTGGCGGGAGCTGCAAGAAGGTGGTTTGCGAGATTCATGTAGTCCCAACGTAGCAAGATATCGAGTCAGGGCTTCTGTCGTCGGTGCAAGCACAGCAAGGAATTCATAGACGAGCTCCATCTTTCGTTCAGGATGCGATTGTGTGACTTTTTGGAAGTTCCTCGGCCGGTTTCCGCTCATGAGCACAAGCTCAAAGCATCTATAACCCTTTTGTGGCGTCTTGTAGATTTTGGTATGGTTTGTGTTTTTAGGGCTTGTTGACTTGTCGAGGGTAACGACAACTGTCTAGGTGCGTCAAATGTCTTGTTATTCAGAGGATACAGGTTATCGTGCTTGCCTGCTATGGTCAAAGGGTTTGTTCTCCAGGTGGGATTCTTGAGACTTGCATTGTCGGGGAAGCAGCGGTGCTTCAGAGCGAAAGGAATGGGGAGAGGTCGTAGCCTGGAAAACTTCACGTCAGTCTGACAGGTCCGCGCAAAGATGTTCTTGAGCACCTATTGTTAATGTGCGTCTTGTAGGGGTGCACTCGGGGTATTTAATTTGTTTGTTTGGTGTGTCCCAAACCACTCGTGTCTAGCACGGTTGAGAGCTCGGTTTCGCAATGAAATTGGCCGGAGTGATGGGCGCAAGGTGTGAAGGATTTCGTTCGCAGTTAGGGGAGATCGGAAAACAAAATGGGACATGGGAACCGGCTAGCTACCTAGGTACCTAAGGTAGGGAGGTGGATTGTTGTTGTCAACCATGTCTTTTTGCTCTCTGCATCCCGTCCCATGAGACAACATAGAAACACAAGGTGACAAGGAAGCCATGCACGTAAGGCGTGTCCTAATTTCTCAGGTCCCATTCCAGTTGCAGACACACTTTGTTTGTTTGGACTGTCGTCATTCTTATCTCTAAACTTGCCGGTCAGACAACAAACAGATGAGTGGAAGGATGCGCAAACCAGGCCAAAAAAAAAGTCAACCGCCGGTCTTGTTAACTCCGAACGCCGCGCTTGCCAGATTCAGGCAAATAATAAAAAAAGTAAACTAAAAAGAAAAAACGTCAGAAGCGGCAAGAGATCCCTCCAAAAAGAGGCAAGGTTGTATCGCTGATGATATCATATCAGATCTCGACCTTTCATGAATACAGGACCCCCCATCGGTTGCGTCGCCGGCCTCGATCCCTCTATTGTCATGTCATACAGGTCGATGGCCTCCTCGTCCAAATTCCTCAGGTAGGCACCCTCGTCGCTCCTCATCTGCCTTTGATGTCCAAAACTCGTAAGACCATCGCTTTGTTCGCCTTGGTCGCTTTGGCTGTTTCTCCCGCTGACAGAGGTCCTGGGGGTCCTTTGTAGCTTTCTCGGCCTCGTGTCGACTTCGTCGTCGAACCTGAAAGCCATCGCCTCGAACGGCATTAACGGAAAACTTCGACGCTCCTCTTCCCGATCCCCGACCTGTCCGTCTTTGAACTTAACCGTCCGGGCCTCGCCGACACTTCCGAGCGCCACGTCGATCCTCATATTGTTACTCGGCCCTCGTTCCGGTTCCTTCTCCTCCTCAGAGTCAAACCGCTCGAGCCCCGCAATCGAAGGCATCGGCGGCGGCGTTTCCGCCCTCAACTGCGCCAACGTCTCTTCGTACGCCTGCCTCGGCGACTTTGCCAAGGTCGTCTTTGACGACGACACTTCCCGCAGGTTCCGCGATGACGATCCGCCCTCTCTGCTGTCGTCTGCGCCGGCCTCCAGCCCGGCCTCATATGCGGCGCGGGCGGCGTTCTGCTCGGTCGTCACCTCGATCACGCGGTTCAGTATGCTGAACTCGAGCTTGAGCTTGACGCTGTACACGAGGGCCTTGTAGCTCGTCTGCAGGTCGTAGAGGTCGGCGTACTGCAGCGCCAGCAGCGGCGCGTCGAGCAGGATTATCATGATGCTGATGTAGATGAGGTGCTTCAGCACGCGCCGCCACGCAGCGTACCCAATCCTGCCCAGGGTGCGTCCTCCTTCCCCTCCTCCTCCAGCGCCGCTGCTGCTGCTGATGGTTTCGCAGCCGCTCTGGCGACAGTCGTTCTTCTCACGCCGGAGCAGCATGGCCGTCTCGTAGATGTACAGGCCCGAGATGATGAGCTCCTGGACCGAGAAGACGGTGACCTGCAGGCGCTCAAAGATGGCGTACGGCCGCACAAAGGGTTTGGGGTTGTGGCCGTTGACGCCAAAGATTAGCACCGACACGCCGCCGTGGCAGATTATGGCGTCGACGATGATCATGATGAGCACGGCGCGCTGCCGCCGCCGGTCGTGCATGACGAGGTGCAACCGCGACCACAGCACGAGGCTCTGACCCGTCACCATGCCGCACCACCCGAAGAAGATGACGCCCGCCCAGATCATGCCGACATCGTGGTGGTTGCCAAAGTACTTGACCAGGAACCCGACCGAGTGGGGGATGATGCAGACGGTCGCGACGATGAATGACCAAAAGTACAGCCCGGTCCGCCGCTTAAAGGTAGTGTAGATTATGAAGAGGAGCTCTACCACATTGAACAGCGCGACGCTGAAGAAGACAATGACTATCTGGGCGTCGACGCCAGTCGGGGGGTTTGTCGATGTCATGCCATTGTTTTTGACGTAGTCGTAATCCATGTTTGGCGGCTTCTTCTCCTTTTCTTTTTTTCCTTCTTCTCCCGCCCAGCTCGCTTATTTCAATTCTTCTTGGCTTGTTGTAAAATTGCGGACTGCTTCCTGGGATATCATGCCGCTGGCTTCTGCTTCCCTTCGCCGAGGTTCCCCATCGAAAATGCCCGGGGCCTTTGATGACAAGGCGAGTTGGAGGTCAAGTGACGGTAGGAGTCGTGCTCACACTCGTCGTTTTATTTGTCCAGGCTAGGTGAACTGACAGTCCGCCCCCCAAGCCCCAATCGAGTCAGACGTACGGTCTAGGCAAGATGGAGCAGGTACTGTGACATGTCGCCAACAAACTTCGTCAGTTGCAGGGACGATAGGGACAAGCCGTTTGCGACACGGAGAGCCCAAGCGGTCAAGTCAGCTTATGCAGTACTCACAAAGTTCCCAAAGAACGGGAGTCTCGACCATGGCGACAGTTCAACTGCAGAGAACCTAACGAGTTTATTAAATGCTCCTACATAAATGCGCCTCTTGGCCGTGAAGAACGGGGGTGGGTCGACCGGGCTCTACCCAAGATTCGGGAGAGTAGTACCTGCAGCGTTGCATGCCGCTCCCTACCCCATATCGCGGGAGTATGCTTGCTACGTCTGCGGGGCTAAAAGGCCATTTATTGTTCAAGCTCGGCATTTGAAACCGAAACATGGGACGGATGACCTCGACCACAGCCTACGATCCGGATGCAGGACCCACAGGTCCAGACCAGGCTATATAACGCAAGGAAAGAAAAACTCTACACCGTCCAGGGGGATGCCGGCAGCACGACTGGACTCCTCAAGGAAAAAGGAATTTTTTCTAGTGTGTATGCAGAAAATTCCCGTCATCTGGGCTTTTTTTTTGAGTAGATGGCAGCCCAAGGACGCTCCCCGCACCGTACGAGGACACATCATGATGAAGCTGCACTGTTGCGCGGAATTATCAAACTCGAGCCTAAGTTGGTGTGAATTCTCGGCCCGTTCATCCTGGATTGCGCCAAAGCCAATTGTCATCTAAAGGATATCTGGGGACAATGGCTGTCTCGACCGAGCATCCGTAGCAATATAAGACCGGTTGACATATTCCGGGACGAAGCAAGGTTAGAGAAAGAAAAGAACAAAACCTTTAATCGTGGATGCATGCCAGGCGAGGGATGTTTTCTGTAAAAGCCTGGTTGCCTCTCTCTACCTTTCGTACCTCCAAAAAGCATCCAACCACATGATTTTCAGAACAGTTCATCGCTACGAGGAGCCTTTAGGCTAACCCGAGAAGCTGGTAACAGCCGAGCTCCACCGGGCCTTTTCCTGAGAAGATCGTCGCGGTCATGGCTCTTTAGTCGCAAAAGACTGAACCCTGATCAAGGTTCACCGGGCTGACGAAAGTTGCGCCTGTATGGTAGAGCTTGCCACCATGGCATGAGCGGCCATTGTGTTAATTACTCGCGTTATCACCGTCTCAATGTCCAGTGCCCGATGGCCCAGACCGAAGATTGATTGATGGATCGTCGAAAATTGAGGTAAACCCAAGAGAAAACAAGCTTTGATAGAGAAGATTTTGCGTAATTTCTCGCACCTACTATAAAAGACCCACGTGATTCCCCAAGCAAACGTATGGCAATACTACAAGACCGGCTTTACCGGCGTAATTTAATCATATAAGGGCATTGATATTGCTTGCTATTTTTTTTTGTATTGGGATCACCGACAATGTGGGCCATTTAAGAGGATACTTTATATATCCAATCAACAGCCATATTCAATGCATTATGCCAATGCTAACCGCCCATTGCCTTGACTATTTTTAGATGTTACTTTCAAGTAACAAATCCGCAGGACTCCGCCCTGTTTATGACGTACGTATGTTTTACGTGATCTGTTATAACTCTGTTCTTGTCGGAAATGGCAATTGCAAATTGCAACGCGACAAAAAAAGTCCCGGCATTCGCGACTTACAAGTTAACTTGAAGAAGCCCTCCTCCATGGTTCGGCGCGGGATTCCGTCCGCAGCCGCCGTAGGTACGTCTCACCCGCCAAGACACTTCAACGATCTCAGAACCTGTTTTTCTTGGCTATTAAGCTCAAAGACGAGTATTGCATCGTGTGGGAAAACAAAGACCAAATATAGATGCGGTCACAGTTGTTGACTCGTTGCTTAAAAGGTGACGTGTAGCTGGAGGCGCGGACAATTTAGCAGGTCACGAACAGCTACGGCTTTATGTTTGCCAGAATAAAACCCCGACCGTTCTACTAGGTGACCCTTATCCTATCCTAGGATTTCTGAATGCTAGGAATAGACAGTCTCCAATGTTGGGAAGATCAACATGGTCATGATGGGGGCACAAATAGAAAGGTTTGTCTGAAGACATAGAAATAGATGATGAAACTAAAGACTGACCAAAATCACAAGCCATCTAGATGTTAGAGAATGAGAGTCTCCACTCTAAAATAGAAGCCAACTGTTTGCAAATGGCGTCACATGGACAAGAAGGGCAATGCACAAAGATACCTTACCTCAGGTACCTTACCAATTCTGAAGTCAGCATCATTCTCGCCACCGCTTCCACCAGTGCTCTTCAATTTGATCAAGCTTCCAGAAGCAGCAGTGCCGCTCATAAAACTCAGGTGAGCAGTTGATTGGTAATTGAGTACGAGTTTCTCCACACCTTTTTATGTGGGCAGAGGGCATCGGTTCACCTTGCTCTCACCAGTCATTGACCAGGTGCAAACGGCACGATCGATGCACTGACTGGCTTTGGTCGCACAAAAAAACATGAATCCTTTCTTGCTTGTTTTCCCCCACGGGCAAACCAAAATTGCCAAACTTGCTTCCTACCAACTTTGCACCCATTTGATTCCTTGCCAACCTGAAAGGACACAAGGTGGGCTTTCCATTTCTTAAAATTTAAGCTTCAAAATCTGCACTTCATACCCGACATAAGTACGCTGCTTGACAAGAAAACCCTACATCAGCTTCCTGCGGGACAGGTAGCCCGCGCCGCCGTATCTGCTGACGGTGGCAAGTATGACGGCAGGCTATGTAACTTAGGGCCAGGGAATCCCAGACATGAAATGATTAAAAGCCAAGATACCAAGCCAGGCGAGTAACAAAGAATCAAACTCACATACCATGGTCACCATAGGTCTGTGTTTCTCAACTTTCCGTCGATGTCTAGGTCAACGCAGGCTGTAAACTAAACCCCACATGACATCATGCTAGTAATTGGAATCTCGAGCACAAAAGACGTAGACAGGGCGTTGAAGGAGGTAAAGGAGCACCGTGAGGCACGGCCCGGAGACATGATGGAATGGCGCTGCAGACCTGCAGCTGATGTCCTTGAAAAAGAAAACGACTTGCTGTCAGAGATTCCGTGAGTCTGCAGACATGGGTTCAGACACTGCAAATACTGCGATGTTTGAAAAGCATCCCAGTTCCTTCTCAAGCTTGTCATGAAGCTTTGGAGAATATCAGGATAGGATGGAAGAGAGAGTACAAGAGAGAGCAAAGGACGGAGAGCAGAGGAAAGTGAAGGGGAGGTAGGAAAGGACATTCTCGCAATCCTTGAGCCGCTTCTTTTTCCAATTCCAATGTCTGGACTTACGAAGAGGCGCACACTGGAGGGCCTCTGGCTGCCGTATCAACTGAGTGGTACAGTGGTACGAACCCTTAATTTCCAGTGATATCTGCTATAATGCTAATATTTTTACGTCCTCCAGCAGGTCCAATTCCTGTATGTATATGTCTATGTTTGATTTCCAATATCGAGGACTTTGCCGTCGGGGCTGGATGCTTCCAGCTGACATCAAGTTTCAACGCGTTATCGGTGACGACGCGCAATCATCAATGTTTCCACATCGAGAATCCATGATACACCGAATGTTTGCATCGATTCCTTGCCAGAGTCGCGGAATGGCCACAGCCACGCCAACAATAAACAAGGTCGAGGAGATCAAAGGATTTCTTGTCCCAGACTCCCAGTCCGGAATAAGGCGGCCATTTCCTTCATTAGGCCGACTGGCATCTCATAGGAGAAGACGTCAGTCGCCAAATGCTCCTGAGGACATGGTAACTTACATCGATGAGTTGGAGTCCCCTGGCTGGAAAGGGTGGTGCATCCACCCTCTCGCTGCCAGAACGGTCACAGATATCGACGGGATCGCGGCCAAGATCAAAGCGCACTTTGAGATCATCGCCATCGGTGATACTTGGACGTTTTTGGGCATGCAGACTCTGCGTGAACGGGGCTCGCCAAAATCCCGTTACCGCTGGGTAAGACAATACCTGTGTGCTAATCTGAGATGGCCAACCTGGGCTATCAGATCCAGGCCCTCATCACCCGACGACCATCCTAGACACTCAGTCCCAGCTGACGTTCAAGCAGACCGGATTGTTCACCATTCAACGCGGCAGGTCGTCGAATAAAATCGCCTCTAAACTGCAGCCCTGTCTTTGGAAGCGCCACTCTTGACATTATCTAAAGCTCGACACATGTCTTCTCTCGCCCAGTGGTACCAAAACTTTCCCTCGGGAAAAGATCCGCCGCGTAGGATCATCACCGAGAAGCTCAGATATCGACACCTCTACGAGGATCTCATGTCCGACACCTCTACGAGGATCTCATGTCCGACACAGAGACTATATTGCTGAACATCACCGCGCACGTGGCTGGTGAAGATAACGAGGGATTAAGCCTGCCTACAGACCTTGACGATGTCGAAATCGATCCGTCGAAGGACACCACTGCGTCTCTCAACATGGGCATGGTACGATCGCTCAGTTCCTCGCGATGGACTACTTCTCGTGGTCGATGATTCATGCCTCTGATGACACCAGGGACATGGATACGATCCGCCCTGCGCAACAAGCTCGCCATCACGGGGTTCAAGTTCAAGACCTTGTGCAGCAATGTGCGGCAGAACATCAAAGGCCGCCAATCGGAATGTTATGGGACGATGACGGTATCAATCGAGCGGTTCACGTTGTGGAGGAAGCTACAGGCTACCGGTGGTGCTTGTTCGTTACATCCAAGTACGGCGCTGAAGTGTACGCTGCAGTCACCAATTGGATACTTTTCATAGAGGACATGACCGGCCTGAAGATACAGAGTATTTATACAGATGTCGAGAGTGAGTTCATACCAACGAAGATCAGGGACTTTTGCATCAAGGCTGGTTGCGCATTGGAGGTTAGCCCTCCGCATTGCCCGCAGATGGACGCCATCACGGAGCGCGGTATCAAGACTATCACAGCAGCTTCAAGAACGAGTCTCAACGCCAACGGTAGAGCTGGACCATCCCAAGCTCCAAGAGGTCAAAAAGTACTACGGCGACCGTGGTGGAGATTGGCCCTTGTACATGCTCACCCCCTGAGTACTCGCGACAATATCCACCAGCATGGAGGCAGAGGTGAACCTGGTGTATTCTACTGTATGTCGGCTCCTGATAAAGAGACGACGCCCTCAAACGCCAGTCAAGCACAAAAGCGGTCGGATCGTGTACCCGATACTTGAGTAAAAGAGAGGCCCGGCTCGGGTCGAAAACAATCGACGCACTATTACAACATAGTGGTGACGGTCCCCGGAGCTGGATAAATTCAAAGACTTGCACAGACCCTCGTACGATCTTCCCGACAAGCCATGGCGATATGGTGCATCAAGTGCTGAGAGTTTCCGCTGTTCCCGCGGGTTGTCGAGATACACATGTCTCGCTGAGAAGAAAGAAAGGTCAAACGAGTGCTACTCATCCATGGCACTCAACCTCCTGGGCACAATCGCCTGCTTGGTGGGCTGTGAGGAATTCTACCACAAAGGTTGAAAGCGAGCTTGTGCGGCTAGGCTGTGACAAGACTGCAGATGATGAAAACCGTGATCCTCAAGTGCTTTATGAGCAAGTCGTCACAGAGATCGCGCAGAAAGGCAGTGCATTGATGGGCAAGCTGATAGATGAGACGCTAACAATGAACGCGAGCACCTACAAAGGAGGTCTGGACAAGTGTACCGACCGCTTTCTAGACGTGCGGAAGCAGCTCGATGAGGCTGGAATAGAAAGAGCATGAATTCAGAGCACAATAACGCACAGAATCTGCGCGTTTGTGCTGAGGGCTAGACTTACGGCCGCATGTCTGGCTGCACCTGATCCTGCCTGGGCCACTCCTGACAGTATCGCCCGCCTAGCCGAGTACGGGCTCGTTCTGAGTCTGGGCAAGTGAAAGTGGATGGTCCGCGAGGGACAATTCCTGGGCTTCATTATCAGCCAGGAGGGTATTCGTAAAGACCGTGGGGCCACACCGCACCGCTGTACCCGCTGACTTCAGCCGACAAGCGAGTGGTGATTCGGCTCAACAAAGAACAGGCTGCGGCGTAGCATAGGCAACATCCTATAGAAATCATCCTTGGGTTCGCGCCTGTCAGGCTTACTGTTGCACAGACAGAGCGGGGACAGGGAGAGACACCAACACTCAGGAAATAATTTTTGAAAATAACTTCACCAAATCAAATCCAATCACAATTTTGAAGGCAATTCTGTAATCGGCTTAATTCAACGGATCTTTTAATACCAATCGCATCGGTGCTTTCCCAGCGCGCGATCCTGGTATAAAAACACGCCAAAATAAACAAATAGGATACCCGAGGAATTATCGATTTGGCGTTAACCGGCGATGCATTACACCAAATACATTCCATTTTTAATATATTTTTACCGCATTGCAGGGTTAAAATGGCGCGTTTCGAAATTAAGGAAATTTCAGCGAAATTCCCGGTTAAAAATACCGTTTCCCTTAAATATTTCCGCTGGTACGTTCGCTTGCTGGAAACATTTTAACAAACGGAAAAAATTAGTATTAACCAAAAATTAAAAAATATTAAAAACCAATTTACGATTATTAACGCGATAATTATTTAAAATTTCCAAAAAGGATTTTTCCTTTTTATATAAGAATAATAAGCTTATATTATAAGCTTAGCACGTAGTAAATACTACGATGCACTATAATGCACAATTAATATGCATTACATAACGTGCATTATATATAAACCAACTAATGCAATACAATTGCATAACAATACAAATACAATCTTTTAACCTATTTGGGTAAAAGAAATAAACGCATAATATAAAACAATGGTAAGTTTCAATGCGTTGCAAAGTTGGTTTAGCATTTATATAAAACAACAGAAACGTTACAATTATCCACATATATAAAACAGGTAAAACGCCAATGCGCTGTTTTGTTTTATCCTAATTGGGAAAATAAAATACAACGTTTAATACGTGGATTTGTAATACGTAGATTGTTGAATGCAATACCTCTGTAGATAAATAGGGAAGAATTTCCCGCCTTAGAATTAGAGGAAGTTTTGAAGATATCGACTTTTACAACATCAGATTTTTACATCAACTATCAATTACCAATACAACTTTTTACCTCTATTTTACTTACAAAGTGACCTTTTTCCCCTTATATATATTTACCTAGTGTAAATTTATTCACTTTTACAATTCACCTCTCATCCTTTTTTACATTTTACACCCCCGATTTTCCAGGAACCCAAAAATAAAAAGGAACGGTTTACCAATATAATATTTAAATTATATTACCCGCGCGACCCAAATATTAAAACTTTTTAACGTTTGGTTAAAAAAGCCAACCAAAGCCCAAAAAGGTTTTTACATTGGATTAATTATAAAACCAGGCAATTTATATCCGTTAAAATAATAACCGCGAACCGTTTTTTATTTGAAAATATCAAAATCCGGTTCCGTTACGAATAAAACCTAACAACTTTTAAATCCGAAACGTAAATAAAATTTCAAATTATCCACCCATTTTTTATTATCGCAGTTAAACGGTACGAAATTTTCGTTTATAATATATTAACGGCGAAAATTAAAATATCACCGGAAAATTAACATAAATTAACCCAAAATATAACGGTGGTTAACGATTATTTGCAAACCACCAATATTACCATTATAATATAATTAACGCCCGGTGCCACGAAAAAACGCAATTTTACGTTAATAATCGGTTTTTACATATTAATAAAAACCAACCGCGCCCTCCGATAAAACGTAATCCTTTACGGGTAATATTATATTACGGAACGATATTTTTCAAATTTTAAAATTTTATAATGCAGCAATTATATCCGTTTTAATTATAATGGAATCCGTTACAGGACCGTAATCCAATATATTATATATACAGGATAATACGCAATATTAACCTACATAATATTACCGTTTTTATACCGGTATACCCGTTATAACGGGCCATATAAAGTTACTAATATTAATTATCCTAAACGATTCGAATTTATCGAATCGAATTACCAAAAACGGTTGGTATTGGGCCTTTTTTTCCCATTTTCGATTAATTCGATTAATTACGCAAAATAGCAATATATAGGCGACGCGTTTAACCCCTAAAACCGACGAAATTCCTTAAATTCCCCGACATTTTCCATAAAATTTACCCCCGTTTCCGGACCCACGGTTAAAACGCCCTTTAATATTAAATTATTAATTTTAACCTTTTTAAAAAAAAGCAATTCGTTTACGGATAGCTTTTTAATTAACTAAACCTTTATTATTATAAAACAAACCAAAACCAAATTTTAAATTAACGGCAAAAATATTAAATAATTCAAAAACGCGGCCAAAATAACCAAAACCAGGTTACGAAACGAAAAAACCAAATTACCAACCCTTAAAAAAAAACCCTGCAAAAATTTATAACCGAAACCGCAATTAAACTAAATAATTTCCTTTTAAAAAATATAAAACTGCAAATAACGTTAAAAAAATATAAAATATTTAATAAACAATTTAGCCCCCAAATGGTTACGTTAAAACGGGAAATAACCCAAATTCCAGCCGCAAATTCCCCGGTAATAAAAAAGTAAGAAATCCATCAAAAACCAACTATTTTGTTACTTTTCCACCAATTTACCTATTTCGAAAAAAAATTAATGTCACGTTCAAAGTGGATTGCCTTATAATTGGGACCGACGAAGTATTTGCTAAGTGTGAGGATCAGGTCCCGAAACCTGCCCTCAGAATCACGATTCGGCTCCACGCCGAGCCAGGGATCGGACAAAGGGTCCACTAATTTCGGATTTAAACGCGTTTTTCCAGCGCGTCGTTAATTGTAATTTCTTTCTTCTTTTCAGTTTAAAATCTTCGTTAATAACGCCTAATATATTAAAGTTCTCCAATATACGTTTGGCCGTAACATAATTTTAAATTCACTATAATTTGCTGGTAAAGCAATTAAAATATATCGTTTAATCCTTTTATTTAATTATTTACTACGTCGGCTGTGTACGATGGTAAATTAGGCCACAAAAACAGAGAACACCATTCGCGAAATTAATATCGCCGCGTAAAAATTACAGCCCACCGATTCGCTAATTTTAACGCGTAATAAACGCAAATTTAGCAAAACCAAATAATTTGGTTTCCGGTATTGCTATTCCCAATACCGAAAATTTGGACCAAAACGGAAAAATTACAATTGCCCCAATAAACCCAAAACCAGTAAAACCCGCTTTTACCAGCGCCAATATAAAGTTTAAAAAACCCGTTAAACCCCAATCCGACACAAAACAAAATTAGCCAGTCGACAATATCGAAATTAACAGATTGTACGAATACGAGTTAGTTTTTAAACATCCAGGAAAAACGCGAAACCTTCCCTATTAACCTTTTACCAAAACGTTAAACGGTAGGAACGAATTTTCGAAATTACCAAACAAAACGCCCTCGCCCACCGTTTAAATGAAAAACGATATGGTAGGCGAAAACAAAAATCCAGCCGACCAAACGACTATTATTTAATTGCAATTGCAAAATTTTTTGGCTATTATTGCCCAATTTAAAAACCAGTTAGCCACCCAAAACAATTCCACTAATAATGAAACCCGTAGGGTTATACCTTTTAACAGCGTTTTCGGTGGGACCGATTTTAAATTTGTTAAATTTACCGCCCATAATACCTTTAGGTTTTACGAAAATGGCCAAATTAACGTTAACCCCGGGTATAAAAAAAAACCCCGCAAAACCGGCGTTAACCCCGGATTTTTCGAGGGTAAAAACAATATTTTCGACACGTAAATTATCCAAATCGCCGATATAATGGAAAAAAATAAAAGCATTTATAAAACCAAACGTAACCGTATAATAACGTTTTTTTCGTTAACAAAAAAACCGTTTAACGATTTATTGCGTAACCGTTACGTTTCGAAAAAAATCCCTTTTAGCGGTGTTATCAAAATAGTCGCAACCCTAGCTGCAATGTACCACGACGATAACCAAAGCACTAAAATACGCCGAAAACTGGTTAAAATAATATTTAATCTAACGAATAAAATTATAAATATTTATATTTTTGTTAGCAAAATTAACATTTTGGCGGACCGCGCTAATATTTTTATATTAAAACGTAAAACCCTATTTTACGAATATATTCCGGTAAAATTAAACACCCAGCTTTTCGACGACGTTAAAAATCCGGATATATCGTACAAATTTTTCGTGAACAAAGTCGCCAACGTTGCACTGGCTAATTAGCGCGCCTACGAGGAAAACCTTAAAAGAAAACAGGTTAAAAAGGGGCGCCAATCGCCCGAACCTCGTTATCGCCGTTCCCGCGATTACGAACATAGAAAAAAGGTTAAAACAGCGACCCTTATACCCGTTGAAAAAATAATTACTTTTTCCGACAAAAAAAAAACGTTTTTTTGGACGCAGGTTTTTGTTTTTTATATAAAAAGGCCGGTTACCAATCCCGTTATTGCCCCGATCGCAAAATAATTGCCAATATATTATAAACTTTGGACCATAGGGATTTGTATTCGCAACCTAATAATTCGATTTACAACTTGTCGTTAATTTCCTCGTTTAATTCGGAAAATTGCTAAAATTACCGGAAATCTTTTCGGTAATTTATATATTTTAAATAACTAAAATTGATAAATTACCTAAATTAAACACCTTTTTTACTTTTATTTAATTGCAAAACAAAAATCGTGGTTTTAACGCCCAAATTTTTTATAATACCGGAACAAATATATATTTATCCATTCGACCGAATTTCGCGAAAAAAATCGCCTAACGTTTAAAATTACCTATTAAAAAATTTCCCAAACTTTTGGATTTCGGAAATTTTAACCGGAAAATTACCGTAAAAACCACCGAATATTTTCGGTTTATTTTATAAATCGACGAACGATAATTCCCCCGGTAAAAATTTATCCTCCTCGAAACGGTATACGATATATTTATCGGACAAAAATGGTGGACGAAATATGAAATAAATTTATTCCCAACTATCCGCAATTTTGTTTGGTTCAATAACCTGCCCGTTATAACCTAATATTTACCCGCAATCGTTATATAACGTTCGAATCCGTTTTTGGATTTTAAAACCCAAACTAACGCAATCCGCCGAAACCGTAAAATGGAACAAAAAAACCGTCGTATCCAGGTCCGCAAAATATTTCGAAACCCTAAACGCCAATACGAAAACCAGGTTTAAATCGCAAAAATTAGCGCTTTTTTGATTATTCCAAAAATCGTTTCCAACAAAAATTTACCAACCAATATTAATACCCTTTTTAACGACCTTTATTAAAATCGATGGAAACGATTTCCGTTACCCACGGAATTTATACCGTTGGTACCAGTAAACGATACGTTTACGACCAGTTTAAATGCGATATTAACCCTGCAATAGAATAAAATTTACAATAAATACCCCATTTTATTTTTTGCAGGCGAAAACCCCGAATATATCGCGCAAATACGAGCCAAATTACCCAAAATACTTGTTTATTTCGAAAAAATTTTTTCCAAAAAAACGTCGACGATTTTCCCGTTTAACCGACCCGGTTTCGACGTGGTTTTGGAATTCGAAAAACTTTTGGAAAGAAAATTAACCCGCTATTCGACCTTTTTCGCGATAATAAAGTTGGAAAAAAAAACTATCGACGAATTTTTGAAAATCGATTTTATTAAACGGATTATAAAGGAAATCGTAATTTTAATTTTGTTTGTTCCTAAACCGTAATCGAAAAAATAACGTTTTTACGTAAATTACCGATGGGTAAATAAATTTATTAAAAGACAACAAATATTTGCACCCGACGTGGCCGGGACGTTAAATAAATGTGGAAAAACCCGGAAAATAATTAAAATCGACATTATTCGAATTTTTGACAAATTGTTAATAAATCCGAATTTACGGTATTTAACGGCGTTTAAAACGCGATAAAACATATTTTAGTAAAAAATCCTACTTTTTGGATTAAAAATCGGACCCGCCTGGTGCCAAACTTTTATTAACGTTTACTTTAATAAATTTTTGGACGTTTTCGCGAACATTTACGCAAACGACGTGTTAATTTATACCGAAGATAAATTGGAACAAATCCATTTTAAATAAACCGAGGAGGTTATTTACAAATTGCACAAAATTGGACTCCAAAACGATATTAAAAAATTAAATTTTGGCGTTTTCGAAATCAAATACCTGAATTTATTTTTAAAAATCGGTAAAGGTATCCGTATTAACCCCAAAAAGGTCGAAACCATTACCAGCTGGTAATAGGACGATGTTATCTCCGTTTCGGTAATACGATTCTTCCTAAATTTATACAATTTCGTTCGGACGTTCTGTTATTACGTTAACGAACAAATAAAACCTTTAACCCGATTATTAAAAAAAAAATCCCGTTCGAAAAAGGTGTTACGATCAAGGTATCGGGGTAACCTGTTCTTATGGTAAAATACAGTGGGTTAAAGCAACTAAGCGTTTGATTGGGTAACTGGGGTTTTCAATAACTGGGGGTGAAGTTATAATCGTTCTCAAATAAATATTAAGGTTAATTAAAGTTTAATTGCTGCTAAGCAATCCTAGAATCGAATCTATTTACATGGTAATAAACGTACCTTATATAAACTATATTCCGAATGTGATCTCTCCTAATCTGTCACAGATCGCAAAAATCACTTCCCTTAATCTGTTATAATCCTTTAATGATCACTGAGATCACTTTTTTGGCAATTACGTAAAATTACGTAATTCCTTTTTATATAATCCTTTTTCTGCCGGTCGGTAATTTCTCTGGGCGGGTATCGTTAGGAGGGGTATAACCCCACCTGGCCTCCCTGGTACCGGCCCAATTATTTGGTCGTAATATTAGGTCTCCTTTCCTTTAACCAAATCCCTTTGGCCTTTAAATAGTCCGTACTTCTTTAATCCCTGTTCTGGTTTTCCTTCCTTCCTGGCTAACTTTTTTACGCCATATTTAATCGCGTAACCAAACCAAAATCTGGTCGTTCGTCGACAAAACGTCGCCACGCCTTTCTTTTTTCCCTATTATCGACGGATACCGTTAAAATACCTTCCTGCAATCCCTGCCGTACCAAAGGCGCAACGTTTTGTCAGGTATCTCCTCAGGATTTTGCTCGCTGTGTGGAATATGTTCGTTCCAATCGTTTTGGGTATAACGTATTGGGTTTATCCGCTGCTTAAATCCGTTACATTGGTCGCCAGCATTCGAAATTGGATACGGAGGTCGAAACGTTTGAAAAGCAAATCCATATACAGCAGGCGAAATTGTTCCGTTTGCGAAAACAAAAGAAACTGTGGTTTGAAAAAATAATGCGAGCTATATCTCGCGGAATTAATAATTTGGAGGAATTGGATCGGATAAAACGTAAAAAGGCGGAACAGAAAAAGCGTCGGCGATTAGCCGAAATCTTACCTAAAATGTCCTTAAAATCGCTTTTTCCGGATTCCAATTTTGTTTGGGATTCGACTTTCCCGATGGGTCCTTTAAATCTTTCGTTATTGGATAAAATAAATATTTTTGCGCAATATTCCGTTGGTAAGTCGTTTTCTGGTGTTTTTGTTTTGTGTTGCATACTGATCGTTTTTTTGTAAATTCGTTTAATAGTATGGTTTCGAATCCTGGTCGGTTTTTAATTTTTGGGAATGGTAAATGGTATTTTTTTAGGTCGTCCTTTTTTTTTTGGCTGATTTGTTCGCAAATCCAACTCCTAATAGTACTGGCGGAGCGGTTCCTGGCAATTTTGGAGGTAATTAAAGGGTTCCCAAATGTTTTCTTCATACCCATAATTTTCCCATTTAATAAAATATTTTGTTTTACCGTAATTTCGTTTATAGTCGAATATTCGTTTAACGTCGTAAGTTTGTTTTGCGTCGATTTCGATCGTTTTTTATGTATTGGTACCGTATGGTGCCGGTTCCAGTAATAATATGTGAAATATGGGGTAAATTCTCATAATATCTGGTAATAACAATTTATAATTGGTGTCGCTAATTTTTTTGCTAATTTTAAAGGGTCTAAGCTTTTTAAAATCGAATTTGCTATTAGGTCGCTGTGTTTTAATATTGCGTCGAATGAGGTAAACGCTATTTCCCTTTTTAAAAGATAATCCCTTTATCCGGTACTGGTTGGCGTATTTTATCATTTTTTCTCGTACGAATTTTAATTTCTGCTGGAATTTTTTATGTAGCTGTCGTAACTCGCTCGTTTGTTTGTCAGTTCGCGGTGCCGTAATTGTAATTTTGGGTTTTCCGTATACCGTGGGATTAAATCCGTAATTTGCGTAAAATGGGGTTGTCTTGGTGCTTTCGTTCTTTAAACTATTATAGGCGAATTGTGCTGTGGGTAACAATCGTACCCAATTGTTTTATTTGTAATTTACATAACATTTTAGATATTGTTCTAATGTTTGATTGGCTCGTTCTATTTGTCCGTCTGTTTGGGGGTGGAACGCTGTTAATAGCTTGTAGTCCGTTCCGAGTTATTCTATTAAAAATTTCCAAAATTTTGATGTAAAAAACTTGTCTTTGTCCGTGACGATGCTTTCTGGAAATTCGTAATTGCTAATAATCATTCGTAAAAATATGTAAGCGATTTTTTCGGCGTTGCTATTTTTTTTATATGGTAGGAAGTAGGCGTATTTAATAAGTTTATCCACTATAACTAATATATTGTTATATTTCGTTTTTGTAAATAATTTTTCCGAAGGTGGTAATTTAACGATAAAATCCATTATAATAGTTTCCCAGACCTTGCTGGGGGCTGGTAAAGGTTGCAATAATCCGTAAGGTTTATATTTTGCGGACTTGTTTTTGGCACAAAGTTCGCAATTTTTAATAGCTTTTCGTACTTTTTGTCGCGTTCCTTGGAAGTTGTAGTGTTATTTTAACCGTTTCCATATTTTGGAAATTCCTTAATGTCCGTGGGCTTTATTTCCGTGGATTTTCCGTATTTCTTCTGGCGTAATCACCGTGTTTATTATTATTAGGCTTCGGTGCGCTGGTAAAAAGTTTCCGTTTTCGTTTGTCGTAAAAATAACCCGTGTTTTTTTTAATACTGTGTTTTTGTGGTTTGGTTTTCGGTTAAAGGCGTCGGCCTTGCCGTTTTCTGTTCCTTTTCGGTAAATAATCCTAAAATGGAATTCTGACAGGAATTTTAACCATCTAATTTGTCGTTTATTTAACATTTTACTAGTGGTAAAATGGGTTAGGTTTTTGTGGTCCGTATAAATTAACACCTCGTGTTTAGTTCCGGATAGCTGGGGTTTCCATTCTTCGCCTTCCTTTATGCGGATTAAATTGTATGCTCCTTTAAGGTCTAATGTCGTAAACCATTATGCTTAGTAAAGCATATTTCGGAATTCTCCTATTAGTGGGAGCGGGTAGCAATTCTTTATAATAATGTCGTTTAATTGTCTGTAATCCACGTATAATCGTAATTTTCCGTTCTTCTTTGGTACGAAAAGGATTGGGTATCCTGTTGGTAATGTTAATAGTCTGATATAACCTTTTTTAAGGTTTTCTACGAGGTATTTGTTTAATACCTCCATTTATGTTGGATTTAGACCGTATATTTTGTGGAATTTCGGTTGGGTTCCTTCTTTTAATGGTATTTCGTGGTCGAATAAATTATGCTCGGGCAGTCCTGTTTCGAATTTTTGACTGAATAGTCGCGTGTAAATCTGGTATTTTTCCGGGATCCTGCCGTTTCTAATCTGTTCGCTTGTGTTTGGTATTATGTAATTAGATCGGTTTTAATTTGTAAATAGTCGCTTTTTTTCCGATATTAGCTCCGGGGTTGGTCGTCCTCCTTATAAATACGCCACTTGTTTTAATTGGTTTATCCGTACCCTACGCTTCCTGTGTAAACTTTTCCAAACAGAAGGTCGTTTAGTAATTAGGTGCTTTTTCTATTAGATTTGGCCTGTTATCCAATCTATTTTGGGGTTATTTTTTCTAAACCAGGGGATTCCTAAAATTATATTTTTGTCCTTTATTTCCGTAATATCCAAAGTGATTCGTTTTTTTCGTCCGTAGTTTTCCATCCAAAAATGTACGGTTTTTATTTCGATGGTACCGTTCCCGTATAAAACTGCTTTTCTTTTTACGGTTTACAACTGGTATGGTTTTTTCTTTTGTTACCAAAATATCCGTCGTTTTTTCACGATTTTTAGGGATATATAATTGCTTTATGCTCCACTATTAAAAAATACTCGTATAAGTTTGCCATCGAATCGTATGTTAAAGAATATATATTCGTATTCTGCTACCGTATTTTACGTAACGTTCAGGGTTTTTGTTTCCGTTCCTTTTTTCGCCGTTCGGTGCCCTGTACCGTTTAACTGTCCTAGTTTTTTAATTTGCTGGATTCGCGCTGTGGGTCCTTAATTTTTTTATTTTTAGACGTGTGGCTACTTTTTGTTTCGATTAGGTTAAATAGGTATTTCGCTGGTACGGGTGTTTTGCGTACGTTCGTGGTTATTTCGTTATTTCGTACGTTAGGGTTCCACACAATTCTGGTTATTGGTGCAGGTCCTAATTACCGTGATTTCTGTTCGTGCCAGGCCTGTGTTTTGGTTAGCATATATATTTTGCATACGTTTCGGGTGCATTCGTACTATGGGAAATATTTCTGGTTGCAATACGCCATAGGGTAGTTGTCGTTAGGCGTGAAAATTGCGGCTGGTTTAATGTTAAATTTTATCTTAATTTCCCAATTTGGTAAGTCGGTTATAATATATATTTCGTAAATATTTGTTGCTTTGCGTCGTTATGGGAAAAAGTTGTGGACTATTTTTTTACTTAAATGGAATCCACAGTTGTTTCGGAAACATTTTGCCCAAAAGATTTTTGCGTGTTTAGGGTATTTGGTGTCCAAAATTGGGTGGTTTCCAAAAATTGCGTTAATTGGTCCTGTAAAATGCCGGATTTGTACCTGAAATAGCAATCCGGGAAACTGTACTAATTAATCGTTTCGGTATAAATCGATATGCTTTTTTTCGTATATATAGGGGTTGTTTTCCCTTGCTGCGTTATATTGGTTTAAAAGTATAATTTTTTCCTCGCTGGATTTTTCCTCTAAATCCTCGTTTAATTTTTATATTAAGGACTAATTGGTTATTTTAATATGGTGGGTTTATCCCAAAAATTCCTTATCCGATTTTCCGGAGGTATCCGAATCCGTAAATTCGGGTAATTGGGTTTTTTATCGGTGTAATTTTGTTGATTATCCTGTCCCTAAAGGTATTTGGTTTCCTACTGCTAAGGTTCGAATGCCTCGGGGTTTTTGTAGGTACCATTTTGCGTCAATTTTAAAACTGTTATGGATTATACAATTGTCGTCGTAATAGGTGGTCCAATTTATTATACTGTGTTGGTCAGGTTATATTTAATTATAGTTAATGGTATTAAATTCTCGTGGTTTCTCGGGTTTGCCCCTGAAATTAATGGTAAATCCCGGGGTGCTATTGTATATTTCGGAACAGTTTCGCGCGATATATCCTAGCTTATTGCATTTAAAACATTTGCCACTTTTGGGGTTTTTACGAAGCTGTCGGTGCTAAATTGCGTTTAAATCCATAGGTCCGCTATATATACCGTACGCGGTACTATGTTGGCGAGGCGGTTTAAGGTGTTAATATTTGCGTTTTATGTTAATTTGTCGCAAAACTGGGCCCCATACGCTACGTCCTTCGCGTCGTTCCAACTTTCGTTCGTAAAATCGGTTGTCGATTTTAACCGCTAGCTCCACATATTTTACTAATATATCGGGTCGTTTTTTTTTAACCAGCTCGTTTTTAACCTTTTTTTTAAATCCCGCATAAAAACGTGCCATTAGGACCTTTTTACCCCATAGTAATTTGGCGGTAATTTGTCGAAATTTACTGGTATATTTGGATACCAATTTGGTTTAAATAAGGCGCACCAGTTTACGCTTAGCCGTACGTTCCTCGTCTGGGTTACCGAATATTCCCCTAAGGTATTTTTCGAAATTGTCGTAATCGTCGAAAATGCGGTTGGTTTTAACTTTACGGTTTTTTTCCTTATTATAGTCCAAATAATTTCGCAAAGTTGGCTCGAACCAGGCGAGCGCGTCGCTTTTCAAAAACGAAGCTGCGTAAATAATTTTATCTGCATCGCTATTAAAATTGTCCTCGTTAAAATAAAAGTATGCTCGGGTTCCCGTAAAAAATCCCTGCAAAGTACCTGTGGTACCATCGTATAGTAATGGTAAAAGGTATTTAATATGGTTTTTATTAGTTCGATTAGCTTATTCGGTCATTCGTTTTTAAAGTTGTCGATTTTCGGTTTAAAACGTCGCAACCATTTAACGTAAAACGTTAACGCTGGCCGGAGCGTTGGTAATAAAGGGGGTCTAAAGGGTGGTTTTGTTGGAAAATATTATTTCGGCGGTATTATTCGGTATATTTTAAAGTAAAATACTAAACAGAAGCAATCAAAATGTTACGATTAAAGTATCGGGGTAACCTGTTTTTATGGTAAAGTACAGTGGGTTGAAGCAATTAAACGTTTAACTGGGTAATTGGGGTTTTTAATAACTGGGGGTGAAATTATAATCGTTTTTAAGTAAATATTAAAATTAACTAAAGTTTAATTGCTACTAAACAATCCTAAAATCAAATTTATTTATATGGTAATAAACGTGCCTTATATAAACTATGTTCCGAATGTAATTTTTCCTAATTTGTCACAAATCGCAAAGATTACTTCCTTTAATTTGTTGTAATCCCTCAATAATCATTGAGATCACTCTCTTGGCAATTACGTGAGGTTACGTAATTCCTTTTTATATAATCCTTTTTCTGCCGGTCGGTGATTTTTCTGGGCGGGTGTCGTCAGGAGGGGTGTGACCCCACCTGGCCTCCCTGGTACCGGCCCAACTGTCTGGTCGTAACAAAAGGCCCCGAACAAAAATTTACCTTTAAAACGTTAAAATAACTAGTAATTACCGCCCCCGTAATAAATTTTTTCAAACCCGGTATATTTATTAGAATGGATACCGACGTTAATGGTAAAATTACCGCCGGTATTATATGGTAATAATAGGACGATGGTAGTTGGAAACCAATCGGTTATTCGTCCAAAACCATATCCTTTATTAAATAAAATTATCTGATTTAGGACCAAAAGCTATTAACTGTAATTAATACGTTAAAAAATTTCAAACCAGCCCTATTAAATACTAAATTTTGTATTTTTACCAATTACTAGGCCCTAATTTATTGGTCGACCAAAAAACTTTTGTCCGTTCGCCAAATATAATGGGCTAACTACCTGGCCAATTTCGATATTATTTTTAAATACCGTCCCGGTAAAAATAATGTAGCAGCTGATATTTTTTCGCGCAAAATTATCGACAACCTTACGGTTAAAACCCGAATTATATTAAATCGCATTATTGCATTAATTCCTCCAAAAAAAATTGACTTCCGACCCGGCGAACCTTTTCCAACCATTAACAGTTTGGAATTTTCCGCATTGCAAAAAATTAATTTGGTGGTTTTTATTTTAGAAAAAAACCTAAAACAAAATTTAAATTACCACGATAATTTATTAACGGTACNCCGCTAGCTCCACATATTTTACTAATATATCGGGTCGTTTTTTTTTAACCAGCTCGTTTTTAACCTTTTTTTTAAATCCCGCATAAAAACGTGCCATTAGGACCTTTTTACCCCATAGTAATTTGGCGGTAATTTGTCGAAATTTACTGGTATATTTGGATACCAATTTGGTTTAAATAAGGCGCACCAGTTTACGCTTAGCCGTACGTTCCTCGTCTGGGTTACCGAATATTCCCCTAAGGTATTTTTCGAAATTGTCGTAATCGTCGAAAATGCGGTTGGTTTTAACTTTACGGTTTTTTTCCTTATTATAGTCCAAATAATTTCGCAAAGTTGGCTCGAACCAGGCGAGCGCGTCGCTTTTCAAAAACGAAGCTGCGTAAATAATTTTATCTGCATCGCTATTAAAATTGTCCTCGTTAAAATAAAAGTATGCTCGGGTTCCCGTAAAAAATCCCTGCAAAGTACCTGTGGTACCATCGTATAGTAATGGTAAAAGGTATTTAATATGGTTTTTATTAGTTCGATTAGCTTATTCGGTCATTCGTTTTTAAAGTTGTCGATTTTCGGTTTAAAACGTCGCAACCATTTAACGTAAAACGTTAACGCTGGCCGGAGCGTTGGTAATAAAGGGGGTCTAAAGGGTGGTTTTGTTGGAAAATATTATTTCGGCGGTATTATTCGGTATATTTTAAAGTAAAATACTAAACAGAAGCAATCAAAATGTTACGATTAAAGTATCGGGGTAACCTGTTTTTATGGTAAAGTACAGTGGGTTGAAGCAATTAAACGTTTAACTGGGTAATTGGGGTTTTTAATAACTGGGGGTGAAATTATAATCGTTTTTAAGTAAATATTAAAATTAACTAAAGTTTAATTGCTACTAAACAATCCTAAAATCAAATTTATTTATATGGTAATAAACGTGCCTTATATAAACTATGTTCCGAATGTAATTTTTCCTAATTTGTCACAAATCGCAAAGATTACTTCCTTTAATTTGTTGTAATCCCTCAATAATCATTGAGATCACTCTCTTGGCAATTACGTGAGGTTACGTAATTCCTTTTTATATAATCCTTTTTCTGCCGGTCGGTGATTTTTCTGGGCGGGTGTCGTCAGGAGGGGTGTGACCCCACCTGGCCTCCCTGGTACCGGCCCAACTGTCTGGTCGTAACAAAAGGCCCCGAACAAAAATTTACCTTTAAAACGTTAAAATAACTAGTAATTACCGCCCCCGTAATAAATTTTTTCAAACCCGGTATATTTATTAGAATGGATACCGACGTTAATGGTAAAATTACCGCCGGTATTATATGGTAATAATAGGACGATGGTAGTTGGAAACCAATCGGTTATTCGTCCAAAACCATATCCTTTATTAAATAAAATTATCTGATTTAGGACCAAAAGCTATTAACTGTAATTAATACGTTAAAAAATTTCAAACCAGCCCTATTAAATACTAAATTTTGTATTTTTACCAATTACTAGGCCCTAATTTATTGGTCGACCAAAAAACTTTTGTCCGTTCGCCAAATATAATGGGCTAACTACCTGGCCAATTTCGATATTATTTTTAAATACCGTCCCGGTAAAAATAATGTAGCAGCTGATATTTTTTCGCGCAAAATTATCGACAACCTTACGGTTAAAACCCGAATTATATTAAATCGCATTATTGCATTAATTCCTCCAAAAAAAATTGACTTCCGACCCGGCGAACCTTTTCCAACCATTAACAGTTTGGAATTTTCCGCATTGCAAAAAATTAATTTGGTGGTTTTTATTTTAGAAAAAAACCTAAAACAAAATTTAAATTACCACGATAATTTATTAACGGTACCCGAAATTACCCAAAATAGCAAAATCTTTTTAAAAACGGTTTTTATCCGCGAAATTTATAAACCCAAAATCTTCGGTTATAAAGGCCAAAACAAAATTTTTAACCGCCTAAAAACAAATTACTAATAGTCCGATAAAAATTAAAACATTAAACGTTATATTAAAAATTGTTACGAATATTAACGTAATAAAATACGATATAATAAAACATCCGGGTTATTACACCCATTAGAAATTCCTAAACGGTGTTGATAATACGTAATAGTAAACGGAAAAAATTTACCCAAAAATAAAAAAAATTACAATTACGTTTGGGTTTTTATTTGCCGATTAACCAAATTTTTGGCCATTTTACCGGAAAAAAAAACGGATACCGCGGAAATTTTGGCTATACGGTATTATCAAATTATATACCGTTGGAAAAGCGTCCCCGACTTATAATTTTCCGATAACGTCGGACCGTTTATATCCGAATTTCTAAACATTTTAAACAAATTAATAAAAATAAAATATAAATATAAAAACGCCCGTTAATTTTAAAATTAAAGCAGCGTCGAAATTACCAACGCTAAATTGGATTAAAAAATGCGCTTTTGTATAAATAAATACCAAACGAATTGGCGACGGTATATTTCCGTTTTTAATTTCGGCCATAATTCGTCCGTTTACGCCTTTATTGGTATGGTACCGATCGAAACAAAAACCGGAATTCGTTTTAAAAACCCGCTTTCTTTACCTTTACCCGAAAAAAAATTGGAAACCGGTTAACAATAAAAAACGCTGGAAATAGTCCGCCAAACCCAGCAAATTTAAACATTAACCCGCAATAACAGATTCTGTTGGAATAGCCTCACTCGCGCGCGCGCAAGGAAGGGAGTAAGGACGGGCCGGGGTTGCGGCCCCGGCGACCGGGTGACTAAGCAGGGAGCACGGGCCGCACGAAGACTTTTCACCCGGCGGTGAACGCTGAATTGTAGTCGCACGACTTAGAGAGGAGATAGACCGAATATACCCGAATTGCAGAGGTATAACGTTCTCACCCATTTGATAAGCCTACCACGCAATGCATTGTTAGTAGGCCTGCGAGCCTACGAACAGATTCGGAACGCAAATAAAATAATAAAAGCAAATTAATAAAAAACGGCGACCGGTCGATTTTACGGTGGGAAATACGGTTTACGTTAACAAAAAGGGGTTTTCCACCGAAATCCTTACGACTAAATTAAATTCGCAAAATGCAAAACTATAAACAATTTTCGAGGAAAAAAGCCACAATTTCGTTTTCGATATTTTTACCTGGTATAAAAGTAATATAAGAATAATAAGCTTATATTATAAGCTTAGCACGTAGTAAATACTACGATGCACTATAATGCACAATTAATATGCATTACATAACGTGCATTATATATAAACCAACTAATGCAATACAATTGCATAACAATACAAATACAATCTTTTAACCTATTTGGGTAAAAGAAATAAACGCATAATATAAAACAATGGTAAGTTTCAATGCGTTGCAAAGTTGGTTTAGCATTTATATAAAACAACAGAAACGTTACAATTATCCACATATATAAAACAGGTAAAACGCCAATGCGCTGTTTTGTTTTATCCTAATTGGGAAAATAAAATACAACGTTTAATACGTGGATTTGTAATACGTAGATTGTTGAATGCAATACCTCTGTAGATAAATAGGGAAGAATTTCCCGCCTTAGAATTAGAGGAAGTTTTGAAGATATCAACTTTTACAACATCAGATTTTTACATCAACTATCAATTACCAATACAATTTTTTACCTCTATTTTACTTACAAAGTGACCTTTTTCCCCTTATATATATTTACCTAGTGTAAATTTATTCACTTTTACAATTCACCTCTCAACCTTTTTTACAAAAAATTCCAAAATTTAATATAATATTCCTTTATTTTTGGCCGTTTCGAACCAACAAATTTCTAATTTCCGGATACGGAAAAATATTTCGCTAAAAATATTTGCAATATAGATTAATTTAAATAAATATTCGATATATTTTTTCGAAATATTCCATTTATTGCCCTAATATTATATAAATTTATAATATTATTATTGTCGCATTTTCGGAACTACCGCCCGTTTTATATATTGTTACAAACCTCGAATTTGCCATAATAGGACCCGAACGCCTTTTTACAAATTAAAAACCCCCTAACGCCGACGGATTAACGCGTTACGTTAATATTAACTATTTTAACCCACGGATATTCCCCGTAAAAAAACAATTATTTATTACGCGTATTCGCGATATATTTTGTATATAACGGGGTTTTAAAACGTATTATAAATACGTTATTTAAATTTGGAATATATTTGTTATATAAAACCACCAAACGGTAAATGCAATAATTTATTACCGTTACTCAAATACGTTACCAATAACAGTTATTTATATATTGAATACCAAAAATAGTAATAATAATATATATACGTAAATAAACCTGAAAAAAATTGCTCGTAATTTAATATTATTTTTCGTATATAATAATTTTAATTTCCTGGAAAAAATGCAAAACCTCGATTATAAAAAATATAACTGAACATAAAATTTAAAAAATATACGCAATCCCAATAGTATATTACCGTATTTTTCCACCAAAAATAGCTGTAAACGTCTAATCTTTCAAAATATCCGGATATTTATTATAAAACCGCTAAATATTACATTTTAGACTAAATTTGCGGTTTTTTATTCCCCAATAAACCCTTTTTAACCAATATAGTCCTAGAATATTTTATATTCGCACGAATTACACCAATATTTTATTTTATCCAAATTCCCGCTATTATAAAAAACAACGGGGAATATATAAACGTTATCCAAATTTATAAAATTCTATTTAAATATTTTTAAATTTGCAAACTATCCATTTCGATTATTTATTCGTTATAATTTTTGTTTATGGAAATTAAAAAACTATAATATATATTTGCACCATTTAAGGAATTTATATTAAATCGTTACAATTTTTCGACAAAAAATAATAGATATTACCTGTACTAAAGTTTTTCTATATCGAATTTAATTTTATTAATTAGTTTTAATATATTTATATACCTATTATATTTATAAATATAACAGGATTGGGGAAAAACAGCAAATTCCAGGAAAATAAAAAGGAATTTTACCACGTTTTACGGTTTTTACAAAATATTTTCTATTCCCGCATTTTATATATTTTTATCACCGTTTTAATCCAAAATAGGTTATTAAAAAGGGATTATATATCAAAAAACGCTTTGGAGCAAGTTTTTACCAACATACCATCCGATATATACGCTTTTATAACAAATTAAATTTACGAAAATATATTTACCGGTTATATTAGCGTTTTAATAGGTGCAGGATTATAGGATTTAAAATTTAAAATTAGATTTATTTTCCGCACGCAACGCCGTTATTTACAAATAATCGCCTTTTTATGGATAATGTTTAACGCGTTCCAGGAAAAAAATTACGGTATTTTAGAAATTATAATACCGCAGTTAATTTTGTTTTTTTACGGGTGCAAAACTAAAAATTATAGACCGGAATCCTTATCTTTAATTTGATTATTACGATTGAAAATTATAAATTAACCGTTGCGGACGGCAATTTTAAAGTTAATTTTTGTAAAATATACCACGGCCAGAAACGGATTTAAGCCAGCAAATTTGGTAATTAAATATATTAATAAAGGTTTCGTTCTGGATATTAGAAACAACCGCAATTTTATACACGATTTGTGAAAAACTTTTATAATTTGCGCAATTTTAAAACCAATCGCGAATACGTTACGTAAAATTTTAGAAAGTATTTCCCGTATTTGTATTAATAATAAATACCATATAATATTAACTAATAACGATATTATGTATCATACGTATTTACTGTTCCAGAATGATTAGGGAAACAAAAAGGACAGAATAACGCCCAATTTTGATTTTAACGCCCCAAACCTGCTATACTTGGGTAGAAAAAAACTAATAGGCAATAAATTAACAGTATTTAACTAAAAACTATTCATTCCGATAACGTATTAAATCAGGCGGATATTAAAAAAGGAGGAAAATATATAAAAGAAAAGGAAATAATAGGCCAAATAAGTTAAATATTAATGGAATAATAAGTATTAAAAAAAAGTTAGTTTACGGAATGTACGCAAAATTAGACGAAAAAAAGGTATAGGTATTATAAAAATAAATAATACAGCATAAAGAGGAAATTAATTTAAAATAAACAAATTTCCATTTAAAATAGGACGTAAATAAAAGCCCGAAAATTATTTCCCCCGCAAATAACAAAATAAAATAATATTCGCAAATAGCGTAAAATACCGGCATATAAATTTATATAATAATTTTAATTATAACGCCCAAAAAATACGTTACCCCTTTAAAACCCTCTAACTAAATTATAAACCGTTTTTCCAATTGAAAACCCAAAAGTAAAACTAAATAAAAAAAACCCCATTTATAATTTTTGTTATGATAATATATATATATATATATATATAAATTTTATTTTTTTATTAATTAACCCCTATAGTAAGTTATAAAAGAAAATAAAAACAAATTAGGAAAAAAAAGCACGTTTAACAACGGCCAATTTTTTTTCGGAATAGGATGGTTAGGGCCACGTTTTTTTTACGCGAGGGGGTCCAGGTAAACAAACCAAATATTTTATTGTTTTTATTGTTATTTCTAACCGAAATGAGTACGCAGGGCTTTTTTAATAAATCGAAATCGATTTTATTATAATCGTTACCAAATTCGACCGACGAAAAAAGCGGAATAATAACGGTCAAAAAATTGTTTTCGTTATTATTTTGGATATTTTTTTTTAAAAAGCGCGTTAATTTTCCGACGTTTAATTACCTAAATATTAAATTTTTTTACAAGCGTCTCAAATACCCGCATATTTTGGTAATTTAGTAATGTTTATCGCTATTTTTAGTCCATTTTATTAATTTAATTACAAATCCTTAATTTATAATAATAAAATCAAAGTAAAGCAGATATATACAATTAATATAATCGTTAATTATATTACGGCCACTATTTTAGTTTTAATATTGGTAATCGACATAAATTAGACAAATAATAATAATATAAATAGCGAGGTATTTTTAACTAACTCCTGTTTGTTAAACGGGGTAACAATATTAAAAACGAATATGGAAATAAAACAGGAATAGAATTCGTTTATACGGCGCGTCCGGTCGGAATAAAAATTGTTAACACGTTGCGGGGGTTCCGTTATTTAAACAAAACAATTAAACGGCGAAAAAAATATAACGGCCATCGTTTTCAATTGGTGGTTTAATTGGAGTTTTTCCGTAATAATATTGTGAAAAAGGATTTTTTCGCGGGGATAAATAATCGTACCGTTCGGTAACGTTAATCCAATATTTATATTGCGACGTATAATAAAAATACCGGTGTAGTAAATAATAAACGTCGATTTGGCGTCGGGGGTAATTGTAGGTATAATAAGTTCTAAAATATAAAGGTAAAAAAACCACCATTTTCAACCTATCGATTCGAATTCAATTAATAAAATTTTGGTGTTAAGATTAATATATAAAACAACGAAATAATTATTACCGTTTTAAATATACGTTGTTCAAAATATATTTTCCTAAAACAAAATTTTAAAACGGGCGAAAAGAATTTAAATTTTATCCCATATTAATATACCAGGTTTAATAACGTTTTTAATTTTATTAATAATCGGGGTCGTAATAACCAAATTCCGGTTAATATAAAAAACGCGGCGAAATGCGCAATATATTATCGATTTCCGGTAACGGAAATATTAGGTTTTGTTTCTAATTATCCGTTGGAAAAAAATATTAGCAGGAAAATATATAATTGAACGCCGGATTTATTTGGTATTTTTGCTATTGAAAAAATCAGTTTTTCGGTTGTTTTTACGTTGACGGAACCTAATGAAATTATCCAATTTAAAAAAAAACCTGTTAAAAAAATAAAATTATAATAGTTATTACAAAAGGATAAATTTATTGGGAATTATTATTATCAATAAAATTATCCTTATAAATATCGAAATTGGGCGGGCGTTATTACGGGGTGGTGTTAATAATTTCGTCTATATATTATAAATTAAATATATTATCCGCGTTATAAATTTCGTCTAATTGCTCGGTTTTACGGATAAAAAAGATTAAATAAAACGTAATAATTATA
This sequence comes from Pyricularia sp. CBS 133598, assembly GCA_004337975.1. NCBI lineage: Eukaryota > Fungi > Ascomycota > Sordariomycetes > Magnaporthales > Pyriculariaceae > Pyricularia > Pyricularia sp. CBS 133598. The sequence goes on from RRCJ01000015.1 coordinate 195,819, forward strand.
ATACCGGCGGATTTGGGATCAGATTTATTTGCGGCGAATTTCGTGTCACGGTCGGTATATCGTACAGGGCTAGGCACACGCTAACCATAATAACGGGCAAGTAATAACAGCGTATAATCATCACCGACAGCACTTCTGCACTAGTCTCAGGGCTTATCCCTGAACGCGAGCTCCACTAGTTAAGCTGTGGCTTAATTCGTGGCTTTGCTTTATACCTGTAAGTCCAAACAAAAATTACTTTGGTTCAGGTCTGAGGACAATTTGTCAATTTTCGGTTGAAATGGAGGTAATTTTGTCAATTCCGCGACCGACACTCCGTTATAATTAATTAAATAAAAATTTTAAAACTAAACGGTTTGCACGTTGGGTATGGGAATAAATATAAAATGAACAGCGATTGAATTTTTATTTTTAACGTTAAAATCCACGGAATTTGCATAGAGGAAGGGGCGTTTTTTAAATGGAGGTTGGTTTTTTAATAAATTTTGAAATCTTTCGACTTTTTTTAATTATATTTTTATTTTTAATTAAAATTTAAAACTTTTTACATATGGGGGGTAATATATATTATATATTTACGATTATAAACTTTGTTTATAATATTATATAATATAATTTGTTAAATAACGGGATAAGTAAGATAAAAATAAAAATGAATATATTTTATAATTAAAACGGGTTTGTAATTTTACCGATTGTAACGATAATTAAACTATAATTTTATTATATATATACTCGGTATAAATAAATGTCCACGTAAAATTATTTTGTTAAAATTATTCATATTAGCCGTTTTATATTTAAAAATATAACATTTTATTAATATTAAAACAACTTTTTTTATTAATTTTATTAATATATATTATTGAAAAGTTATTTAATGTTTATTATTTAAAATTTAAAGTTTTCAAAATATATAAATATTGGGGTAAAATTACAAATAGCCGTAAAAATATTTATTATTATGGTAAATATTAAATTTTTAAAATATACGTAAATTACAACTATAAATTACCCGAATTAAATTATAAATAGAATTTTTAACTATAATTTATTAATTTATTATTGTAACTTTTATTTATTTGTATTATTTAAAATAATAACAAAATAAAGTTTTAAAATACTATAAATTTTAAAATAAATTATATAATATAAAATAAAATTAATTAAAATCGGTAAAAATATACGTAAAATACCTTATAAAATCACTTTTACAAAACTATTTATTTTATATTTTTACGATTTTTATTTAATTAAATATTCGTACATAATAAATATACAATTATTTAACTGTATCGTCGTTACAATTACAATATATGCACAGTGCGTATATAGTGCGAATTTTGTCGCTTGAGCCGAAAATTAACAAAATGTCCTCAAATTAGAACGGGCGCGATCTTTTCGGCCAATTTAATTGGTCGAAAAACCGTGTGGCTAAAAGGTACATAAAGCGCTCGGTCCACCCTGTAACGCAGGGGGGTCTAGTCTGAGTATTAAGACTACTTCTTCACAGTACTGGGACTAAAATAGTTTTAATGCGCAGATTAAACCAGCCCTGCTTCGCAATGGTGGACCAAACGCTCCATGTACCTTTTAACCATACGGTTTTTCGACCAATTAAATTGGCCAATAAGATCGCGCCTGTTTTAATTTGAGGACATTTTGTCGATTTTCGGCTAAAACAACAAAATTCGCACTGTACACGCACTGTGTATATATTGTAATTATAACGGCGATACAGTTAAATAACTGTATATTTATTATGTACAAATATTTAATTAAATAAAAATCGTAAAAATATAAAATAAATAATTTTGTAAAACTAATTTTATAAAGTATTTTACGTATATTTCTACCGATTTTGATTAATTTTATTTTATATTATATAGTTTATTTTAAAATTTACAATATATTAATAATTTATTTTATTATTATTTTAAATAATACAAATAAATAAAAGTTACTATAATAAATTAATAAATTATATTTGAAAACTTTATTAATAATTTAATTCGGGTAATTTACAATTATAATTTACATATATTTTAAAAATTCAATATTTACCATAATAATAAATATTTTTACGGCTATTCGAAATTTTACCCCAATATTTATATATTTTGAAAACTTTAAATTTTAAATAATAAACATTAAATAACTTTTTAATAATATATATCAATAAAATTAATCAAAAAAGTTGTTTTAATATTAATAAAATGTTACATTTTTAAATATAAAACGGCTAATATGAATAATTTTAACAAAATAATTTTACGTGGACATTTATTTATACCGAGTATATATATAATAAAATTATAGTTTAATTATCGTTACAATCGGTAAAAATACAAACCCGTTTCAATTATAAAATATATTAATTTTTATTTTTATTTTACCTATTTCGTTATTTAACAAATTATATTTTATAATATTATAAACAAAATTTATAATTGTAAATATATAATATATATTACCCACCATATATAAAAAGTTTTAAATTTTAATTAAAAATAAAAATATAATTAAAAAAAGTCGAAAAATTTCAAAATTTATAAAAAAACCAATTTTTATTTAAAAAACGCCCCTTCCCCTATACAAATTCCGTTGATTTTAACGTTAAAAATAAAAATTAAATCGCTGTTAATTTTTATATTTATTCCTATACCCAACGTGCAAACTGTTTATTTTTAAAACTTTTATTTAATTAATTATAACGGAGTATCGGTCGCGGAATTGACGAAATTACCTCCATTTCAACCGAAAATCGACAAATTGTCCTTAAACCTAAACCAAAGTAATTTTTATTTGAACCTACAGGTACAAAGCAAAACCACGAATTAAGCCACAGCTCAATTAGTGGAGCTCGCGTTCAGGGATAAGCCCTGAGACTACGAAACAGGGGTTATCTAATCTGAGCACTAAAACTAGAAATTACCTCCACTTAAGCCGAAAATCGACAAATTGTCCTCAGACCTGAATCAAAGTGATCTTTGTGTAGACCCACAGGTATAAAGCAAAGCCACGAATTGAGCCACAGCTTGATTAGTAGACCTCGCGTTCAGGGATGAGCCCTGAGACTATTTAAATAGCTAATGCGCGATAGTCGTGGAAATTTAGGCCGGCTTAGATCTTTTCGAGCAAATTTTCCTGGAGGGGGCTCGTGCGCAACGCGCCAAAAACGCGTGAACCTTGGTTTGAAATTAATTGGTTATCAATCGCTACCAAACCAAAATCTTCAAATATTGTAGCCTCGCTCCCCAATTATACCATATTTTCTCCATACCCTCCATACCCTCCATACCCTTTATACTCCATAGCAAAGCTCCATATTAATTAAACCAATCCAAACGATTTTTTTCCTTTGTATTTTCGTCGGTATTGTTAACGTGTTGTAAATAAATTAAATCCCTTTTTCCGCGCATACCTTTAATTTACCATTATTTCGGGCTTTTTTTTAATACATCATCCCGTATAATCGCATTAAGGCCATTACCGCCTACCCGAAAGTTATAATTCGGGAACCATACACTGGTAATTATTTCAGCGTTCAAAATTATGGATTTAATACTAATAATTAAAATGCTGCCATAAATAAACCGCTGGGGTAATTAGAGCACACCTACCTGGTATATATTTTCAATTTTGTAAAGGTTATGTGGGTTTAACTGAAGCAAAACGTTAATAAAACGGCGGGCGCAGGTTTGGCGGGAGTAAAGGGGAACGAAGGCGTCCGTTTTTGGACGCCTCGAATCCCAAAATCCAGGGTTTTTTTCCTCGTACCGATTTAGTGAGGGCCGAACTAGTACTTAGGTGGGTAACCACTGGGGAATCCTCGGTGTTGTATATTCTTTTGTAATTTTTGTCCTTGGAATATCAAGGTGAGTTGTTCTTTTGTTGTTGTGCTGTTCTGTTTTTCAATCGCAATCACGGAAGTGCAACGGTTTTTGCTCATAGTGCGGCCTGCAGTTGAGATGATAATGCTCGAAACCGACGCTCCGCAAAGTCACTTTCTGTAGGTTGTGAACGTTGAGGCGGAGAACTAACTGGGGCACGTGGTTTATATTGCCGTTAATGGACCGTTCGTTAATATTAATTGTATATAGTTTTTTTTATGTAAATAGCCGTTTTGCAATATTTATTATTGGTGGTTACCATCCACCATTCGTTTAAACCGGTGCATATTTAGTCTTTTTCGGGTCCTGTAAATACCGGTTCCTGGATATATATTATATTTATTTGGTAAACGTTAAAAAGGCCGTTATACGGGCGGCCGTTTAGGGCGATAAAAAAGGCCGGGTAATTAGCCCCTACGTTTTATAACGCGATTTTAAAATGGTTAAAAATCGCCGTATTTCAAGGTTTTTCCTCGGTTATTACTGTCGTTTAAAAGAATAATACCGACGGTTAATGGTTTTACCATTAAACGGCCTGCGTTATCGAATTTATAACGTTAATCCATATCGGTATTTGATATTTTTAAATTAATTAACCCCGTTTGTTACGGAGTGGCGTGCCTAGGCGACTGCCAACCGTGACTCCACCCCACGTGACAAGGCGCCAGGGTAAGTTTGTTATTTGCTCGTTTAGGCGCGTGTACGCGATTGGCACTGCGTGCCTTTCTTCTTCCTTTACATTTAGCTTTAAATCTTCGAATAAAATCGCCCCTATATTGCAGCTTTGTTTTTTTGGGATCGTTTTCGTGATATTATTTAAGGTTTAACCAATTAGCTACCGGGAACGGTATAATAATATTTACGATACCGAAAAAGAAACACGAACGCCTATAAGGCGCGATACCGAAAAAAAACACGAACGTTTATAAGGCACGATACCGAAATAATTAAAAACGACGCCGAACGGCAGCCGACCGCCCAATTGGGAAGGCAAAAGGTCGAATTTAACCACGGTCGCCCCGAAATAGGTCCCCCCCGCGTAAAACGCCAGCGTTAGCAGTTTACGGTACAAATACGGGCCTAACGTCGCCCGTCGACCCGGGAACGCGTAGGAAATATTATAACGGTTAAAAGGGAGGACGAAACCACCGATTCCCGAAAAAATACCGACGAACCCGTTCGGTTAAATAATTGGGACCAGCGAATTTTACCATTAATAAATATTAATGGGCCGATACGCAAAATTAACGAAGTTTTTTTTTCCGAGGAAAAATACCAAATAATAGTAAACGAATTAAAAAATCGCATTGCCTATATATAGGATTAAATCGATTTACTAAATAATATTAAATAAAAAAACGAGGCCACTATTTCGCACCTGTTCCGCGAAACCCGTTTCCGACGAAAAACTACCGCGATTATTATTGGTATTGGTTCCGGTGGTTTGCACCACAAATCCCGCGTAAGGGATTTTCCGACATTTTCAAATAACCCCGACAAAAACGAGATTATTTTCGAGGTTTGGCACCGCCGGATCGAAAACAAGTTATTATTTAACAGAGCGTATTATCCCACCGATATAAATAAGCGCGCTTACGTCGAATCCCGTTTCGGAAATAACGCCGCCGACACCTTGTTCCTTTATTTTAATAATACCTATCCCGATTAAATTATTACGTACGACGGTATAATGAGCCATTTGCGCGAAAAATACCAGGATAGTAAACTCGAAAATACAGCGCGGAACGAATTGGACAAACTGATTATCGACGAAAGATAAGTTTATAATTTTTAAGAACAAATTCGTCAAATTGGCAGGTTATAGCGGCTTTCCGAAACGAAGTTGGAAACGGGAATTGCACCGCCGCCTACCTACTAATTTGCGAATCGTAATGGTTATATATTACCAGGATACCAACGTTTTTTTAACGCTTACGTCCGTACGGCCGATGGTATTTTTTATAACTTTACCAAAACTTACGTTTCGCGGACCGAAAATAAAAATAAAACCAAAACCACCTCGATTAAAAAAACCACAGTAGGGTTTATTATTTTACGTGTTGGCGGACCAACCCGGGTTACCGGAAACGTTGTCGACGAAAGATAAAAGGGTAAATTAAATGTGGAGGAAATGCGTAAATTTATCCGGACAGGTAAATGTTTCCAATGCCGTAAACCGGGCTATATTAGCAGAAATTGCCCCAACGGTAATACCGGTCGCCCCACCATTTCCAAAAACCGAATTAACCAAATTATTGCAAGCTATTATAGAAAAGGTACCGATATATTTGGAAAAAAACGTCATTATATCGGAAAATTAATTGCCCTGGGAAAATTGGACTCCTTTCCAGGGAAGGTGTGGCCAACCACCGAAATGTGCGAATTGAAAAAAAAATCGTTGTAAAGCAAAGGTTGTTGGAAAAGCCGATACCCTACGATTTTTTACGTAAATATTTGGGCGGTAACCCTATATTTATAGCGGCCAACATTTCCCTAAATGGATTTAACTACAACATTTGTGCTTTAATTAACACCGGAACAAATGGGTATGTTTTTATTAGCAAACAATTTGCTCGGCAATTGTATATAACGTTAAAAACCCCTAAAATTGTCGGTTTCCACCCCCAAAAAGTTGGAGGTTATAACGGAAAAACCTCGTAACAGATCGATATTATTATATTGGCCATTTTTGTAATACAGGACCGGAAATTCCGCGAAACACCGATATTGGTATTGAATATATTATAAAAAATAATCGTGGGACGACTTTTTTTGGCGGAACACGGAATATTTACTAACTATCGTTACCAACGGTTCCAATTTCCGGAAAATTTACCTTTATTAGCGGTATATTATTAAAATATCGATATAACCCAATTACCAAATCCGGGGTTTGTAAACCCCATATATTAGTCGGACGCGGATCGTCGAAATGTTACCTTGGAAAAAAAAATTAATCGGCCTCCCGACAACGAATAATACAGCGACGAATCCAAATTTTGGAAAAAATGATAAAACGCCCTCCGTCGATATTTCGGAAAGCAAAACTGCTGGCCAGGTCGGGACAGGTTTGGGAAATCCCCACGCCCCGGAAAATTTACGCCGATCCGAATTTACAAAAAATGTAACGGGAATTTTACGGATTACCGAAACCAAAGGTTAAAATAACAAACCTAAATTATACCCAAAAAAAAAGACCAAAAAGGCCGAAAATTCTTTTCGTATATAAAAGGATATTAAAGGAAAATATATATTGAAAAAAAATGCGGTGGGTTAATACAAAAACCGACAAACAAATGTCGCTATAATAGGCGCTATACAATTTATACGTTTGGTATAAAAGGATTTAGCCCTTTATTGCATTTTGATAAATAAAATCGACGATATTCTGTGGTAAAAAAATACCGAAAGGCTGTTTCCTAATAACGACGGAAACCTGCGGGCGATATTGTTAAAAGAAGTTCCAAAACATTACCACGATTTGTTAAGCGTATTTAATAAAATGGAATCCGATCAGGTCCCGCCTTTTCGACCGGGATTAAACTATAATATATAATTTGAAAATAACCTCAAAACATTGGAATATAGTCTATTTTACAAAATAACGGAGGAAAAATTGGAAATTTGCAGGAAATATTTCCAAAAGAACCTCCAAAAAGGTTTTATAAAACCAAAATCGACCCCGTGGACCGCCCCTATCCTGTTCGCACGAAAAAGTGATGGAGGATTTCGGTTTTACGTCGATTATCAAAAATTGAACGCCTTTACCAAAAAAAACGTCTGTCCTTTACCGTTAATCGAGGAAATATTGGTCCGGATTTCCAAGGCTCGATTTTTTACCAAAATCAACATTAGGCAAGCTTTCCACCGGATCCGTATAAACCCGAAATATCGAAATTATATAACCTTTAAAACCCGATACGGGATTTTCCGGTATAATATGTTATTTTTTGGTTTTATTAACGGGCCGGCCACGTTCCAGAAATTTATTAACGAAATCCTAATAAAATATTTGGACGATTTCTGTTCCGTTTATATAAACAATATTTTAATTTGGAGCGAAATTGAAAAAAAATACCAAATTTATGTCCGGTAAATCCTGGAAAGGTTTAAAAAGGCTGGATTCCAAATTAATATCAAAAAATGCAAGTTCCACGTCACAAAAATACGATTTCTGGGATTTATTATAAATATTAAAAGCGTCGTTGTCGACCCAAATAAAATAGCCGCCGTAAAATAATGGGCACCACCCATTACCGTAAAAAAAATGCAGTTCTTCCTAGGATTTTGCAATTTTTACAAAAAGTTTGTTCCAAAATATAGCCGGGTAGCCAAACCGTTAACGAATTTGACGAAAAAAACGGTGCCTTTTTAATGGGACGAATATTGCCGCGTCGCTTTCGATACCCTGAAAAAAACGTTAATTTCTGCACCCGTCCTTGCCCATTACCAAACGGATTACGAAACAAAGGTAAAAATTAACGCGTCCGGAAAAGTGGTGGCCGGAACGTTGCTGTAACAAAACCCAAATATCCAAAAATGGCATCCGATCGCATTTTTTTCCGAAATTATGCAGCAAACGGAATTTAATTACCCCATCCACGACAAAAAATTGTTAACAGTCGTTAGGACGTTAAAAACCTGGAAACCAAAGCTAATAAGCATTAAAAAGAAATTTGTGGCGATTATTAATTATAAGGCTTTGGAATATTTTTTTACGAAACGGTTATTTAATTTCTGGCAAACGGTTTGGGCCGATTTTTTTTCCCAATATAATTTTAAAATTATTTACCGTTTTGGTAGCGAAAACGTACTGGCAAATATTTTGACCCGTAAAGCAAAAAATGTACAAAATTAAAAAAAAACGTTAGGAAACAAAACGTTATATAACTATTTTCCGTCCTGTTAACAATGCTGGCGACGATTTTTATATGATTAACCCCTTTTTATATTGGTAAACTGTTACCGATAATTGTTTCGGAATGCTATTAGCAGCGATCGAACCAATTGGCGCAACTGGACAACTGCTATTCGCTAAAAAAGTACTTAAGGCCAACAAACATTTACCATTACTAAAATAATACCGAATTAAAACCCGTAACCCTGAAAAAAAGCATTGGACGTTATTACACGACAAATATATATTATACCGAGGGAGATTGGTAATCCTAAACGACGGGGAATGGTCCGCCAAAATAATTTGTAAAGTTTATAGGATTATTGCTACGGCCCATCCTGGCCGCAATAAAACCCGCCGTTTGGTGGTATAATAGTTTTGGTAACCAGGTATAAACGGGATAGTGGACCGTTATATCGCCAATTATTTTTATCAATCAGCCAAAGTTCCGAAAAATAAAACCCCTGGGCTTTTATAACTATTACCCGTACCGGATCGATAATGGAGCATTATCGTCGTAAATTTTAAATTAATGCCCAAATCGAAATCGGGAAACGATAACCTGTTTGTAATAATCGATACGTTGACGAAACGGTCGTGGACCGTTCCATATATAAGGGCGGCTACCGCAAAAAATACAGCCATAATATATTACGAGGGTCCTTACCGCGTTTATAATTTACCCACGAAAGTTGTTTCCGACAAAAGCCCGCAATTTGTATCAAATTTAATCGACGAAATATCCAAAATCTTGCAAATTAAGTGGAAATTTTCGACGGCCGGGCATTTCCAAACAGCAGGGCAAATAAAAATTATAAACGTTTATATCGACTAAAGGTTGCGCCCTTATATTAACCATTTCTAAAACGATTGGGACAAACGTATACCCGTAATCGATTTAATGCAAATAACGTTACCCCATAACTTTTTCGGAAAATTTTCACCTTTCGAAATTGGAAACGGTTACCCGGCCCATATATATTTCGATTGGACGTAAAAGACCGAATTAAAGGAATTATTTACCCGTAAACGATTTACAAAAACCGAAATTTAAACAATTACTAAAAAGCTCGAAAATTACGTGGAGGCGGTACGCACCCACCTCCAAATAACGTAATAACGAATATGCGACCAAACTAACAAATACCGCCGGGAACCCGATTTCGGAATAGGAAACGCCGTTTACATTATTAAAAAATATTGGGTAACGGACCGTCCTAACGATAAATTAAATTACCCGTTAACCAAATATAATTATGTGATTAAAGAAAAACGGGGGTATTTTTACCATTTGGAGTTGTTAGATTTTTGGAAAAGGAGCCGCGTATTTTATACCGACCGTTTTCGGTTAAACCCACGTAATTTATTGGACGGACAAACCGCAAAAAGGCCCGAAAGCGAGGTAATCGACGCGTTAAAAAATACCAACGAAAAGAAATGGGAAGTTGAACGGGTAATTTTTTCGCGGGTGTTACAAAATGTGCTTTAATACCAAATCCAGTGGAAAGGTTGGGACCCCGACCCGAAATTTTACGACGCGGAAAGATTTAAAAACGCGGTTGTGCAATTGCGACAGTATTATAACGTTTATCCCGATAAGGCCGGCCTTCCCATACGTTTAAAGGTTTGGGAAAAGGCTGCCCTCGAAAATCGGTTCGACCCGCCCGACGAGTACGATAACGCCCCGGTTACGGGGAACAGCACAGCCCGCAAATTGCGACGTCGCCGGTAAAAACAAAATAAAACACGGTAAAATTTATAATCGTTCGCGGGGCGGAGGGGAGGTAATGTTACGAAGTGGCGTGCTTAAACGATTACCAACCGTAACTCCACCCCACGTGACAAGGCGCCAGGGTGAGTTTGTTATTTGTTCGCTTAGGCGCGTGTACGCGATTGGTATTGCGTGCCTTTTTTCTTCCTTTATACTTAGTTTTAGATTTTCGAATAGAATCGCCCCTATATTGCAGCCTTATCTCTTTGGGATCGCTTTCGTGACACCGTTACCCTAATGGTTATGGGTAAATAAAATGTGGTTCCGTTGGCGTTTTTTTTAACAATTTCGCTATTTAAATAAAAAAAACTTTTAAAAGCCCGTATTGTTTAATTTACGAACGTTACCAGTTTTTGAAAAGGGGTTAATTATCACATGCGCCCGACGATTTAACGCATACGTTAATAAATCAAAAGATCTTGCAGTACCTGCGCTTAATGTTACTGCCAGGCGTACATTGGAAAACCTCAGTGTATTAGGCGCTATTAACGAAGATTTTAAACTGAAAAGAAGAAAGAAATTACAATTAACGACGCGCTGGAAAAACGCGTTTAAATCCAAAATTAATGGACCCTTTGTCCGATCCCTGGTTCGGCGTGGAACCGAATCGTGATTTTGAGGGCAAGTTTCGGGGCCTAATCCTTACATTACCCTTTTTTAAAGCCTGATCGACGTAAACGGTTAAAATTTTAAATTTGTTACATATATTTCCTCGGGGCTTTCCGCCGCTTTTATGTTTTTTTCGCATCGTATTCGGTAATATTATTCTCGGGTCCGTTTACCGTAAAAATATTTTTTATTGCGTTTTTAATTCATTGTTGCAAATTTACCGAAAATTTTATTACGTCCGGATATTCCCTGTAAAAAATATCCAGCAGTACTGGTAAATTCTTTAAATCGCGGACCTTATACCATATTTTATTAGGGTTAAATCCGACCCACGATATTTAATATTGCAACGTTTTTTTTCGTCCGAATAGACGTAAGGCCAATATTTGCTTTATTTCCCATTCCGGTTTTCCGTTAATTTCGACCGGTAATTCCGGTTTTTAATATTATTAAAATAAAGGATCCGTTATTATTTTACGCAGTCGGTTGGTGTGGAACAGTTTATTACTTGTAAAAAAGGATGAGAGGTGAATTGTAAAAGTGAATAAATTTACACTAGGTAAATATATATAAGGGGAAAAAGGTCACTTTGTAAGTAAAATAGAGGTAAAAAGTTGTATTGGTAATTGATAGTTGATGTAAAAATCTGATGTTCTAAAAGTCGATATCTTCAAAACTTCCTCTAATTCTAAGGCGGGAAATTCTTCCCTATTTATCTACAGAGGTATTGCATTCAACAATCTACGTATTACAAATCCACGTACTAAACGTTGTATTTTATTTTCCCAATTAGGATAAAACAAAACAGCGCATTGGCGTTTTACCTGTTTTATATATGTGGATAATTGTAACGTTTCTGTTGTTTTATATAAATGCTAAACCAACTTTGCAACGCATTGAAACTTACCATTGTTTTATATTATGCGTTTATTTCTTTTACCCAAATAGGTTAAAAGATTGTATTTGTATTGTTATGCAATTGTATTGCATTAGTTGGTTTATATATAATGCACGTTATGTAATGCATATTAATTGTGCATTATAGTGCATCGTAGTATTTACTACGTGCTAAGCTTATAATATAAGCTTATTATTCTTATATACCCCCGTAATTTGTATAATAAAAGCTCTTTTTATTATATAAATTATTTTTATAACTTTCTTACATTTTTAACATATAAAACCCAGTGGGAAAAAATCGTTAAAAACAAATTGTTATATATATGTAAAAGTTATTCTTTAACGTATAAACCCTTTGGGAAAAAATTGTTAAAGTATTATATATATAAGCAAAAACCTAAATCAGGTAAAAAGCTTTATTTAATATTTCCCAATTTTAGGAAATATTTATGGGCTTGATTTGGTACCGCTTTTGTTAAAAAATCCGCCAAATTTTCTTTTGTTGGTATATATACTAATTCTATTAAGTTATTTTGAACCGCTTCTCTGTTAAAATAATATAATATATCAATATGTTTGGATCTTTTGTGAAATTCAGGATTGTTTGCCAAATTAATAGCCGACGTATTATCCACCAAAACGACAGGTGTTCTTATATTAAATCCCAAGTTTAAATTGTTATTTAAATAAGTTATTATATTGTTTAGATATATTGCTTCTTTTATTGCGTTTGTTAAAGCCATGTATTCGGCTTCGCAACTGCTTAAAGCTACTGTTTTTTGTAAAACAGAATTCCAACTTATTATATTATTATTCGATATATTTTTGTTATCTTCTTCTGTTAAACTAAATATGTAGCCAGAAGTTGATTTTCGATTCTCAAGGTCATTAGCCCAATCGGAATCACAATATCCTTTTATTCGGATATTTTTATTTCCGTTATTTACTTTATAATTCAATCCAAGATTTGGATATTTCAATAGATATTTCCAAATATTCACAACGGATTTCAAATGCTCGTTGTTTGGATTCGCCATAAATCTGGCACATAAATTAACGGTATAACAAATATCTGGTCTTGTTTTTAACGCTAAATATAATAGCGAACCAATATATTGTTGATATATTTTTATCTCGTCCTGAGAAGCGTTGTTTTTATTTTTTATTAATTTGATACCCGGTACCCCCGGAATTAATCCCGGCTTTTGATTGTTATTAATATTAAATTTATTTAATAACTTTTTTGTATATTGGGTTTGTTTTATTGTTAAATTATTATTGTTGATAATAATCTCGTGGCCCAAAAAGCTAGAAACAGGTCCTAAATTTTCTATTTTAATTTCCGTTTGCAAATCAGAGATTAAACTATTAATAATATTGATGTTTTTATTTATTATTAATATATCGTCCACATGGCATACCAATATTGTTTGGTAATATATACTGTCGGGCTTTTTATTAATAAAAATACCCTCGTCGTATGGTAAAGGACTAAATCCTAATTTATTTAATATTTTTAATAAATATTTATACCATAATCGTGGCGATTGTTTTAGGCCATATAAAGCTTTGTTTAATTTGCCAACTTTATCTTTATATTTCTTTTCTGTATAAAAACCAGTTGGTAAATTTATATATATTTCGGTATCAATATCTGCGTGTAAAAATGCTGTTTTAACATCGCATTGGATTATTTTGTAACCCATTTTAACGGCTATTATTATTATAATACGCCACGTTTCGGTTCTGCAGGTTGTAGAAAAAGTCTCCAAAAAATCTACACCAAATATTTGGTAAAAACCTTGCACGACCCAACGGGCTTTGTAACGATATTTATTTTTATTATCCGTAATATAACGGTTATCGTTATTATTATTATTGTTATTTATGGGCTTTTTTATTAACACCCAACGCCCTTTAATAGCAGATTTACCTTTTGGTAAATCGACAATCTTATATACGTTTTCGTCCTCCAAACTGTTTATTTCATCCTTACAGGAATTATACCAGCTTTGTGCATCTGGCAACTTCATTGCCTGTTGGAAGGTAGATGGATTATCCGTATTATTTATCGTTAAAATAAAATCTTTATTATTGGTAAATTTATAAGATTTATTTAACACCGTATCGGTTATAGTTAATAATTCGTCCTGCCATGGATCGAATCTGGGCATTTTTGTAACGGGAGGTCCGCTGTGATTATTAGCGTTATTTTCGCTACTATTATTATTAACGTTATTTTCAACGTTAAGATTATTATTAACGTTATCTTGAACGCTAAGATTATTATTAACGTTATTTTCAACGTTAA
>RRCJ01000015.1:210263-407671 GCA_004337975.1 Pyricularia sp. CBS 133598
TTGTATTGGTAATTGATAGTTGATGTAAAAATCTGATGTTGTAAAAGTCGATATCTTCAAAACTTCCTCTAATTCTAAGGCGGGAAATTCTTCCCTATTTATCTACAGAGGTATTGCATTCAACAATCTACGTATTACAAATCCACGTATTAAACGTTGTATTTTATTTTCCCAATTAGGATAAAACAAAACAGCGCATTGGCGTTTTACCTGTTTTATATATGTGGATAATTGTAACGTTTCTGTTGTTTTATATAAATGCTAAACCAACTTTGCAACGCATTGAAACTTACCATTGTTTTATATTATGCGTTTATTTCTTTTACCCAAATAGGTTAAAAGATTGTATTTGTATTGTTATGCAATTGTATTGCATTAGTTGGTTTATATATAATGCACGTTATGTAATGCATATTAATTGTGCATTATAGTGCATCGTAGTATTTACTACGTGCTAAGCTTATAATATAAGCTTATTATTCTTATATTTTTTACGTAATAGGGCGGCGTCGGTAGGGCCAGCATTTCTTTTTATCGAAACGGTATTTTACCCCGTTATTACGTAAACGTTTTCGGACATCGGGATTTTTTAATATTTTTTTAAAAAATATATTTATTGCACGGTAGGTCAGAATATATTGGAGGTATTTTCCGTTATTACCCAAACGTGGATAAATTAACGGAAATTAGTACGTCGGGTACCGTTACGCCAAAATTTAAAAATATTTGTAATAAGAATAATTTCGGGGCCGGTTTCAGCGACCATATTATCGCGTTCGGAATTAAATTCGTTCGAAAATTAATGTTAATTATACAAAAAACGCGTAAACTTTTATTTATTGTTTAATATACAATTGGGTAATAAAAAATGCAAAAATATAAAGGGCGGAATATTTAAATTTAACAATAAAAGGTAATATATTATTAATTGCGTAAACGGGAATATTTCCGCGGGTATTAGGTTTAGTATTATCGCCCATATATTTTTTTTAAAATATATAACGGATTATTTATATAAAATAATAAAAGGCATATTGGTTCAAATACGTTAATAGGTAATAAAAGCGTAAATTTCTTTTTTTTTGTAGCGAGTAAAATTATTATTTACGATATAATGGATTTTTGTCGTTTGAGCCGAAAATCGATAAAATGTTTTTAAATTAAAACAGGCGCGACTTTTTCGGCCAGTTTGATTGGTCGAAAAGCCGTGTGGTTAAAAGGTATATGGAGCGTTCGGTCTACCACTGTTTCGCAATGGTGGTTTAGTTTAAGCACTGAGATTACAATTTCGTACTGCTAGGTGCGATGTTCAAACTATTGCCCTATAAGTGGTTATAGCCCCATCGTCCAAAGCTATCCAGCAATTTCAGCTTTGCTAACATAAAGAAAACCGTGCTGCAGCTAAAAGTTTGGTTTTGTTAAGCATCACTATTTGAGTCACGACGTATGAAAATGTATTTACATTCGTCTGACCAGCATTTAAATCCAAAATATAGCCCTAATAATTACTTTTTCCCGAGATCGCGCGTCTGGAAACCTCATACTCTGGCCTTTCGTTGCAAACTTAATTGCTGTCAACGGACTTTTCCTATATGCTGGGGTTATTTTTTGTATATAGTTTAATTATTTACCAGCCGATTTTATATGCCCGGTATATTTGCAAAACGCATGATGTTTTTTTTTTCTTTTCTTTATTAACATAACGGCCAATACACGTGGTAAAGTTAAAGTAACACGATGCAGCCCCCGAAAAATGGCACGAATCCGTTGGACATTTTCTATGCTACCCAAAAGGTAATATCCACTGAACCTTTTTCCTAATATTACTATACACCGTTGCAAAAAATCCCCGCCGACAATTTAAATCCCTGAAAAAAATAAACTTTCACCGGGTCTGTTAAAATTTGACTGAAAATAGGGTTTATGGTACGACATTGTTTTAAGTTTCACGTAGCGTTTTGTCCTTTACGACAAATAAAAAACTTTCCTGTGTAATAGTGGTCGATTCATCTGATATAAAAAGGGTCAAATTATGCGGCCAATAGTCTCAGGGCTTATCCCTGAACGCGAGCTCCACTAATTAAATTGTGGTTCAATTCGTACCTTTGCTTTGTACCTGTGGGTCCAAACAAAAATTATTTTGGTTTAGGTCTAAGGACAATTTGTCGATTTTCGGTTTAAATGGAGGTAATTTCGTCAATTCTGCGACGGACACTCCGTTATAATTAATTAAATAAAGGTTTTAAAAATAAACAGTTTGCACGTTAGGTATAGGAATAAATATAAAAATTAACAGCAATTTAATTTTTATTTTTAACGTTAAAATCCACGGAATTTGTATAGGGGAAAAGGCGTTTTTTAAATGGAGGTTGGTTTTTTAATAAATTTTGAATTTGTTTGACTTTTTTTAATTATGTTTTTATTTGTAATTAAAATTTAAAACTTTTTACATATGGTGGGTAATATATATTATATATTTACGATTATGAATTTTTTATTATAATATTATATAATATAACCTATTAAATAACGGGATAGGTAAAATAAAAATAAAAATTAATATATTTTATAATCAAAACAGGTGGGCATTTTTACCAATTTTAACGATAATTAAACCATAATTTAATTATATATATATTCGGTATAAATAAATGTCCACGTAAAATTATTTTGTTAAAATTATTAAAATTGGCTGTTTTATATTTGAAAATGTAACTTTTTGCTAATATTAAAACGACTTTTTTCTTAATTTTATTAAAATATATTATCAAACAGTTATTTAATATTTACCATTTAAAATTTAAAGTTTTTAAAATATATAAAATTCGGGGTAAAATTCCAAATAGCAGTAAAAATATTTATTATTATAATAAATATTAAATCTTAGAAATATATGTAAAATATAACTAAAAATTACCCGAATTAAATTATTAATAGAATTTTTAACTATAATTTATTAATTTATTATAGTAACTTTTACTTATTTGTATTATTCAAAATAATAACAAAATAAACTTTTAAAATATTATTAGTTTTAAAATAAATTATATAATATAAAATAAAATTAATCAAAATCGGTAAAAATATATGTAAAATACCTTATAAAATCAGTTTTACAAAACTATTTATTTTATATTTTTACGATTTTTATTTAATTAAATATTCGTACATAATAAATACACAATTATTTAACTGTATCGTCGTTACAATTACAATATATGCACAGTGCGTATATAGTGCGAATTTTGTCGCTTGAGCCGAAAATCAATAAAATGTCCTCAGATTAGAACGGGCGCGATTTTTTCGGCCAATTTGATTGGTCGAAAAGCCGTGTGGCTGAATGGTACATGGAACGCTCCGTCTACCACTGCGAAGCAGGGGTGGTTTAGTTTGAGCACTGAGACTAGCGGCCAGGAGGATCCGCGTAATTATACATTAACTAATTATCCTCGCTTATCGTATTGGGAAATGCAATTTGGGAGGTATCCATCCATTTTTGGCAGCGGTCATAAATTCGCGATTATTCCACTAACGGCTGAGGCACCTTAAAACGGCCCGCTTAAGAAGCTTTGTGCAGCGACATCCGTCCTTTGGCATTCAAAACTGAAATTTCGACTCGTTTCCATCAAAAACCGAGTTAAGTTATTATGGATTTCCGAGGCTCCCAATAAGTGTTTTGTTCTTACATATTTCTGTGCTGGCCTGCCCCAGAAAAAAAGCGCCAGCAAAACGCACCGCCGCACATATCGACGAAGATCAGAAGGAGATTCCACGGGCTCCACAACCATATTTGGCAGGAGGATCGCTGCCCTCGAATACCCGCATAACGCATGTACAACGCAATAAATATCCTATTGAATATATAATCCGACATTAGCCCTTTTATTTTCCAATTAGGCGGCGTATTTGTATAAAAGGCAGTTTATATAAAAAAAAAAAGCTCTTGCCACAAACACGTCCAAACCACCAGCCCTCCTTTTTTAAATATAATTTGGGAGCCTGCCCTCTTTAAATAACAAAAAAGTTAATAAAAAGTGTTTTATAGTAGAGAGTATGAAAGGCCCTATAACACTTTACTTACGCTGGGTGTTTAAGTGCAGTTGCTTTTGCTGCAGCAGACTCCAAAGATGTCGTTTGATGTGCCGGGGCAGGCAACAGGATTAGCCCCGGGGCATTTGTCGCTCGGGCCAATTCGGCCTCCCGGACCTTTAGGGCCGCAGTCCGCCATCGCGGCCGAAACCATGCCGAGGGTCAGAAGGATAGTCTTGATGTTGAACTGCATTGTGTCTGGATGGTAAAGTACCAAAGGTTTAGGAAGATTGAAAGTTGGAAAGTCATTGAAGGTTTCCAAATTTTTATTAATTGGTTGTTTAGTAATGGCAAATATTGGAGCTGGGTTGATAAGCGTTGTGATGGGTAGTGTCCCCTTTTTATATTCGCATCTCTGGTTTGTTGATCCGTGGATCGGTGGTAGTTATCGTCATGTCTAAACCTTAATTTTCACTAGATTGTTTCAAAAATATAGAACGATGTGACCCTTACCATTGAAAATATGGCACAAAGACAATGACACGCCCTCCTATTGCGCCTATTTTTTCGCCATGGTGCTGATGCACGTTTGTTATGCAAAACCGAAGACCTGACCGGGGAATGAGACAGGTAAGGAGTGCTAAATCTAGATTGAGCTGCACAGATTGTCCTCGTAACTTTGAGGCTCGGCTGGAAGTCGTTTGATGTACAATATGTTTAACGTAAATTGGCGAATCGCACTTATCGCCAACTAAATTGGATCGACGGGCGATTAACACGGCCCTGCTCCCAGCATCTTGATATTTGCATACCTAGGTAGGTGCCAAGTACAAACGGATAATCCTGCACAATAACCTTGACGCAATACCTATTTTCGAGTCTGATGAGGTTTTGATTAATTAGACTTGACTTTTATATTATCCTTTGTTGGATTGAAGGAAGTACAAGGGAGCCGTGACTAAAGAGCTAATGTTATCCACTTTAACGGAAACCTCCTAGGTCTTAAACCTGACATAAGTTACCTTGTACCCACTGCACCACTGCATTGGAATTGGCAGCTGCTCTCAGCGTCTCATTATTTCTCTTCTTTGAAACTATACTAAATTTTTCAATCGGGACCTTGTGGCGAGTCGTAATGTTGAAAAAATTGAAGAAATGCCACGTTGGTGTGACTGGAAATAATACCTAAGGCGCGATGACGATCGCCATTTCCTCGTGACAAGACGCATCGAGAAAGTTTAAATGTACTTGTAAGGATGAAAACTGGTGCGTAGGTACTTTATCATATCTGGGTCCAGGCCATTACCGACCTCGTTTTTTTTTTGTTTTTTTTTTACAAAAAAAAGAAAAGAAAAAGAAAAACCAACCCAGTCCCACGGAGCCGGATCTGTCTGACACGCGCAATATAAACTTAACTGGGCTATTTGTTTTGGCTAGTTTTTTTCCCCGACACTAGCCTGTTACGATCAAGGTATCGTGGTAACCTGTTCTTATGGTAAAATACAGTGGGTTGAAGCAACTGAGCGTTTGACTGGATAATTAGGGTTCTTAAGTGATTGGGGGTGAAGTTATGATTGTTCTCAAATAAATATTAAAGTTAACTAGAGTTTGATTGCTGTTAAGCAATCCTAAAATCGAATTTATCTATATGGTAATAAGCGTACTTTATATAAACTATATTCCCAAATGTAATTATGGTAATTACTTCGTAATCACAATGATCACTTTTGTTTAAATCTTTTTAATCATTTAACGATCCAAATGATCACCTCCTTTTGGCGTTACGTGCAATTACGTAACCCATTATTTAGGTAATCTTGGTTCTACCGGTCGGTATTTCCTGGGCAAATGTCGTCAGGAGGGGCGTAACCCCACCTAACCTTCCTGGTACCGGCCCAACCCTTTGGTCGTAACATCAGATCTCCTCTCCCTTTAACCAAATCCCTTTGGTCTTAAATAGTCTGTACTCCCCTAATCCTTATTTTTGGTTTCGTTCCTTCCGGCTAATTTTCCTGCGCCATATTTAGTCGCGTAATCAAATCGAAATCTAATCGCTCGTCGACCGTTCGTCGCGACCACCTTCTCTCTGCTTTCACTTTATCGCTGGTCGAGATGCTTTTTTGCTCTGCTTACCAATTTCGGGGAATTCCTCGCTGTTAAACCTCGCCTCGGGATTCCGCTCGGTGTACGGAATATGTTCGTTTAAACTTGTCGCATTACGATATTTTCGGAATGTCCCCAAAATCTTTTCGTCGAATTGCTTCCCAGCACTTTCGCCTTAAATCGGAACTGGAAATTACCGAAAAGGCGAAAAGGGCTGCGGATCTTAAAGTAGAACGTTTCCGGAAATAAAAAAAGCTGTGGTTTAAAAAAATAATACAAACTGTATTTCGCGGGATTAATAATTTGGAGGAATTGGAACGGGTGGAGTGTAAAAAGGCAAAATAGGAAAAACGGCGGCGATTAGCCGAAATCCTTCCTAAAATGTCCCTGAAATCGCTTCTTCCGAATTCCAATTTTATTTGGGATTTGATTTTCCCGATAAATCCTTTAAATCCTTCGTTATTGGATAAAATAAATATTTTTACGCAACATTCCGTTAATAAATCGTTTCCTGGTATTTCCTGCTTTTTATTGCATACTAATAGTTCCTTCATAAGTTCGTTTAATGGTATAATTTCGAATCCTGATCGGCTTTTAACTTCTGAAAATAGTAAATAATGCTTTCTTAAGTCGTCCTTTTTTTTTTAACTAATTTGCTCGCAGATCCAACTCCTAATAATATTGGCGAAACGGTTCCTGGCAATCCTAAAAGTAGTTAAAAGGTTCCCAAATGTTTTTTTCATATCTATAATTTTCCCATTTAACAAAATACTTTATTTTGCCGTGGTTTCGTCTGTGGTCGAATATTCGTTTAACGTCGTAAATTTGTTTTACGTTAATCTCGATCGTTTTTTATGTACTGGTACCGTGTGGTGCCGGCTCCAATAGTAATACGTAAAATGTGGGGTAAATTTTCATGGTATTTGGTAATAACAATCTATAATTGGTGTCGCTAATTTTCTTACTGATTTTAAAAGGTCCAAACTTCTTAAAATCGAACTTGCTATTAGGTCGTTGTATTTTAATATTACGTCGAATAAGATAAACGCTATCTCCCTCCTCGAAAGATAGTCCCTTCATCCAATGCTAATTGGCGTATTTTATCATTCCTTCTCGTACGAATTTTAATTCCTGCTGGAATTTTTCGTATAGTTATCGTAATTTGCTCGCTTATTTATCGGTTCGCGGTACCGTAATCGTGGTTCTTAGTTCCCTATACGCTGTAAGGTTAAATCCATAATTGGTATAAAATAGGGTTGTTTTGGTATTTTCGTTCTTTAAGCTATTATAGGCGAATTGTACTGTGGGTAACAATCGTACCCAATCGTCTTATTTATAATTTATATAATATTTCAGATATTGTTCCAATATTTAATTGGCTCGTTTTATTTGTCCGTTTGTTTGGGGGTGGAACGCTGTTAATAATTTATAGTTTGTTCCGAATTGTTTTATCAAAAATTTCCAGAATTTTAATGTAAAAAGTTTATTTTTATCCGTGACGATGCTTTTTGAAAATCCGTAATTGCTAACAATTATTCGTAAGAATATATAGGCGATTTCCTCGGCGTTGCTACTTTTTTTATATAGTAGGAAGTAGGCGTATTTAGTAAATTTGTCCACTATAATTAATATACTGTTATATTTCGTTTTTGTAAATGGTTTTTCCGAAAGTGGTAATTTGACGATAAAATCCATTATAATAATTTGCCAGGCCTTGCTAGGGGCTGGTAAAGGTTGCAACAATCCGTAAGATTTATATTTTGCGGACTTGCTTTTGGCACAAAATTCGCAATTCTTAATAGCTTTTCGTACTTTTTATCGTATTTCTTAGAAATTATAGTGTTATTTTAACCGTTTCCATATCTTGGAAATTCCTTGGTATCCGTGGGTTTTATTTCCGTGGATCTTCCGTATTTCTTTTGGCGTAATTACCGTGTTTATTATTATCAGGTTTCGATACGCCGGTAAAAGGTTTCCGTTTTCGTCTATCGTAAAAATAACCCGTATTTCTTCTGGTATTGTATTTTCGTGGTTTGGTTTTCGGTTAAAGGCGTCGGCCCTGCCGTTTTCTGTTCCTTTTCGGTAAATAATCCTAAAATGAAATTTTAACAGGAATTTTAACCATCTAATTTGTCGTTTGTTTAACATTTTGCTAATGGTAAAATAGGTCAGGTTCTTATAATCCGTATAAATTAACACCTTGTATTTAATTCCGGATAACTGGGGTTTCCATTTTTTAAATGTTCGAATAATAACCATAAATTCCTTATCGTATATTTGGTAATTAAGTTCTGGTCCATATAACTTTTGTAAAAAAAAGGCGCAAAAGTGTAACCTTCCTTCTTTATTTCGTTGGTTAAGTTGTCCTCCGATCGCGTAGTCGGATGCGTCAGCTTCGACTTCGAAGGGTTTCGTTGGATCTGGTATTTTAAAAACTGGTTCTCGTGCTATTGCGTCTCGTAGCTGTTCGAAGGCCTGTTATATCTGTTCCGTCCATTGGAATTCTAAGTCCTTTTTAATTATATTGGTCAAAGGGGTGGCGATCGCGCCGTATCCTTTGAGGAATTTTCTGTAAAAATTCACGAATCCGAAAAAGGTTCGGACGTCCTTTACATTTTATGGTTAAGGCCATTCTTTTACTGTTTGGATTTTCGATTTTTCCATCCTAATTTTTCCAGAAACGATAGTATATTTTAGGAAATTAACTTGTTTACTGTAAAAAAAACATTTTTCTGGTTTAATTAAAAGTTTAACGTCCTGTAGCTTTTGTAAAATTGTATAAACGTGTTACTTATATTTTTCCAACGTTTTGGAAAAAATAAGGATATCGTCCAGGTAAATAACGGCAAAATTATCTAAGCATTCCCTAAAAACGTGGTTAATTATGGTCTGGAAAATTACTGGGACGTTGGTAAAACCGAAAGGTATTATTAGGTACTCGTAATGTCCTCGTCTGGTGCGAAACGCGGTTTTCCATTCTTCGCCTTTTTTTATACGGATTAAATTGTATGCTCTTTTAAAGTTTAATGTCGTAAACCATTATATTTGGTAAAGCATATTTCGGAATTTTCCTATCAGTGGAAATGGGTAGCAATGTTTTATGGTAATGTCGTTTAACTGTTTGTAGTCCACACATAATCGTAATTTTCCGTTTTTCTTTGGTACGAAAAGGATTGGATATCCTACTAGTAATATTAATGGTCTAATATAACCTTTTTTAAGGTTTTCTGCGAAATATTCGTCTAATATTTCCATTTGTGTTAAATTTAAACCGTATATTTTGTAAAATTTCGGTTGGGTTTTTTCCTTTAATGGTATTTCGTGGTCGAATAAATTGTGCTCGGATAATCCTATTTCGAGTTTTTGGTTAAATAGTCGCGTGTAAATCTGGTATTTTTCTGGAATCCTACCGTTTCTGGTCTGTTCGTTTATATTTAATATTATATAATTGGATCGGCTCTGGCTTATAAATAGTCGTTTTTCTTCCGATATTAGCTCCGGGGTTGGTCGTCCTCCTTATAAATACGCCAATTGTTTTAGTTAATCCATCCGTACTTTACGTTTCCTGTATAAACCCTTCCAGGCAAAAGGTCGTTTAGTAATTAGGTGTTTTTTCCATTGGATTTGGCCTGTTGTCCAATTTATCCGAGGGTTGCTTTTCCTAAATTAAAAAATTCCTAAAATTATATTTTTATCCCCTATTTCCGTAATATCCAAAATAATTCGTTCTTTTCGTCCGTAGTTTTCCATCCAAAAATGTACGGTCTTTGTTTCGATAATACCGTTCCCGTATAAAATTGCCTTCCTTTCCACGGTCTGCAACTGGTATGGTTTTTTTTTTACTGTTAAAGTATCCGTCGTTTTTTTACGATTTTTGGGGATATATAATTACTTTATGCTCCATTGTCGAAAAATGCTCGTATAGGTTTACCATTAAGTCGTATGTTAAGGAATATATATTCGTGTTTTGCTACCGCATTTTATATAGCGTTTAGGGTTTTTATTTCCGTTCCTTTTTTCGCCGTTCGGTGCCCTATACCGTCTGGCTATTTTAATTTTTTAATTTATTAAATTCGCGTTGTGGGTCCTTAATTTTTTTATTTCGGGGCGTATAGTTGCTTTTTACTTTAACCTGGTTAAATGGGTGTTTTGCTGGTATTGGTATCCTGCGTACGTTCGTGGATGTTTGCTTATCTTTTATTTGTGGATCCTATACGATTTTGGTCATGGGTGCAAGTATTTGATATCGTTATTTTCGTACGTACTAATCTTGGGTTTTGGCTAACATATGGATTTTATACATATTGCGAATACATTCGTACCATGGAAAATTGGGCTGGTGGCAGTACGCTATGGGGTATTCGTCGCTAAGTGTAAAAATAACTACCGGTTCGTTTCGAAGTTTAATCTTAATTTCCCAACTGGGTAATTCCTGGATTGTGTATATTTCGTGGATTCCGGTTATTAATCGTCGTCGTGGAAAAAAGTTATAGTAGATTTTTTTGCTCAAATGGATTCCGCAATTGTTTTTAAAACATTTTGCCCAAAAAACGTGGGTATATTTTGGGTGTGCGGTATTTAATTTGGGATAGTTTCCAAATATCGGTGCTACTTATCCCGTAGGGTTTCGTTTTTATTGTACCAAAATGTAACCTGGGAATTGTACTAATTGGTCGTTTCGATATAAATCGATTTGTTTTTTTTCGTACTTGTACGGGTCGTTGGCCCCTGTTACACTATATATGTTTAGGATCGCGTTTTTTTTATCGCTGGAATCTTTTCCAAAATCGTCATTCGATTTTTCGGTTGATGGTTAATTTGTTATTTTAATGTGGTGGGTTTATCCCAATGGTTCCGCATCCGATTTTCCTGAGGCGTTCGAATTTGTAAATTCGGGTAATTTGGCGTTTTGTCGGTGTAAATTAATTGGTTGCCTCGTTCCAATAGGTATTCGGTTTTTTACCGTTAGGATTTGAATGCCTCGGGGTTTTTATAAATACCATCCTGCGTCGATTTTGGAACTGTTGTGGGTTATGCAATTGTCGTCGTAACAGGTGGTCCAACTTATTATATTGTATTGGTCAGGTTATATTTGGTTGTGATTGGTGGTATTAAATCCTCGTGGTTTTTCGGGTTTGCCCCTAAAATCAGTGGTAAATCCCGGGGTACTCTTATATGTTTCGGGATAGTTTCGCGCGATATATCCTGGCTTGTTGCATTTAAAACATTTACCACTTTTGGGGTTTTTGCGAAATTGTCGGTGTTGAATTGCGTTTAGGTCCATGGGTCCGCTGTGGGTGCCGTACGAGGTATTGTATTGGTAAAACGGTTTGGGGTGTTGGTATTTGCGTCCTGTATTTGCTTGTCGCAAAACTGGACCCCATGCGCTGCGTCCTTCGCGCCGTTCCAATTTTCGTTCGTACAGTCGGTTGTCGATCTTAACCGCTAACTTCACATATTTTACTAGTGTGTCGGGTCGTTTTTTTTTAACCAGCTCGTTTTTAACTTTTTTTTTAAATCCCGTATAAAAGCGTGCCATTAAAACCTCCTTACCCCATAGTAGTTTGGCGGTGATTTGTCGAAATTCACTGGTATATTTGAATGCCGATTTGGTCTGGGTAAAGTGCACCAGTTTACGTTTAGCCGTGCGTTTTTCGTCTGGGTTGCCGAATGTTTTCCTAAGGTATTTTTCAAAATTGTCGTAATCGTCGAAAATGCGGTTGGTTTTAGCTTTACGGTTTTTTTCCTTATTATGGTTTAAATAGTTTCGCAAAATTGACTCGAACCAGGCGAACGCGTCGCTTTTTAAAAACGAGGCTGCGTAAATAACCTTATTTGCATTGTTATCGAAATTGTCCTCGTTAAAGTGAAAGTATACCCGGGTTTCTGTAAAAAATCCCTGCAGGGTACTTGTGGTACCATCGTATAATAATAGTAAAGGATATTTAATATGGTTCCTATTAATTCGATTAGTTTATTCGGTCATTCGTTCCTGGAATTGTCGATTTTCGGTTTAAAACGTCGCGACCATTTAACGTAAAACGTTAGCGCTGGCCGGAACGTTGGTAGTAAAGGGGATTTGAAGGGTGGTTTTGTTGGAAGATATTGTTTCGGCGGTACTGTTCGGTATATTTTAAAACAAAATACTAAACAGGAACAATTAAAATATTACGATTAAAATATCGTGGTAACCTATTTTTATGGTAAAGTACAGTGGGTTAAAACAATTAAACGTTTAATTGGATAATTGGGGTTTTTAAGTAACTGGGGGTGAAGTTATAATCGTTCTCAAATAAATATTAAGGTTAACTAGAGTTTAATTGCTGCTAAGCAATCCTAAAATCGAATTTATTTACATGGTAATAAGCGTGCCTTATATAGATTATGTTCCCAAATGTAATTATGGTAATTATTTCGTGATTACAATGATTACTTTTGTTTAGATTTTTTTGATCATTTAACGATCCAAGTGATCACCTCCTTTTGGCGTCACGTGCAGTTACGTGACCCATTGTTTAGGTAATTTTGGTTTTGCCGGTCGGTGTTTCCTGGGCAAGTGTCGTCAGAAGGGGCGTGACCCCACCTGGCCTTCCTGGTACCGGCCCAACCCTTTGGTCGTAACATAGCCGCCGGAAAAGGAAAATAGGTATGAAATTCGAGTACCTTCCATTTCCACCCACCGATTCATTCATCCAGGGGTTACCGTTGAGGAATTCGTAATAATTTCCACTTTTGGAATTCCTGCAAATAGGGAAGGCCACCTTGTAAATATACCTAGGTAAAGGCCTTGAGAAGAAATTACCTCCCCACATTGTGTAAAGTGGATGTACACCGAGTCCCGCAGGACACCGAGTCGCGCATTTTTCCTGCACCACACCAATATTTGGTTTTTTTACAGCACCAATGTTATTTACTTAGCCTTAATATAATCAGAGCTGTATATATTAGACATTTTTTCATCCTCCTAACAAGTGCGCGAATTATATCCTATATTACCGCAGTTGCCACAGCGCCGTTTGGTCGCAGGTTGTATAAGAATAATAAGCTTATATTATAAGCTTAGCACGTAGTAAATACTACGATGCATTATAATGTACAATTAATATGCATTATATAACGTGCATTATATATAAACCAACTAATGCAATACAATTGCATAATAATACAAATACAATCTTTTAACCTATTTGGGTAAAAGAAATAAACGCATAATATAAAACAATGGTAAGTTTCAATGCGTTGCAAAGTTGGTTTAGCATTTATATAAAACAACAGAAACGTTACAATTATCCACATATATAAAATAGGTAAAACGCCAATGCGCTGTTTTGTTTTATCCTAATTGGGAAAATAAAATATAACGTTTAATACGTGGATTTGTAATACGTAGATTGTTGAATGCAATACCTTTGTAGATAAATAGGGAAGAATTTCCCGCCTTAGAATTAGAGGAAGTTTTGAAGATATCAACTTTTACAACATCAGATTTTTACATCAACTATCAATTACCAATACAATTTTTTACCTCTATTTTACTTACAAAGTGACCTTTTTCCCCTTATATATATTTACCTAGTGTAAATTTATTCACTTTTACAATTCACCTTTCATCCTTTTTTACAGGTTGCGCAGTATTTTCCTCCCCAAATTCACCATTGTTATCCAATATTGGACCATCCGCGTTTTTTAATTGTAACAAATTTTAAGCTTTTTGTACAGTAAATAACTTCCTTCGCGGATACGTGTTCTTTTAGCCCTTCGTCGCTTGCTAAACGCTTCGTTGGCCTTCCGAAAGCTGCGGACCTTTGCTGATAAAAATGTAATTTGGTGGGCCATTCCTTCCATTCCTTTAACTAATTGTTTTACAGCATCGAAAATTGGTGTTGGCGAGCTGTTTTAATAAAGGTCGATTCGAGATTTGACGAACGTAAATTGGCAAACGGCTTTTGTCGGGTTATAAGGTGTTTGAGAAATCCAGGTGTCGATGTTGGAAAAAGCAGGTTTTTTGGGTGACGGCGTCCCAGTTTAACATCCAATTTGGATATAACCGTTTCCGGGTTATGCCAGTCGATTTGCGTAACGTCTTGATTGTATACTGATCTCATTTTATTATTGTCAATTGTGGCTTTCTGGGGCCAACCTTAAAAAACCAAAAAGTACTCAACGTATTTTAGAATGCCCTCGTGGAAAGTCTGAAAGTTCCTTTTCATTGCTCCATTGTAAGTGGATGCCTTAACAGAGGATAAGAATTATTTTCAGAAACAAATCCTAAGGCATTTTATTATATATAAACAAGTGTTACCTCCTGTTGGTAAAACTGTGGAATTCGATTCGGGTTGCTGGAAATGGATTGGAATGGAAGACAGTGGAAGAACAAGGTCTAGCCAGTTTATACGCGGTAATATTTAGTTTCAATGCTCAAACTAAACCCCCATGCGTTGCAGGGCGGACCGAGCGCTCCATATACCTTTCAGCTACATGGTTTTTCGACCAATTAAATTGCTCGAAAAGATCGCGCTCGTTCTAATCTGAGGACATTTTGTCGATTTGCGGCTAAAACGACAAAGTTCGCACTGTACACGCACTGTGTCTACATTGTAATCATAACGGCGATACAGTTAAATAACTGTGTATTTATTATGTACAAATATTTAATTAAATAAAAATCGTAAAAATATAAAATAAATAATTTTGTAAAACTAATTTTATAAAGTATTTTACGTATATTTCTACCGATTTTGATTAATTTTATTTTATATTATATAATTTATTTTAAAATTTACAGTATTTTAATAATTTATTTTATTATTATTGTAAATAATACAAATAAATAAAAGTTACTATAATAAATTAATAAATTATATTTGAAAATTTTATTAATAATTTAATTCGGGTAATTTATAATTATAATTTACATATATTTTAAAAATTCAATATTTACTATAATAATAAATATTTTTACGGCTATTTGTAATTTTACCCCAATATTTATATATTTTGAAAACTTTAAATTTTAAATAATAAACATTAAATAACTTTTTAATAATATATATTAATAAAATTAATAAAAAAAGTTGTTTTAATATTAATAAAATGTTACATTTTTAAATATAAAACCGCTAATATAAATAATTTTAACAAAATAATTTCACGTGGATATTTATTTATACCGAGTATATATATAATAAAATTATAGTTTAATTATCATTAAAATCGGTAAAAATACAAACCCGTTTCGATTATAAAATATATTAATTTTTATTTTTATTTTACCTATTTCATTATTTAACAAATTATATTTTATAATATTATAAACAAAATTTATAATCGTAAATATATAATATATATTACCCACCATATATAAAACAATTTAAATTTATTTAAAAATAAAAATATAATTAAAAAAAGTCAAAAGATTTCAAAATTTATTAAAAAACCAACCTCTATTTAAAAAACGCCCCTTCCCCTATACAAATTCCGTGGATTCTAACGTTAAAAATAAAAATTAAATCGCTGTTAATTTTTATATTTATTCTTATACCTAACGTGCAAACTGTTTATTTTTAAAACTTTTATTTAATTAATTATAACGGAGTATCGGTCGCGGAATTGACGAAATCACCTCCATTTTAACTGAAAATCGACAAATTGTCCTCAAACCTAAACCAAAGTAATTTTTATTTGGACCCACAGGTATAAACCAAAACCACGAATTAAACCACAGCTTAATTAATAGAGTTCGCGTTCAAGGATAAGCCCTGAGACTAATTAAACGCAGATACTGCAAAATCTTTTAATTTATTAAGGTGTGCGTTAAATCGTCGGGCACATGTAACAATTGTACCTGCGTTTATCGGTGGACCGACTAATTGTTAGTTCGAATCCCGTTGGGACCGATTTTGGGAAATCGGATAGTCGAACGCAAAAATTATCCTTGTCTGCTGATATAACGTGTGCAATACGAAAGTGGGCTGATAGCTACGTGCAGCCAATCCCGGTTACAATACGGATAATTATCCTGCACTATATATCGACATTGTGTGTGTAATTGTATAATTATGGGGGTTTGAACTAATTATAAAACGATTAAAAGACTAGTCTTTTATTACCCTGTGGCGGGGGTGGGCCTCCGTACGTTTAACCGCGTTTCGAGGACGAACCGTATAAAAGGGGGGATAATTGTTACGTTTAAAATGGATTGCTTTATAAATTGGGACCGACGAAATGTCTGCTAAACGCAGGTACTGCAAGATCTTTTAATTTATTAACGTATGCGTTAAATCGTCGGGCGCATGTAACAAAAATAAAACAAAATAACCATTATAAAGCTTGAAATTAGGAAATTATAACAGGCTATTATTTATTGCTATACTACATTTATACGATTTAATATTAAATACTATATATTGTTATTACTATTTAACGCCTTATTTTAATTTTAATAAAAATAAAATAATATCTTTAGTTTTATTTACATTTAAGAAATTTATATATAATTATATTAGCGTTTTAATACAAAGCTTAGGTTTATATTATTATCCCTTATAATTTTATAAACATTTATAAATACAATTTTCACATTAATTAAAAATATTAATAATATAACAAATAAAAAAGTTTTAACTGGTAATTTATATATATAATATAAATTCTACTGGTTTATATTATAGTAAATTAACATTTTATATAACGTGGTTTATTAATACCCTGGCCACATTAATACCCTGGCTACTTTTCTAATATAAACTAATTCTCAATTTTATATATAACGCCAACGTTGTTTAATTAATTTTAATATAATCGGAAATATATAAATTGGATATTTTTTTATTTTCCTAACAAATACGTGCATTATATTCTATTTTTCCGCAATTACCGCAGCGCCGTTTAATTTCCCGCCGCGTTTTATTCCCCTTTCCATTTTTGTTTTCCCCTTTCTGTACCAAATTATTTTTAATATTTAATTGTAATAAATTTTGCACCTTTTATATAATAAATAACCTTTTTTCTCGAACACGTGCTTTTTTAGCTTTGCGTCGTTTATTAAACGTTTCGTTAATTATCCAAAAATTGCGGATTTCTATTTCGAAAAAAATATATTTGTACGCAAATAAATTTATACCTTTCGCTAATTATTTTACAGCATCGAATATAAACGTTGGCGAACTTTTTTAATAACCGTTAATACGAATTTTTACAAACGTCAATTAACAAATTGTTTTTATTAGATTATATAATGTTTAAAAAACCCAGGTATAAATATTAAAAAAAAATAAACCTTTTGGCTAACGGCGTTTATAATTTTATATCCAATTTAAATATAACCGTTTCCGGGTTATAAAAAATAATTCCGGTTTTTCGAAAACCCCCGACTATATTTTTTTTCGTTACCGAATTTTTATAAACTATTACAAATACCAAAAAAAATTTAACTTTGCTAATATTAATAATATAAATTTGGATAAAATCGTTAATTTTTTATCCGTACGCCCGTTTAAAAACGTTCAATATTCCGATATTAAATGGTTAAATTAAATAAAATAAATAAATAAGCAGGTAAAAAGGAATAATGTTGTAATTTTTGTAATAATTTTCGAATTCCGGCGATTAGTAATTGGTATATTTATCGAATATTAATATCCAATATGCGCCTTTTATCCGCGACTTTATATAATTGTCGAAATACCAAACCCAATCCAAATTTATTTCGTTATTTATTTATTTATTT
Organism: Pyricularia sp. CBS 133598; assembly: GCA_004337975.1. Taxonomy (NCBI): domain Eukaryota; kingdom Fungi; phylum Ascomycota; class Sordariomycetes; order Magnaporthales; family Pyriculariaceae; genus Pyricularia; species Pyricularia sp. CBS 133598. The sequence continues at coordinate 228,124 of RRCJ01000015.1, forward strand.
AGCGTAATTTTTATACGCAAAAATGCGGGAAAACCGTTTTTTATATACCAGTTCGCAAAATAGTAGGCGTTTTTAACAGTAAAATATAAAAATATATCGTAACCGTCGCTATTAATATAGCAAATTACAATCGCTTATTTTCAATTGTTAAACTGTATTTTTTTGCTTTTTCCGCGTTTTTCAAACCTAATTACAATTATATAACCGTATATTTGGTCCATTATAAAACCGGTTTCGTCGAAATTGTAAATGTTGCAATTTTGGATATTATATTTGGCTTTTATATTAATTACCAATCGAAATTACGCGTTTAACGCGTTAAAATTTTCGTAAAAGGTGTTTTGGAAATTATAGGCGCGAAAAAAACGCGTTTTTAATTTTATACGTCGTTTAACAAAACAATAAACCCATTATTTACCGACCGGTTACGCGGCCCGCACAGCAAAAATATAATCGGTTATTGCAACTATATTGGCGATTTAAAGCGGAAACCCTCGGAAATCCAGGTCCAATATATATCGGACAATTACCTCTTTTTCGCTTTCCGTCAAATTTTAAACACCAGATCGACGGTCGGCTAAAAAAGCGCGACCTTTTATTTTGTAACGAAATGTTAATTCGGGCACATTGTACGTTTTTGCAACCGCTCGGCAATTTAGTTTTGGGTTTAATCGAATGGTTTCAATCGCCAAAATAATTTTTAATTCATTGGTAGTAATTGGCAGTTTATTTTGTGGAAAAGACGCGTGGTAAATTTAAAAGTGGTGTGGTGGAGGAAAAGTGCGTCGGGTACTGATATGCGTCGGGTACTGATAAATCACGTTATAATTAAAAATACAATATAAATATAATAAGAATTTACGTTTAAAATAATATATAACATATTTTACAGTTTATTTTTAACTAAATTAGTACGGCCGTTATTATTAAAAAAATGAAAATGTTCCCCGCTTTTATTAGTGGTTTGGTACGCGTTGCATATTGTGCACTATCTGACCCGCGATTTTGTCGTGACCCGCGATTTTGCAACCCCCTCTTTGAGGGGGCCCATAACATACAGCCCCCAAGTACTTTTGCCCTCATTGGTTTGATTAGGGGAGAGCGGACGGGATCCCGTATATTCCAATGGGTATGGTCGTATATATTGTTCCCAACCGTGATACCTCAATAATATACTAAGCTCAGGATGCAAGGCCATATATTATAAAACAAAAAACATACAACACCAAGGATTCCCCAGTGGTCACCCACCTGAGTACTAGTTCGGCCCTCACTGACTTGACTAGGGGAGAGCGGACGGGATCCCGTATATTCCAGTGGGTATGGTCGTATGTGTCATGAATGCGTATGCAGACTCATCAAATATCAAAAATACTGGTGTAGAATGACAACGCGCGACTGGAGATATGCGGACGTCTTGTTCGACTCGATCGGCAACGGCAGGCTACCTGGCGAATATTAGAAGTGAAAGCAACCCTCTGTGACTGACTGAAGGATAGGATATCGCAGGGTACGTACTCTTAATTTGCGGCTACTTTCACAATCGTTAGCCATGTGTCAGGTCCTTCTCGAGTTGCTGAATCATCTATGTATGTCTCTTAGATTACGCCACAATCTCCCGGCAGATGCATCATCTATGCACGACGAAAAACTTCTTGTCCAGAAGACCAGATCATTCGACTTGCTTTGAGGCCAAGGTATGTTGACCATCAGTCCCAGGCCCAGGAGGTGGTGACGCCAGCCCTCTTCAGTCAGTGGAGACAGCAGAAACACCCCCTCTCATACGATGCGACAGAAAGGGCCAAGAAGGTGGCTATGGCGAAAAGTGGCGATGAAAATAATATCGATCTTTAATCCAGACGAGGTCCTTCTCCTCAAAGCTGGCATAGCCCCTGTCCCGCCCTTCGCATTTGAAGGCGCTTCAGGGAAGACTGAATTCTTAATTCCGGGGAAATCCTGTCCCAGTCCATTATGGGGGATGAGTAAACACCAAATGCCAGCAGACGCATTCACAAACATGAGAGAAACGACGAGATCCCACACTTGGGGACAAATTATACCTGCCTACCTGCTTTCATTATGGGAGCACTGTCTTGTCCCCATCCCCGGTGGCCTGGTACAGAGTGGGGGCTGTATGATATCGAATATGCACTCTTCACGCTCCTCTCATTCCTGCTTTCGTGCCTTCACATGTACGCAGTACCTACTCCATCCCATATAAGCGTCAGTTTGGCAAACAATTATTAATCCATGGGCCAGATATTTAGGTCAAGATCAGCTAGCCATTGGCACGAGCCCTCATGGACAAAGGCTGCCCCTGTATACCACAGGGGTTTATTTGGTCAAGATTGGGCTTACGACGGCACGATCAACCAGGACGTCAACGGCGAGGATACGGAAGACAATGACAGAGCCGGTTTGAGCTAGAGATTTGCAGCTACCTGTACTTGGGGTGACGATGGCATCCGTGACTCATTTTGTGAATCTCAAGGCAGAGATGAAGGCGAGCCCGATGAAATGATAGCAGGTGTAAAGGTTTTCGAGTCGATAAAAAAGCTCGTCCATGGCGATTTCGAGCCGGAGGTCGAGTCAGCTTGCAATTTGGTGGACATCCAAACAGACAACCAACATATGAGATGAAACCTGGTCGTCTGGGACACGCCTTTTGGGTGTAGTCCGAGGGGGTTGAAACAGCGAATGGCCCTATCCAGCTCTATGGCACGCATTACCAGTAGCGGAGTACTAGGCAGACTAGCTTTTTTCAACAAAACAACAAATTCGTCAGCGATGCGTTGAAAGACTTTCTCGGCTTCTGGGGCTAGGCTTACTTGCCGGATAGGATTCCATGAGTTAACCAAAGGAACCTTCCAAGAAGTTTATGACCTAGTTAGCCTGGGTGGCTACTGGGCGGTAAATGCAGCAGAAAAGGTCAATTCGGGTCCCGATGTTGCTGGAGTAAAACCACAGGAGATTCGTGTTTCTGTTCCAAGCAGGATGGGCTGCAGCATGTGCCCGTATAATCCCATATAAGATCCTAGACTCAAATAAGGAAGCAATTTTTGTCGCGCTGCTTACATTTCACATACACCCAAAGCTACATATACCTGCGGGATTGCTGCTGGCACTTATCATCGTTATTGACATAAATGGCATCTGGGACGCGATGAGTTTTAGGCTATCAATATCAGTTAATTTAAATAGAAATCAAGATGCTGTAGATGTGCATTAATAGTTTGGCGAGTGGATCACAAAGCAAATGCATTGGGCAGTCAGATAAGAATGTAGGAAGGAAGTAATGTGGGATCTGAGGAATGCAGGATATATGAGATGGCGTTTTCTCCTCCTTACCTAGCACTCTTTGCAAGCTTCAATATAGTTTCCTCACGCCCAAAGGGCATGAATAAGAAGGATTGTTTATTAAGCAGCCACGGTCCTGCCTCGGTTGCGCATGCACTTGCAAAAGACCATGGTTTCCATCCTACTCAGGAGGATAACTTTCCCATCCTCTTGTGCTATGATACCATGTCAGATTAATGAAGGAGCCGAATGAGACTGGCGATACAAGACCTTCGCCATGGGGGCGAGCTCAACGGTTCGTGACGTTAGGGAGACTGTCCAGAGACATCAGTCCAAATCAAGGTGTGAACGTGTCAGGCGAGGGATGGACTGACACCCAAGGTCGTCATGATGGGTAAAATGTAGGAATCCGGGCCCATTGCAGTCCTTCGGCATCTGACAATGGTGTTTATGTCATTAAAATCTTGCAGGCTTGAAGTGTATAACCAGGGAGGGGGAAATATATTGCGGCCGAGGACACTGCTTGCACACGTCTCACAATCGTCAAGAATATTTTCGTTTGAAGGGAGGAAAACGAGAGATCTGCATCTGGATTTTCTTCATTGCACATCTTGTTTAATCCATTCCGCTCACTGTGTTGAAGAGGGATGCACCCCATTCCCATGACTTGTGCATATCGGAGCTATGTGTGCGCACAGTGGTCGAAACTTTCCATCGGGGATTTTCATCATCAGAGGACCTGCAGTGGATTGCAGTGGAGGTCATGATGATCCTACGGAGATGAAAGAAACGGGGAAAGCTATATCAAAACTAGGTTATCAGGACGGTAATTAATGGAAAGCGTGAGGTGGTTCTAAAAGGCAAACGGGCCACTCCCGCATTTGAAGCAGCTGATGGCAACTAGATTTCAGTAATCTGAGAAATGTTCTGGGCATACAGCCAGTTGACAGCGGTTGCCATATGCTTGTTGTGATAAAGTTTGAAGGTTGGAAGTATATAAGCGATTTCCGAAGGCCGAGCAACCAATAGGTTCGAGGGTTGGTCCAGTGTAGGAACGAACCTCTATGCAGCTCCTTGAGTTCCAAAATGCATATCTACTATAGTAGCTACTACAGTATGGTATTGCACTGTTATGCAAGCTGTGTGCGATAATTGGGCAACAGATAGGCATCAAAAGCTTTTAGGACTAGTTATCATCTCCTCCTTTCGTTGCTACATGTTTACACTTCCGTGCTTCTCTACCGTTCAGCATTTGTTTACGAGCTACCAAAGTACTGACCCTTGACTTTGATCGCCTACATCAGATAGGTACCTGAGTGAAGTGAAAAAGCTTTGTCGGAAAATGGAGGTTAATTATACGTGCCTGGATGCTTGGCAAAGTAACGGTGAGGGTGATCCCTCGCTAGGCTAGATAATAGTGTTGGCGAGATTGCCAAGAAATGATATCCTACTGTACTCCTTGAGCTTGCCCATCTCAACAACTTGCTCTAATGTGCAAATTTCTGGTACCTATCTATCGAATCTGGATTACAAATTTACCAGGATTGATCGGGATGACATGACTATCGCACGTGGGATGTCGCCCGTTTCGCATTGTTCGCTGGCTGGATTTTTCTTTGTTTCGAAAATGGAACGACGAAATGTCGCGAGCAAAAAGAGATAGAAAAAAAAGGAACATGACATAGTGAATACGATATGCTCGGGCACTTGGAGGTCTGTCGGGATCAGCTTTGATGTGTGCCCTTTTGCAGGGGATAAATAAAAAAGGCTGCAGGAACGGAGATGGGATGACAAAAAAAGAGGCTGACGTAACTATGAGGCTGCATAGAACTGTTTTTTCTTCTTCTTTCTGACGCGATATCGTTCAGCAACCCAGGTGTTTGGTCTAGTGTAGCTGCACTAGCGGCATTGGTTAAGCCTTAGGTAAGGTGTGTATGACATGGGGGCTGCTTGTAGTCGAGATGCGGCTGTGTCAGCGTTTAGTGACATTTTGGAAAGTCGATCGTCCCAGATTTCGCCGCGGTAACTCAATCAGGAAATAACACTAAATTGCTGACTTGGGGTTCATGGAATGTGCCTGGCGAATGGAGGTAGGGCGAAGTACTGGCTACTTCTACTACATTTACTTGTACACACATTGGATGTAGCAAACGCTTTTGGCATCATCTGAGCAATTGTGTGGCAAACAGCTCTGAAGTGGCTGGCATGGTTTGCGAAGTAGATACTACGAAGTAGGTACAAAGAGGTTATCAATCGGAACTAGGCACCCTGGTTGGCGTGTTAAATGCAAGGTCGCTGCTGTTCTGGCAACAGCATGAAGCCGCAAAAATTGGTGGCGGCTCAATCTTGTGATCTGCTGAAATCTTTACGCCGCTTCTCGATCTTGATAACGAGGGCAAAATGTTCGATTCAAAGGTCTGGACGCAGTATCACTAGGTCGATACTACTTTACTGGTACTTACCTTAGGTATCCATGGGGGTCGAACCAACACCACCAAACTGAATCTTGCGGCGAGGGGTTCACTATTTGTCACTGTTGGTAGAATTTGCAGGGCTAGACAAGACGTCAAAAGTGTCATGTACAAATTGTACCTACAGCGACTTTTTTCTTTTTTTTCTTTTTTTTCTTTCTCTTTTTCCTTTTCTTCTCTCCCCCCCCCCTTGTCCACTTTCCCTGTGGTTGCGCCAGCTGTGAGGGGCGATCGACGCCCTGCGACACCTGATTTGCAAGGTAGGGTTTCAGGATCGCTGGGGTTTCATACAGCCCTTGCTCAAAGACTCGCTCATTTGCCCATCGTCCGATTTTGGCACAACGCGACCAAGCAACATGGAATTTTATTACTTGCCTGCGTACAGTACAGTAATGTATTACAGTACAACAGTAACCTCGTCTCAATTCCGTTGGACCGACCATGATGGAACAGTTCCAATCCAATCAATCCCTCGACATGTGTGGCATGATCAATCCGTCCGCATATTCGTCTACCCCCCATGAGTGTCAGCCGATCCCCGACTTTTGTACCGTAATAGTTAGCCGCTCGCTGAAATGGGTTGGTTTGGCCAAGTCCCTGGAGTCAAAACCCAAGCGATATTGGATATCCATCGCCGAGAACACATGATGTCGCGGTAATTACTAGCGCGCAGTATTCGATTGATTGCTTTACAGTTGAGTTCAGCATTTCGATTCGGCATGTGGCGCGTGCTTGCAAAATGAAGGAGAAAAACAAAGCAGCGCCAGCCAAACTGAGCCCATGAGGTATGCAAGCGCATGCAAGGGCCAGCAAATGCCGGTTCGCAGGAGCTGACTGGCCAGGAACTATTGTCGCGCAGGCATGCACCATGGTTCGAAAGCGTCTTGGTTCCTGCACCAGCCCGGGCTCTTTCCGACCAATCAACTAGCCGTCGCTGCACCTTGGTCTTGGGCCTCGTAATCCAATCGAGCCCTTCCCGTGTTCCATTGCTCCACAGCATTCCATTCTGGCTAATGGGGGAAGTAACCCACCCTCAGACCCTACAAATCCAGGCGGTTGCGGGCTGTTACGTTACAAATGTACCAGGCATGATCCAAACACTGCGTGCGTCAAAATAATCGGCTTTGGGAGATGTCCAAGGAGTAATTCATTTATCCATATTTCCCGTGATTTCATGACTTTTTGTTCCAGTTGTAGACCCGCAAAATTGAAGGCTTGACAGCTTGGAGACAGCTTTTTCTGTCAGCGCTATTGGGTCCCAGGTCTCGTGCAGTCGCCTACTGTAAACTAAGGTATGGTTTGTATTTTTTGGTGTCGCACTCGAACCGGTCCCATCCGTCTCAGCAGTCTGCCGCTAACAGGCTCAGGAACCAAATCAACCCCACTACCCACACACAACTGGGGGTCCTCATCTCGTCACAGAGCCTCTGACCGGTACAGGCCGAGAAGCCAATCATAATTGTCTTTGCCACCCTTCTCGGCTTACCACCACCAAAAGCCACGCACTTTTTGCGGGAAGCACTAATACTGTACTGGTTGTCTACGAACTTACCCCCTGTGTTTGTGGGTCCCCCCTGTTTGCATCCCCTGTGTTTCTTCCCACAATTGCTCAGGCTTCCCTCGTCTCTCGTTATAGGCTGCATGCCACACACAAGTCCTTGACCACAAGAAACAAAGGAAGGGTGAGGACAAAAAAAGAGGGCTATTCTGTTTTTGCGCTGTTGTTTCCTTCTTGGACAGGCCATCCTCGCTCGATTGACAGCCCTAACCGCCTCACCCTCATTATCGATGAGGACCTGAGACGCTTCTCTTGCTCCCGCCGGTCCACCCTGCCATAAAGTCAGGTCATTGTAGTGCCAACAACTTGGCATCTCCCAGCTGTGCTATAGCACATTTTTACACCAGGGGTACGCTGCCTGCCCAGACCGTGATCTCTATCTTTGTGCCATCGCCTTCTTGTCTTGTTTCCACTCCTTGATGGATCCATAACCACCACATCCCTTGCAATGGGGCAGATCCCCTCGGCCACTGCTACCTCTCTCGTTTAATCTCTTCCGAACCTCTCTCCCTTGACGTCTCGACTCTGGCTTTCTGATCTGGCCTTGCTTTGTTCGTCCTTCCCCCCTTTTTTCTTTCTTGCACTAATTAATCATCACTTCACCGTTGGGAAACAAGCCAACGGAGGTTTATCTTGTGTCCATCCATCTAATTCTTTCTACCCTTCTACGGGCAGGACCCTCCCATTTCAATTCTTCATCCTTGACGGAAACCCTTTTCGACTCAACATCGAGTAACCTCGCTCCTTTGTTCGCCCTGTCGCCATCCTCCAGCCTGTGGCGAACGGATACGACATAAACCAACACTCGTTTCCGAAAGGGTTTCTGGAGAATTTTGACCCTAAACCGCCGGACGGACCATTCGAGAACCGTAGGAAAAGGGGGAATTTGCTTAGGAACCGGGCTTCAGGGCGGACATCGAATACCGAATCCGATTGATTAAACGATCTCGCACCGGCGACGACTTCGACTTGTGAATAACTCGAGCCCATTTCCTAGAAACGACATCAATATGTTTTGGCAAATGGTCTTGTCGGCTTCCATGCTGGCGGCTAGGGCGCAGGCCGGCTACGAGGCCATGTCGATTGAGAACCTGCTGCCTCGGGACCTGGAGAGGAGAGTCGAGTACTTTGGCGAGAACCAGGACCAAACGGCGCACATCATCACCAAGAGGCAGACGGGTGGCGTTGTCATGAACTCCAACGGCACCATCAACATGACGGCTTGGGATACGCTGGCGAACGAGAAGTGCACACAGGCCCTGCTCAAGCTGCCCGCAGCCACCAACCCTACCGGCGCCTGCGTCTGCTACAACCTGCCGGCCCTGAACAACATCACCGGCACCTTTGAGGCCGACCTGAGGCTGTACCAGTTGACCGCACCGTCGGGAGACTTTGCCGGCGTACCGCAGAGCAATATCCAGGTCAGCTTGGCGTACCAGGGTGCGTCGGTGGCTCCGATCCAGTCGTCCTCGGCGACGCAAAGGGTCACGAAGCGCCAGGACGGAGGACAAAGACAACTCAGGTTGCTGCAGACATACATGTTTGCCGGCCAGATCGACAAGAACAGGATGGACCCGCAGATGAACATGTAAGTAGACGACTCTCCTTTTTACCCCCTGCGGTGCGGCGACCGAAATCCCACATGGAAGTTCCACGACGATCCTACCAGACTGGCTAAACGCTGACAAGGGAAAAAAACAGGGCTGCTATCGAAGCACTCGTCATGCCGGTCGTGACGCTCTCGGCCGTCAACCCGACTGGCCAGACCGTCACCACCAACGTCTCGTCCAACGAGGCCGCCTTCGTGGCCGGTGTCTTCTCCGAGAGCACCGTCATGTCCGAGTTCGGTGTCGCCAACATGGCCGTCGACCGTTCGCTCGAGATGCTTGCCAACGGCACCATCGCCTTCGTCCTGCCCGGAGTCTCCATCATGATCTTCCCTGTCGGGTTGATCGTCACCAGCATCTGGACAGTCGGACTTTGCGGTGCCATTGCCTTTGGCACCTTCAACCGCATCGGCTTCCGTGAGCAGTTCAGGAGGCGGACACAGTACGCCGGAAAGAGCAACATGGGTCGGATATGATAGTTGTACGACTTTTTTTTGCAAGAAAAAAAATCGAGGATTGGGAATAGTGTAGATGGGGAAAGATGAACAACCATTATAGACCTTTTTCTGCCGAACTGCTTCTCAAGGCCACGCTTTCGGGGGGATCGACGAAACCTCTTTTGTGCAATGACCAAACGACCACAATCCCCACGTCTGCATTGCCTGAGAGGAACGACCAAAAAACCGAACATGGCACTTTTCAATTGCAATTGTCCCATGAAAGCGGGCACCATCGAAGATGACGAGGTGAGTTGAGTCGGAATAAAAATCCGACCAACTCCCCCGCGAGTTCTGTTCTTTGTTCTTTCTCTTTTTTTTTGAGTTTTTCTTTGTGTTGGGTTTGCGTGACTCGGTTATCATTGGGAGCGTGTGGCATCTGTCTTTTTATTTTCTTGTCCTTTCATCATCTAGTCGACCATGGTCGCCATTTTACCCCAAAAATAAACCCAAAGTCAGCGCTGCTTTCAGTTGTCGGCAAAAAGATTTGTCTTGGACGGCTCATATCTACAAATTTTTTCTCTCCTACCTTTTTTCTTCTCTTCTTTTCTATACAAGTTGAAATTCATAGCTATGGTTTTACATATTTATCGTATATATCTTCGATTCCTCGGTAGATTGAATTGCGTTCATTTAACCTACGTATGATGGTTTGTGATTAGATTGAGTTGTTGTGGCACAGTTTTCCGGTAGTGAGTCTAATAATGACCCTCCCCACGGAGCTCTCGTCACGACGAAATGCCGATGAATCGCCAAGCCATGGGATCTGATTGTGACACGGCACAGAAGCAAGTCAAAGTTTGGTACGTAAGCACAGCGTTCACCTTTGACACAGCTGGATTCTTGCAACCTAACTTTTGCCCAAGGTTCGTCTCTCATAATTTTGGTGGAAGGCAGATTGAATTGCGAGGGAGCAAGCAACAGCTTTATCCTTCCTGAGTATCTTATTCTAGCTCCCTCAAATGCCTCTCCCTGACTGTTAAATTGCATACCTTAACTACTGTAGAATATTAATATTGTGTGCAATTACAGTACATTTTTCTGGGTCTGAAGATGAAACCAAAGCTCTGTCGCCTGCCCCGCCGAACAAAAGCAGAATGACACACCTCCACCCGCATCAAGTCTGGATCTTTTGGCCTTTTTTGGTCGAGATGTCATGCTAACTTTGCAACAAGGTCCGGGTGATCTATATATGTTTTCTATTTCATGACACGATGCATCTTTGAATTATTTTGTCGTCAAGATTTGGGTAATAGCTAATGTCTGTACGTAGTCATTTTATCAATGTTGCGACTCTCAAAGGTGATCACCATCATTCAGAAAGAAAGAAAAAGAAACCGACCCATGTGGTTTAAGGAGTCGTGCGGTTTAGGGGTTGCTGTGGCTTAAACTCCGCACGGTCGACGTTTCCTCCGTACCTTATTTTGCCCGTTGTCGGCTGATAACCCACTTTGCTACTTCTTCCCGGTTGCTAGATGTTTTCGATCGTATCCACACCGCTGGGCATTTTTTTACATTTTTTACGGTAGTACTACTCTACAGCAAATCCCAAACAAAGTCGTATTTTTCCCCTTCAGCTGTCATCGCTTGTCAAATCTTTATGTTGGCGAGGGCTTGGTATCCAACTCTAAAAGAAATTTTCCCAAGTCCAAAATACCACGTCAATCCGTCGCTTAGGACGGTCCCAGCCAGCTTGAATGGATTCAGTGCGCAAATTTGTCGGTAGCTGCTCGTTGTGTCGTGAAATCCCATTTCTGTCCCTCCCATTGCATGATGCCCATGACAAGCTCGACGGCAAAGTCTGCTTCCTTCTAGTGAAGGAGGAAAGGATCCCCATCTAGCAACGCATGACGCACATCCCGGCAACTTTAAACTATTTACTGTCCTGCGAGACAGGCATCAAGAGCCTCGAGCCGGCTGTCGCTATGTTTTTGCCACGTCTTCCCGGATCCGGTTCTCCCTTTTTTTTTCTCGTCTCCTCCCCAAGCGGGTCGTTCTATCGCCTGCTACCAGCTGTACCTGATCGTCCCGCCCCAGTGCCCATCCCCCGGTTCTTTTGTTTAAAAAAAAAAAGCGCCCGCAGTTTATTCAGCGAGGGTTTGCTGATAGCAAGAATACTACGTACCAAATACAGGACTGGGTTCCTACTGTACAATACTACCGTTTCCCACCCCTGAAGGTCGCACGTTGGAAACGAGCTCCCTCTGGGCGGTCCGGGCCCTTTGTTGGGGAATTAGGTAGAACCTGAACCTGAACCTGACCTAGAACAAACCCTTGACAAGGTGTCGTTGTCTTTTACTACTATACTTAATTTGTGGCAAACATCTTTTTCTGGGTTTGTTGTTCTTTCGTCCGTTCTTCCTTTCCAACTACCAGGTTGTCCTCTCTGAACTATTTCCTTGATTTAGATCTATATTTCCTTTGTTTATTGCTTTGCATAAACTTTTATACCAATTCCGTTCTTTGCTTCGGTCCTGTGCCGGTGCTGGCCGTACTACTTGGGTCTTCCTTCATTCATTTTTTTTTCTTCCTATTTCCTAACCTTGGAGTTCACCACGGCTGGACCCGATCCAGTTCTTCCCCTTAGAGGCTAAAGAACACACAACGAAGAAAGCCTTTCATTTCATTATTCAACCTTTTTACTAAACAGTAATCACATACTCTCTCTACGAGAAAGCGTCCGGCACCATTCCTTTCACATCATTTATACCAAAACTGTTTTCTCTGTTCTCCAGGGGCTGAGCTAGCCCCCTAGGCCACGACAGCAAAAATGCCAGCAGACGTATCGGCGCTGGTGGCGCAGATGAACGAGACGCTGGCCGAGATCCACGCGACGGTGGCGGCGCTCAACGGCTCGGACCACGACGCCAAGCTCGACGCGCTCGAGCAGGAGCGCGACGCGGCCGTCCAGGCCCTGCAGGCGACGTTTGAGCGCGAGGCCGACGAGCTCGAGGAGCGGCGGCGGGCCGAGGACCAGGAGATCGCCGAGAAGAGGCGGCTCGAGGATGAGGAGATCGCCGCCAGGAGGCGGCGCGAGGACGAGGAGCGGGCCGAGGCCAAGAGCCGCGCCGACGAGGACATGAGGGCCAAGCTCGAGGCCGACGCCAGGGAGGTCGAGGAGCAGGCCAACGGCAAGATGGACGAGGTCGAGGCCGAGGCGCAGCGCATGATTGAGGATGGGGAGAGGAGGCTTGCCGAGTTGGAGGAGAAGCGAAAGGTGCGCAGGGATTTTCCCACTCACCTTCTTTATTTGCCGTTTTATTGGTCTCGGGGAGACGAGAAACTGACCGAGTTTTATGTCATCGACAAACATTACAGGAGATCAACCGCATGATTGATGAGCAGATGAGGGCGCCATTGCCGACGGCGCCAGCCAGGCCCAGACGCGCCCGAGGCGACCGCAACAGTCGCATGATACCCGCCGCGGGTGTCGGCGCGGCAGTTGCAGTTGCGGCGGCGGCGGGGACCGCTGCAGTGAACAGTAAGCCGTCGGCACCTGAAACCGAGGAAGCGGCACAGAGCTCGGATAACAATGATGTTAAGGCTCCTGAAACAACAGAAGCGGCGCGTGGCTTGAGCGTTCAAGATGCCAAGTCTGCGGACGAGACGCCCGCGGTAGCAGCCCCCGAGGTGGCGAAGGACAACGAGGTCGTCGTGGAGGAGGCCAAGGTCAAAAAGGATGAAACCCTAGAAGCAAAGGCTGTTTCTGAGCCAATTGGGGAGACACAGCAGGAGACCAAGGCTTTGAATACCGACTCCATCCAGGCCAAGGCTGTTGACGAGCCCGAGGGTAAAGTGATTGAGCAGCAAGACCTCGATGCGGTGGTCACCAAGGAACCTGTGGCTACTGACTCCATCGAAGCCAAGAACGTTGCTGAGCCCGAGGAAGAAGTGCTTCAGCCGAAAGACCTTGATGCGGAGGCTGCCAAAGAGATTTTGGTTACTGACTCTATCCAGGCCAAGACCGTCACCGAGCTTGAGGAAGAAGTTAAACTCAAAGACCTTGATACGGAAGCTACCCAGGAGCCTGCTGTCGATCGTGTGTCAGTTGCATCTACTGCGGAAGACCACACGTCCTCAACGACGGCCGCGCCGACCGATGCTTCATCAAGGGCGGTCTCTGTTGGTACAGCAGGGACTTCGGTGCTCTCGGAAGAGGAAGAGGAGATTCACCCTGTAGATGTCACGGCCGCGAAAGCTAGCACGCAGCCAGAGAATGATGCTTCCGAGCAGCCGCGGGAAATCGAGGCATCCGGGACTGAAAAGAAGTCATTCTTTGGCAGCTGGGGCTCAAAGATGAAGTCGCTCGTAGCGCGGGAACAGCAGGCGAACAAGAGCGAGGCTGACAATGGTAACGTCGAAGGGTCTCGAGACATGCCCATTGCTATTGCTACTGAGGCCGAGATTGTCCCGAAGGACGTTACCCTTGGCGAACGGGCGACTGCTGAGACATCCACCTCGACCGCTGACTTGGCCCAAGAAGAGGAAGAAGAAGCCGCCCTTGTCATCAAGAACCTAGACGAGGAGGCGACGGTCAACAAAGCCGAGGTGTCAGCAACAGCTGCTGCAAACGAGCTCCAAGGACCTGAAACCACCGTTTCTGCCAAGGAAGTACATGAAGAGACTGCCAAGCCATCAGCCGAGAGTCATGAAGACGTCGAGATGGCAGCCAAAGAAGCTGAGACTGAGCTGATGCATCCCGAGGTCGCCGCGGAACCAGCTGTTGAACACTCGGATGGCGCCATGGTACCTGTCAAGCCGGCTGAAGCTGATGAAATTCACGGCTTGAAGGAGGAACTTGCGATACGCGACTTGGACGCTGAGCACAAGGAGAGCGAACTGCCCAAAGAATCCCACGGCGATACCGTTGCTCCCAAGCTGGAAGAAGCTGCTCTGGTAGCAACCTCGAATGCCCATGTCTCCGAGGAGGGTCAAAATATCGATACACATGTCTCCGACAAGAGCCAAGATACCGATATCGTCGAGCCTGGACCAGCGAAATCTGAAGTCGGCACTTCCCCGCAGGATATCAAGGGCAACGAGGACGCCAAAGTCGAGACGAAAGAAATCGATAGCAACAGCGATGAAATTGCGAGCCCAGCCCCAGACGCCAGATCTAGTAAAGCAGACAAACCTGCCGCAGAGCCCGGTCTGGACGACGACAAAACACCCGACGTGGCCTACGACGACGAGGATGATAAAGATGACAACGAGGTTACCAAACCCACGGCGTCGGAAGAGGCCCAGGAATCGGCCGAGGCAGTCTCTACACATGCCGATGATTTGAAGAGTCCTAAAGCTGTCGCATCCGACGTCGTCCCAACCTCTGTCCATCCCAACGAGGTCGAGCAGCCGGAAGCAAAGGAACCCGAACCAACCACAGCAGCTCCCGCGTCTGTGCAAACCTCAAACGTCCCTGCAGAGGATGCACACGGGCCCAACGGCGAGCACGGAGACACTGCCCAGACTGCGCCGACGTCACAAAGGTTCCCCGCCCCGCAGGATGCGACGAACCATGCTGCCAGTGAACGGCCCAGCGGTCTGGACGTCGACGGCGCAGGTGGCGCTGAAAGCGAACCCGAGGCCAAGAGCTCTACAATGATAACCTTGAAGGACAGCAGTGAGGTATTAAAGGCTGTCGATGCGGATGTCTCTTCGCACGGGGACAGCGACCTTGTCGAGGAATCCAAAAACATGAGCATTTCGGGCGAGTCTCCGGTCGCATCGCCAGCTGAAGACAACCTTGTTGTTGACGACAAAATGAAAGCAGAAGAGATCAACTTGGGGCCAGCACTGGCTGCCAACGCAGCTGTCACCGTGAGCGAGACAAGCCTTGTGGAGGAAGACAAAATGGCAGTCCAGGATGTTGAGAGCAAGTCCACGATTGAAGAGTTAGAGGACGCCGCCCACGGAGACGAAGCAGTGGAGAAGGTCGAAGAGGACAAGATTGCACCCACTGAGGAGCCCGCAGCAGTCGGCAGCGAAGCATCAACCTCGACTGCCCCAGTGACCAGCCCGGCTGGTGAGGAACAGACTGATGACGATAAGCCATCCTCAGCCAGTGCCAATCTTGGAGCTGAACTCAGCGCTGCCGAAGATAAGGACGAATCAGTCCCCGATTTGGATATGGACACCACATTACACAGTGAGAACTCGGCCGAGGAATCGATGCTCCAGGATCACCTGAGCGATAACCATGTTGCTCCCCAAGTTGAGAATGGTTCGGGGCCAGACGATTTTTCCATCTCTGAATTCCAGGAGCCTATGCTGGACGACTTTGTCCCAGCGTCCAAGAGTCTGGCGGATGATGCCACAGACGGCGCGGCTCGAGAACTCGACAAGAGCGAGGTGCCTGTCGACGTCCCCGCTCGGACTCGGACTCCAACGTCAGAGGGTCAAACATCACCGAGACCTAACCAGCCTCCATCCCCGCCCACATTCCCTGCTACGGAACCGGGCAGGGCGCGCCGAATGTCCAACGCAGCCATCCCCGGAGCCATGTCAAGTGGACCCGCAAACACGACCCAAACCGTCGAGGCCCGCTCGAGGCCAGAAAGCGAGCGCTTCTCGCCCTTCACCCCCATCCCCGGAACCATGTCGAGCGGCGTGGCCAACACCACGCAGACCGTCACCGTCTCCTCCCGCCCCATCAGCTCCCACCTGTCGCCGAGCACGCCCATCCCCGGCACCATGTCCACCGGCTCCAGCTCGCCGAGTTTCGGTCGCGTCCCGACGCCCATGTCGGCGACTCGCCCTGCCCTCCAGATCCCCTCTCAACTTGACAGCGTGCCGCGTGGAGCGATGCTGGACTACATCGCCAACGACCCCACCCCCGTCGGCGGTCCTCAGACTTTTGTTCTGGGACCGACCCCTACCACCCCCATCGGGGACCGCAGGGGCCGCGCCAAGCACTCAAGGGGGCCTTCGACCGCGGCGGCTGAGCTCATCACTCCCATTGAGCAGGAGCCACTCTCGGCGATCGAGTCAGAGGCAGGTGGTGCCGTCGAGGACCACTCCGAGGCCGCAACCCAAGAGACACACGAGGAAACTGTCGAGGCTGCGCAGCCCGAGATGCACCACACTGTCAGCCAGACTCCCATCTCGCCAGTAAAGCCCTCGGCTTTGGGATCCAGCCTAGCCGACGAGCTGAGCCAGGCCTCCCTCGACGGACAGGGCGACATGCTCGGCACCGATGACGAATACACCCCGATCGATAGGGAAGAGCACCACGACGACCCCCAGGATGACTTTCGCGGCCATGATGACAACGACTCCGAGCATGACTTTCGCGACCAAGCCACACCGCAGCAGCAGTCCTTTCGTGGCGAGGAACAGGTCCATGATCCCGCGGCCATCAACGCCGGCGCTGCGGAGGCCGGTGAGCAGCAGATCAATGACAAGCCCGACGGCGAGAAGGCTGATTCGGCCGAACCGAGCAGTGTCGGCGCCGGTGCAGGAGCAGTGGACGTCATGTTGGGGGAGTCGGTTTCACGTCCTGAAACCCCGGTCGCCGCCGTTTCAGTAGCTCATGTTGTTGAGGAAGAGCAGAAGCCGGTCCACGCGGACGTTGAGGTGCCTGCTAAGCATGAGGCTGCTGCTGATTCGGTCGACGCTGAGTTGCCTGCCAAGGAAGAGGTTATTGCTGATTCCATCGAAGCTGAGAAACCAACACCAGCAGCATCAGAACCAGTATCGGAGACAGTATTGGAAAAGGAGCTGCCAGCTCTGTCTGCCCAAGCTCAACCGTCATACGATGGAAGTGAATACGAAGCAGCCTTGTCGGTACACGAGCCGCATGCCCAAGTCGATACCACGACTCCGACTCAAACATCCCATGTTAAGCTGTCTCTGCAGCCTGGACATTACGCCGCAGATGAAGCTTCAGAAGATGACTTCGTAACACCGATGCAATCCACCGCAACCGAGTCACTCTCCGCCAGCCCTGTCGACCACGCTCCCGCGGCAGCAGAAGCCATGGCCACGGTGGACGGTGCACATAACCTGTTTGATGACGAAACCGACGAAGAGAGCCTTGCGCACAGCCCCGTCGATATGGACCAAGCACAAGTAAAGAATGCAGCAGCGGCCACTTCGGCACCCGTTGAACAGGCCGAGCAAGTCAAGGATGCTCTGCCCAAGGAAAAGGAGGTACCCACCGTGCTTGCGCCCGTCCAAGACCCAGTCGATGCGTTTGAGCAAAAGATCCTGCAGCACTCACCTGAATACTTTCCTCAAAGCCCAGTGTTTTCTTTGCCCGTCGAGTCTAGCGGTGCCGAGAAACCCACCATCGACGCCGAGACCGACTCCCACAAAAGCCTCGAAGCTCCCGCAAATCTGGATGTTGCAGCAGCCAGACAAGTGACGCCGCTGCTTGTCCCTACCAACGTCGCAGATCACATGCACGACATCAGCCCGCTGGCGCTGAGGCAGGAGTCGCCGATGACGCCGCGCAGAGGTCTTGCCGACAGCCGCCATGCGCCCAAGGAACTGGCCGAGACTCCGTTGCGGTACTCGATCGGACAGTCAACCCCGCAGGCTTCCTTTTTTGACTTGCATAAGCAGCAGTTGTCCGACCATGAGAACGAGACGCCGCACCACGAGCCCATGTCTTGGTTGCAAGGTTCCGAGGCTGAGCACCCCAGCTCCGCATCACACTCGCGAGAGAACAGCACCACCAGTGTATATCAGCAGCAAGAAGAACATAGACAGCCAGAGACTCCAGAGGAAGAGGAGGTGGACCCCTCGACGTACGCCCCCCGCGACGTCACCAATACGCCCTGGCATTCGCGCAACGACTCGGTTCCCATGTCTATGCACAGCCAGACCACGCTTTCGTCAGCACCGTCGTCGCCCATTCACTCCGCGCTGGCAAGGGACAACCGCGAACCCGTTATTCGCGAGAGCTGGCCCGCCGTCCCAGGTCAACACCAGGAATACCTGGCAGGGATGGGAGCGGGAGCCAGCCTCGACTACAGCAACAGGCCGAGGAACTACTCGCAGGCCACCACGGACTTTGGCCGGTCCCGCAACGTTTCCGAGGTCTCCAACTTTGACCCGTTCGGCCCTACTTCGCAAAAGTCGTCGGCCCGTGAGAGCTTCCAGAGCGCAAAGTCGGGCACCCAGGACAAACCACTCCCGTCGGCACCGGCGGCCCAGCCCGCAGGACCTGTTGCCAACCACAGAAATTCTGTCGGCGCCGGCTCATCCCCCGGAAGCATCTTCCAGCGGATGCGCAGCGTTTTTGAGAAGCCCACTGCCGAGGCCGACGGTAGCACAGAGCCTCTGGCGCGCAGTCGCCCCGTCAGCGGAGTTTTTGTTCCCGTAAAAGCTTCCCCGCGCCCTTTGAGCAACCTCGACAGCGCCGGCACGATCCGCGAGGCTGGCAACAGGAACAGCTTTGTTCTTGACGCGGCGCCCAAAAAGTCTCCCGGTATCTCATCTTATGATTTGAACAAGGGTTATTACTACGATGATCCGTCGTACGGACGCGAGGAGAATGAGAACGAGCGCAGCTCGCTCCTGGGAAAGACCGCTTGAATACGCTCGGCGGATACTGATGACAGTGCAGGCCGAGGCGGGCAGCATGGTTTGCCCGACCATCCACCGGCTGCAAGAGAGCCGCGGCGGCGCAGGCCGGCACACCTCTTGCTGCATTCGCACGCGAGGACGCCCTCCATCAATCTCGCGGAACCGTCGCCTCCGTCACGTACCCCGTCGCCCGCACCGCGCTCTACCCCGCAAACTCCGTCGCCGGGCTTTGCTACTCCTCCTCGATCACCACTTCGGACCCCGTCTCCAGGCCTGACCTTGCCTTGCAGCTCACCGCTACGAAAACCAATGCCACGACCTCAGACGCCGCGTCGTGAGCAGGTTTACAATCAAGATAAAGTTGCTCCTCCGATCCCGCCACGGTCCCCTTCGCGAACGCCGTCACATAGCCCTCTGCCCTCACCACTTCGCACGCCACCGCCACTTTTTGAACTACCGTGCCGTGAGCTTGTTTTCGATCAGGTTGGAGAAGAATTTGCTCCTCCGATTCCGCCACGGTCCCCTCTGCGAACGCCGTCGCAGAGCCCTGCCGTGCCGCCACGGTCCCCACTCCGCACGCCACCGCCACGTCCTGGGCTGCCGTGCCGTCCTGGGCTGCCTTGCCGTCCGCTATTGTATGATGACGATGAAATGGCGCCTACAATCCCGGCAAGGTCGCCTTTGAGGACACCTTCTGCAAGCCCCGTGATCCCGCCAAGGTCACCTTTGCGGACACCATCTGCAAGCCCTTTGCTGCCACCTCGTTCACCGCTACGCATGCCGTCTCCGCGTTTCGGAATGCCCTGCCGTCAGCTTTTATACGGGGATGATAATGATGATGAAATGGCTCCTTTAATTCCACCTCGGTCGCCATTGCGGACTCCGTCTGGAAGTCCCTTGATTCCACCTAGGTCACCATTGCGAACACCATTCGCAAGCCCGTTGCTACCGGCTTTTTCACCATTGCAGGCGGAATCGCCGCGTTTTGGGCTTCCAAGCCGTCAACTGTTTTATGCTGACGACAACGACGAGATGTTTACTCCAATCCCGCCGCTGTCCCCTCGGCGGACGCCATCCACGAGTTCCGTGCGGCCACCACGGTCTCTCCGGCGGCTGTCTCCGGTCATCGAGCTGCCGTCGCGCGCCTTGTTCATGGACGACTTTGCACCGGGCCCTGCCATACCGCCCAAATCTCCCCGGAGGACCCCTTCACCGACGCTATACACGCCAATGCCCTCGCCGATGTCCTCTCCGATACCCTTGCCCCTGCGAACTCGTCGCTCGACCAACCTCGACGTGCCGCTTGGTTTGTTTCAGGGGTCGTCGACACCGACCGTGTTGCAAGGACCACCTATCATCCCACCGAGGAGTCCAAACCGAAGTCCCAACGCTAGCTACGTTACGCTGCCGCTGCCACTGTCGCCACCACCGTCGCCGCCACCGGTCCCAGTCACCAAGGTGACGATCATCAGTATAATCAGGGAAGAGGTGCCGATCGACTCGGACCCGTCGACGGCCAGCTCCAGGACAAGGCAGACCACCCGCAAGCAGCACGTGTTGACGCGCACTCTGGGCTACAGGGACTCGCTGCGGTCCAGCACCACCACCGCCTCGCACTCCTCCGCACCCTCAGCGGCGGCGACGCGGAGCGACAAGGGCGGCTTTTCGCAGAGGAACAGCACCGTCGCGTCGTCCAACGGGACGTCGCCAGAGTCTTCGCAGCGAGCATCCGCGGATGCGGCGTTGCCGGGCGGTAAGACGACGAAAAAGACGCCCAAGCGCGACAGCGTGGCCAGGATCGCGTGGCTGTGGGCCGAGGGCTGGCGGGCCAGGCTGCGCGGTGGCGGAGACGTGGTCGAGCGGGCGCGGTGGGAGTGGAAGCTCGAGGACGAGGGTGCGCGCTACCAGAAGGAGGCGAGGGTGACGGCTGCTCGTGGGGGAGGCAGGGAGATGGGGATTGTGGAGCGGGATGATGGTGAAATTGTTGGGAGACGGGGAAGCAGGAAGAGTGTCCGCTGGGCGAGGGACTGTTAAGGGTTGCTGGGCGGCTGGAGAGGGTAATAATCATGAGAGTTTAGTTTAATTGGGAGCATACATAGCCGGCGTTTTGGTTTTCTTTTTTTTTCATAGCGCGGAACAGTATTTGAATTTTACAAGAGGCAACAAGAAAAGAGTGCATATTAGAATTATGATGGGACGAGACATATTGGTGAAGAACTCAGCTACGACTTGACCAAAACCCGGAAAACACAACAGAATTAGTTGCGGATAATTGCGCATCAACTGACTGACCCAAGGTGTAAAATGTCCAAATTATGTCTCAAGGCAGGTGGCCAAGATAATAGCGAATCAAGTTTGGTTTAATACAAATGTCATTGTTGGATAACAAAAAGAAATAACAATCACAATCCACGGGCACTAAATCGAAGGATTTTGTCTGGTATGAATGAGGCAAGGAAGATTAGAGAAAAAGACAAAAAATAATGGGCGTGGCAAGACTCGAACTTGCGTTTCTTCGGCCACAACGAAGTGTACTAACCCCTATACGACACACCCTTGTGTTAATTGAAAAGGTTACTTCATGTAGGGACTATAATCTACAGGTTCTCCAGCTACAGCATCCTCTCCATCAGTTGACCTCCGGGACCTCAAGCCATTCTCAGCTTGCTCTCATTTGCCAGTCACAGCTTCCACTCCAGACAGGTCTAGCCTACCAGGCGCCCGAGAAAGAGCCATCCTGCTGAATTACTGTAAAAAAACCCCTACCACCTCTGGGTTTTTATCAAATTTTCCCCGCACCAAGTTACGCGCCATCAACTTACTTTTCCGTCAACGAAAAGTCGATATTCAAGACAACATTCACTACATACCATCACTCATTTTCGTTCATTCAGCCCCCATTACTGCATTCTTTAACATTGTTTTTCAAAGGCTTAACGATGCAGACTTGATGCAACGATGCACGACCACAATGTCAACAACAGCGGTGCCTTGAGCACTCCACAGTCATCCAACGTCGATGGCCACCTTACAGTTGGCACTTGGAGCAACATGGATATCGATGATGCATCGTCTTTATCACCTCTTGGCCCAAACACTGAGCAGTCCGCGGACTGTTCGAACGCTAGAAACTTTAAGAGACAGAGAATCAGTGGACATGCTACACTGGGACAAAAGCAAGATGAATGCCAAAGCGACAAGAAACAGCCTGATTCCAAGCACGAGACAACGCAGCAGCTGTAGGACAAGCTGCACGCTACGGTCTCGGAGATGCATCCAGACATCGCGCCGGGCTCACCCCACCAAGATGCTGCTGCCCAAGAGTTCTCGTCAAGCCCCATCAACCTGGCCGCCAGCAGCGGCAATCTTGGCGTGCCTGAACTCGAGGCTTACGAGTCGTCTGACGTGCCGGACCCCGATGAGGTAAGTGTAATGTTACTACCCGCCTCAAGCGCGGATCATGACAACGACTACACTGAATGCAATTCTAACGCCGATCTTGTCCAACAGGAGGACTTGTTCGACACATCTGGTTCCCTCTATGAAGATGATGATGAAGAGATGTTCGAGTTGGAGCATGTAGCCAACCTGCAGCGCATGGTCAACCCCAGCGTGCCGGCCATCGTCTTCACACCTCCATCTCCCAAACGGACTTCACCTCGCTCACCAGTCGCGTCGGGTGAGAAGTCCGTAGATGGTCGTAACAGTCTAGACCCCGACTGGGTTTGCCGAGAGAAGCTCGACGGTTCGCTCGAGAAAGACAGGCTGGAGGAGAAGCGGCGGCGGGAACGGAAGAGACGAGGAGCCGTCGTTTCTGAGAAGGAGCTCAGGCGCCAGATCAACGAGCTGGAAATGACGCTTGAAGATGTTACCGAGGAGAAACGCCAGCTCAAGCAAAAGGCTTACAGGCAAGAGAGACAGCTGCGCCAGTTAAAAACCACGCCGCTGGCGAAGCAGGCATTCCAGACGCTTGCAGATGTGGCAGCGATGGAGAAAAAGGCGCTTGCTCGTACCCAAGCTGTTGCCGATTTGACGGTTCCGCAGGACCAGTATCTCGATTTGATTATTCCTATGCATCAGATATCCCCCCGACAATCATCTCGGTCGTTCCGGATCAAGACTGCCAATTCCATAGCGGTACGGGAGTCGGCGGGAGAGGAGCGCGTCGGCAAACAAATCGCTCACTCCTCGGCGGTCCGTGAGGATGATCTGAAACTAATGCCTTACCAGCCCGTGCAGGGTACCGGAGCACGTTTGAATACCCCGGACAAGGCCTTACAACTCGAAGTAAAGCTCGAGCAGAATGTCAGGGGGCGGTCGCTACTCAAAGCAGAGCTGGATGCCGTGAATAGTCGGTTCAAGGCGTTCCTGTCTGGAGAAAAGCTGGCGTCCAAAATGCTTCCGCATGTGCTGGAGAAGTTGGAGGAGGAAAGAAGCCAGAGGATCAATCTGTCAACTGAGAATGTTCTTTTGAGGGGAACGGTATCACGTCTTCTGAGGGGCAGCGCGGATAAATCGACGGTGGCCCTCACAGGTGGTCGACCTGACACCACCGACGAGACACTGTGAATCGAAGCGCACTCACTTCGCAACGAGGAGCATACTCTTTCTAGACCTAGTGTTTGATTTCTTTCTGGGCCTAGTGCTGGAATCCTTCTTGGCCTAGCGCCGGTGGTATTGTTTGAGGGTTGGCACTGCCAACAGGAAGAAGGCCAAGAACAAGATACTTTCAAGATCAATGATGTAACAGAGTAGGATAAAAGCGGTAGTGATAATAACTGAATTTCCATAATTAGGTGTCTACAGCCGTGATGGAGTCGTCTTTCGGGGTAGCAGTCGTATATCGCCGTCCCCGCAGCTGGTGCCACGCTTGTCGGAACCAGATTTGCCAGAGCTCACTGCTGATCAACAAGTAAAACTGTTCCAAATGCGATGCTTCCAAGCCGGATTTAACCGCACTGGGGTAAGCGTCTTCAGCTTTGACAGGGGGTTCTTGGACGGACGGGGAAATGGCAATATAGGCCCGCCAACCGGGACACGTCTGTACTCGGGATTGGATGGACGGAAAGGGGGAAGAGACCAAAAGTCTTGCATGAACAGGTATACTCTATACTCTATTCTGACAACCCCGGAATCACGGGCCCGTCTTTGTCCCTTGGCCTCTGCCACACCTTTTTCCCGCCATCCCGACTCCAAGGACGGGACGCGACCTTCCGCCAATCCAATTCAGCAAGTCCACCAAGCTTGGCGTGCGGAGGATTGGGGGCGTGGTGTGCGGAGGTCAGATTTTCTTCTCCGATCTGGGGAACCACGGTTTTCTTTGTGACTGCAAATCACGGCTAATATGCAGCGTGCCGACATTCCAATTTCCAAGATTTAACTGGCGCGCCGCGTCGCGGTGGCTTTCCGCTTCCCCAACCGAGATGCGTCCCTTGCATGTGCTAGTCTAGGTACGGCTGGGGCCAGCTCTCAGGTATTTGTGTTTTTTTTTTGTGATTGGCTATTAGTGCCCAATGGCTAAAGGATGAATACAAGTGTGGGGAAGACGTGAGTGAACCGATCCGAATATTCAGCGACTATAAACAGGAATAGTCGCCCTCCTGTCTTTAATCTACCATGGGATCTTTCACCTCAGCCCCTTAATATTGATACGAGGCCCATCTTCCTGTCGTCTTGCCCGTCTGAGAGTCATTCCTCAGACCTTGGAGCAGTAGTCCGTCCCCGTCCCCGTCCCCAAAATGACCGTCCTCCTCACCCTGGCCCTGCTGGGCTCGCTCGTGGCCGCTCAGAAGCCCGTGGGCACCGAGGTGCACCCCAAGATCACCACCTACCGCTGCACCAAGGAGGGAGGCTGCACGGAGAAGACCAACTACATCGTAATCGACTCACTCGCGCACCACGTGTTCCAGCCGGCCGCGCCCAGCTATGGCTGCGGCGGCTGGGGCGAGGCGGCCAACGCGACGGCATGCCCGACCAAGGAGGCCTGCCACGAGAACTGCCACATGCAGGGCCAGTCTGACTACAGCAACATTGGCGTGACGACGTCAGGCAGCTCGCTCCGGCTGCAGCACATCCTGCCCAACGGCAACGTCGTGTCGCCCCGCGTCTACCTCCTCGACGAGACGGAGCACAAGTACGAGATGCTGCAGCTCACGGGCAACGAGTTCACCTTTGACGTGGTCATGAACCAGCTCCCCTGCGGTATGAACAGCGCCCTGTACCTGTCCGAGATGGAGGCCGACGGCGGCAAGAGCGACATCAACGAGGGCGGCGCCTACTGGGGCACCGGCTACTGCGACGCCCAGTGCTACACCACCCCATTCATCAACGGCGAGGGCAACCTCATCGGCGCCGGCTCGTGCTGCAACGAGATGGACATTTGGGAGGCCAACAGCCGCGCTGCCCACATTGCGCCGCACCCCTGCAACGTGCCGGGGCTAGTAGAGTGCACCGGAGCTGCGTGTGGACCTGACAGCGCGGGTATTTGCGACAAGCCAGGGTAAGAATATTTTTTATATTTTCGTTTCTGTTCAGAGACTCCCTTGGACGAGGTGAACCAGAGGAAAAATATGGACAATGCTGATAATGCTGGAATGAACTTTTAGATGCGCCTGGAACTCGTACCGCAACGGATCGCCCATGTACTACGGTAGGGAGGACGAGTTCAAGGTCGACTCTACCAAGCCCATGACCGTGGTGACGCAGTTCCCCACGGGCGCCGACGGCAAGCTCGCGGCCATCCGCCGGCTGTACGTCCAAGACGGCGTGGTGATCCGGGCCGAGAGGGTCAAGAAGGAGGGTCTGCCGGCCGTCAACGAGCTGACAGACGAGCTTTGCCGCGCCACCAACGCCAACCGCTTCCTGGAGCTGGGCGCCAACGCCGGCATGGGCGACGCGCTCTCGCGCGGCATGGTCCTCGCCCTCAGCATCTGGTGGGACGAGGGCGGCTACATGAAGTGGCTCGACGGCGAGAGCGAGGGCGCCGGCCCCTGCAACGCCACCGAGGGCGCCCCCAGCTTCATCAGGCAGGTCGAGCCCTACCCCGAGGTCACCTTTAGCAACATGAAGTGGGGTGAGATCGACTCGACCTACGAGGGCAAGGAGAGGTGCGTCAAGAAGAGGTCGACCATGTAAACGAGGCTGATGTCTCGGGAAAGCTCGAGTAGGAGAGGATGATGATGGCATTAAATACAATGATCTAAATGGAGAGGTCTGGGGGTATTTTAAAACAGAAAAAAATGGATCAGTACATAGACTGAAGCCATCTAAGAAAATAAAAGGAAATAAATGTACAGGCATCACCAAGTCTATCCATCCCCATTTTAGTATGTGGGCATCGTCTACAGATTCAGCCCTTGTAACTTCTGGAATGTTGGATTCTCAACGACGAGAAAGCCACCCTTCCCAAGCTTGTCAGCCCCAGCAGCAACCATTTCCTTCTCCGGCCACTTCCCGACCGCCATGTCAGTCAGGAACTTGCCCAGATGCTCCGTCGGGCTCCACGCGCTCTTCCAAAAGCCCCTCACGACCGGCCCCAGCAACCTCTCCGTCAGGTTCATCAGCATCGGCTTGGCCGGGATGTACTCCCCGATGGCCTGGTGCGCCGCGGGGTCTATAAAGCCAGCCCTGACCGAGCTCCCGCGCAGGAGCGGGTTCTCGTCCTGCAGGGCCGCGAGCCCCAGCTCGGCCTCGCCCTTGACGCGCGCAAAGAGCTGCGAGAACCTGCCGGGCGTCGTGGTGGCGCCCAAGCCCGAGACGTAGACAAAGTCGAACGGCCTGCCCGTCTTCCGGGCGGCGTCCCCAAACGACCGCGCCGCGGCCAGCGCAAAGGTCTTGGTGATGCGCTCGTACTCCTCCTTGCTGCCGACCTGGGTCTGGCTGATGCCCAGGGCCCAGACGCAGCCGCGCGCGTCCTGGAGGCGGCTGCGGAGGGCGGCGTCGTCGTACGAAGTGAAGTCATCGTGCAGCACAACCGACACGCGAGGGTCGGCGCGCGCGGTGGCTTGGGCGACGGGTCGGCGGGAGAGGATGGTGATTTTGGTGATGGATGGGTTGGAGAGCATGGCGTCCAGGACGGCGGAGCCGACCAGGCCTGTTGCGCCGGTGAGGATTGTGTGCATTTTTTGTTTTGTTTTTCTTGTTGTTCCCTCCTTGTCTAAGTAGGTAGGTAGGTAGGTAGGTAGGTAGGCAAGGTAGTTGATGATATATATAAGGGTTAGGGTAAAGGGTTTGTTAAAGGCGCTTGTTCTTGGACTGGAACTACCTAGGTCTAAAAGATTTAATTTTGCACACAAATCAAGGTACTACGCAGAAGGATTATCGTCGGGGGATGCCACCTCAATTTAATATCAATGGAGCAGCAAGAGCTATTCAGATGGCATTCTCGCTTGTTTGCTTTTTGCTTATTTTTGACGCTCAAGGCTCAATATTTCGTCATAAATCCACCCCTAAGACCGCTGTTAAAACCGAACCCCGTGGCTTTCCGGCGTTAGAGGAAAGAATCCCGGAACTACACGTGACAAGACTGCTGTGTCGTGGGTCAAATTTGCCGTTCTAGTCTAGACTAGTCTAGTCTAGAACCGACAGTGGATTCGTTTAGTGAGGATTTGATTGCTTGTACACAAGACGACAGCGACCGACTTCGACAGAGCCCAGAGCTCATTTACCCATTAGGATATCGGGGCAATCGATCTTTTGATCCCATTTGATAATATCGACAAGCTAGAATATGCGCAACTTGCCGCAAACCGAAACCTGATCTCACAAAAATCCGTACCCAGCTTCAAGCAGTCTCGACCCAAGTCCAGTCTTGAAGTACCACAACAATATGGACAGCGACTGGGCACACGCAACAGAGTAATGATACGATATATGAAGCCATATATCTTATCTATCCAATTGGTTTTCCAGAAAATTTCCCATTAATTACTTCTTTCAATGCATCATCCCTTGTTATATCACTTTGGAAAGACCCTCACAAGTTCAAACTACTTGCCGGTTATCCGTTTATCGAGTCCCTTTCACTATCCCAAATTAATCAAACTGGAAACACGATTGACGATACAGACCAACCCGAGTCAGCTCTCCGCTGCTTTCTTTGCCTTGCTTGATTCCCCACCCAGATGTTTCAAGCTCGCGACTGAACCGCGTCTCAAAAACCCCACAAGGGGGATATTTTTGTTTGTCTAGTGGAGAGGACCTGCTATTTGTCCAAAGACAGACCAAAAGAAGCCTATGGTGGGCAGTCAGCATCGGCAAAGGAAACCCAAACGGGCCAGCCGCCCCCCCTATCCTTGGGCGTTTGCATAAAAGAACTCAAAGCCCAATTTACAGTACAGTACCCTACCGCACGGCACGTCAGCTCTGTGTTTCTGCGGTCTCCGCACGATCTTCGTTTCGACGTAGATTATGGACGTGTCTTTTCCGCCCTAGGCTGTGGTCCATGTGTGGCTCGCGTTTTGCCGCATGAGACGGCTTGCGCGCATTTCTCCTCGACTGGAAATGATGGGAGGGGTTGAGGTAGGTGGTTGCGGGAGAGCATAGAGTGGGCCTCGCTCTTACACTCATCTGGTTCGCCATACCCAAGGCTTGGATTGTAGTTATTCTCATCTCTTTGCTTGTTACATTGGCTTCTATTTTTCTTCTTCTCTCTCCACAAATTATCAGTTTAATTATCTTCTGTTTGACTTCAGGCAAGTCCAGTTGGGCCGGCCCAGACAAGAAAACTGCGACAAGGACGCCTAATCACTTTAATTGTTCACATTCAGCGCTGGCGCGGGCCTGGACAGGGAGAAGGGGATGTAGGCCGGCCCCAAAGTTCGCTGGCTCGCCCCGGAGACAGCGGCCAATTTGTCGTAGACCAACACCTTTTGGTTAAGATCATCTCAACGCATAAGAAGGAGTTTTCAACAACATAGGATGGTCTTCAGGCGAAATGCTGCGTTTTTCGTCGCAGTGGCCCTCGCCACCACTTCCGCCTCGGCCATGGAGCTCGTCGGCTCCGAAGTCCCAGCGGCATGTCAGCAGATATGCATGCCGGTAGTGCTCCTTTCGGGGGCTTGTGCAACGGCCGAGCGCAAAGTCTTGGGAAATTCATCGCCACCAGCAGCGGTACCTCCTTCATCACCGCCGCCTTCGTCATCACCGCCTTCTTCAGCACCAACTTCTTCAGCACCGCCTTCATCACCGCCGCCTCCACCTCCGCCTGAGTCAAGTCGGTCATCCAGCAGCACGCCTTCCGTACCTCCTCCGCCGCCAGTAACGACATCCCCGCCACCGCCACCACCATCTCCTCCTGTGTCGTCCCCAAGCGCACCTCCACCAACTACCCCACCTCCAGCAACCACACAGCCACCAGCTAATCCCCCCGCCGCGCCCGCTCCACCGGCCAGCGTCCCGCCGCCGGCGCAGTTGACCCCGTCGCCGGAAAACCCACCACCAGAAACGACGCCGCCACCGCCACCACCGCAGCTAACTCCGACAGAACCCGCGACGACCTCGGAACCATCCAAGCGCGGCCGCAAGGGCAAAGGCGAACGCAGCTCGTCGTCCTCAAGGGAGCTCAAGTTTGGCCCGGCCGCCGAATCTTTCCTGGCCGCGCTATCGTCTGCCAATGCGGACCGGCGCAAAGGGAAGCAGCGGGACGTTGACGGCGCCGACAATGATCCGTCTCAGCCGACCGCTGCCCCGGGGTCGGAGTCGGCCCGGAAGCGGGAAGTGAGCGGCCGAGACAGCGCGGTGGGTCGGCGGCAGGCACCGAGCGCAGAGAAGAGCGTGGAGCACGATCAGTTCCAGCGGGCGTGCTACTGCCGGAACCTTAGTTTTGACGTCTCGGGCATCTCTGGCCTGTGTGGAAGCTGCATAGCTCAGAACTCAAATACCGAGCAGGAGCGGAAAGGTAAGCTCAAGGTTAATTTGTTAATTTCTTTTGTTTTTTTTTCGCCTTCTGTCTACCACCCCAGATTCAGTTCAGAATCAGCCTCGCCCTCGTGCATCGCCTCTACAGACCGCGTAATGTAGACCACGTAATTGTTGACGACTGCAAAAACCCAAATCGTTTCGACTAACATAAACCCAAAAAAAACAGGTCTAGCCGATGCAAACAGCATATTAGCAAAGTGTGAATTCCCCACTGCCACGTACAAGCCCGACGCCGCAAAACAGGCGGCTGGCATCACGCTCGTGGCCGTCATGCCTTCGCGCATGCCGCCAAACGACCCAGGAGGGATGGTGTTCATCCCAGGAATGATGCCCAAAGGCGGAGGCGCCGCCACGGGCCCGGTCCCTGCTACCGACTCTGGGAGTGGCGACGGCCAAGGTGCTGTCCAGAGGGGAGGGGTTGGCGAGATGGCGATTTCCGGATCCCTGGCTGTTCTGACCGCCGTCTGCTGGGCCTTGTTGGCACTGGTGGCCGTGTGATCACTGTGATGATCCTCTTTTTGGGTTGCAGACGGGTGGCAAAACAGGAGGCGATGCTTGTCTGTGAGTAACAGTCCAAGTATGCGAGCTTGAAGGGGCTGTGTATAACTTTCTCAAATGTATATACTATTACTTTATTAGAGCACAGCCTAGTCTAGTTTGGAATCGACTATATTAACTTTTGCCGAGCCGGTTCAGATTGCCCAGTGGACCAGGCAGGCCCAGGTCCCTTGTCTCATTTTTTCCCCACGTGCATTCAGCCAAATTGAGGCTTTCTCTATTTAGACAGCTACCCATTTAAAGACAGACAGGCACCGAGCAGAGCTACACGTAGTTTACTCATAAGCTGCTGTACCAAATACTCTCTTGTCCATCCCATTCGCATCCAGCTGATAGTACGGGTTCGGAGACTTTTTTTTAAGCATCCGCTGCATGATAGCCACGCGCGGTGATAAAGATCAGAAAGGGGATTCTTGGCCGCAACTTGAATGGGAGTAATTCAGGTGATAGGTCTGTAAGTAGTAAGAGTGCTCAGACGCTTTCCATTGTTGTTATTCGATTGAAGCATTTTTTCATCCTTTCCTTTTTTTCTTTTTTTTCTGCTTTTGACCTTGGTCACCAGTTGGAACACCTGCGAAGGGGGTGATCAACAAACCAGAGGAAAAGAAGAAGAAAATGCCAAGAATTCTGCCTCGGGGTAACCTTGATATGCTGCGCCCTTGGCTAGCACAGAGACTAAAAGACGCATCTAAATTAACCGTAGTAGTTTATTCTCCCACATGTAATAAGAAAAAAAAGGTGCATTTTCCAGTAGCATACCGCCCGATGTACCCCAACACCCAAGCCGTGAAACGCCCAGCGAGGATTAAAAGAAAAAAAAAAGACAAAAAAAGGCTCTTGACCAACCCAACCTCTCTAACCAATCGAATAATATGTCTCGGCGGGTAGCAATATGGAGATTGATGCGGTATTTAGAGTTTTTGTTTAGTCACAAACTCGTGCTTGGCTGTACCTTGCAAATCATGTTTGCCAAGGTCGCCTTTTCTTTCCTCCGGGGTTACAAGCTTTGCATCCGAACATGAACTGGCTGTCCCATAATGTACGCATACAGCTCAACTTGTATTTCTTGGCACTTACGGAATGGTCTGGTGTAAGTCATAATCGCACCGTCAACCTTTCATCTCGGCTGCAAATACAAGAGAGACTGGGGTACAAACTCGACAAGAATATTGCAATTCCATAGCAACAAGGCCTGAAAATACTTCTTTCTTTCATTATGAGGTGACCCTGCTTCGGCTTCAGTTGGTCAAGCTCCCAAATTTCGTCCGACGAAACCTCCACAGATGTGAGGACTGTTTTATGGACATCCGATAGGAGCGACCAGTTGGTCCAACTGATGGATACTCCAAAGTATATACCTACTGCGGCATCTCTTCGCCAAGCCTCTAAACCCCTCCCGCCCGCATCCTCATCGGAAACATCGAATGGAATGATTAGTCAAAATCCAGGATTGATCACGCTGAAGTACTATAAGAGGCTCACATGCCAAGAATCGTCCGAAAAGAGCACACGCTCTACACGCAGCAAATTGAAACGATCGAGAGGGGACGAAAAAGAGCATACGTAGTAAACCAAGAAAGCTTATATTTGTGCTTGACTACGTGGCTGAGCAATCTATTTTGCTTTTTCTTTGGTCTTGAGCATCTGGTGTTGGTGTTGAAGCCTCGTGGCGAGAACCCAAAAGTAATTGTGCCCTCCCTCTTCACCGACTGAGGTGGAAGAAACCCTCGCCAGATGAGGCTTTGGTCTCGGTCTTTGTGCCCCATTAGTGCCCTGTTGAAGTTGGCTTTTGCGTACCAAGAACCAGGCTGGCTCGCCAACCTTGTCATGAGCGGCTCGGCAGTCATGTCGTCCGCAGCTTGCGGGGAAAGTCTGGGGTCCTGTTTTCCTGGACCTAGACAATACTTCGGATTTTGCTTCAGCGTTCTCCAAAAACCCTCTGAACTTTGTATTGTGGG
This sequence comes from Pyricularia sp. CBS 133598, assembly GCA_004337975.1. NCBI lineage: Eukaryota > Fungi > Ascomycota > Sordariomycetes > Magnaporthales > Pyriculariaceae > Pyricularia > Pyricularia sp. CBS 133598. The sequence goes on from RRCJ01000015.1 coordinate 260,518, forward strand.
AACCAGGAGCACGTATTTTGTATAAAATGGGACATCTGCTTCCTTGACACCCTCACGGATATGCCGGACATGGCGCGGCTTGCTCACCAAAGCAAAACTTGAGCCACAGTCTTCAAACTGTTCTATAAAGCCTGTCGCCCACCAACTATTTATCATTATGAGGTCACTCAGCCTCTACTGGGTCCTTTTGGGCCTGGCAGTGAGATCCGCCGCCGCCCCAGTGGTGTGCAGCAGCTTGGTCGATGCCAAGTGCCCCAGATCTGATGTTCAAGGTAAGCTAAGCGTCAATGGTCTACCCGTGATTTATCATGCCTGCACGGGTCAACTTGCCACTCGCATTCACTTTTTAACGCTCGCATCAGGGGAGATAGCTCGCCGGCAGGCACCGCCGCCGGGACCCCGGCCTCCTGGACCTGGACCCGGCGGGCCTGGGCCCGGACCTCCTCCTGCTCCAGGATTCGGGCCCCCAGGGCCTCCACCGCCGGGACCTCCGGGTCCGCCTCCGCCAGGATTTGGACCCCCAGGACCTCCTCCACCAGGACCTCCGGGTCCGCCTCCTCCAGGATTCGGACCAGCGCCTCCACCTCCAGGATTCGGGCCCCCAGGGCCTCCACCGCCGGGACCTCCGGGTCCGCCTCCTCCAGGATTCGGACCAGCGCCTCCTCCTCCAGGGTTCGGGCCCCCAGGGCCTCCACCGCCAGGACCTCCGGGGCCGCCTCCGCCAGGATTTGGACCCCCAGGACCTCCTCCACCAGGACCTCCGGGTCCGCCTCCTCCAGGATTCGGACCAGCGCCTCCTCCTCCAGGGTTCGGGCCCCCGGGGCCTCCACCTCCAGGGCTCGGACCTCCGCCTCCTCCAGCGGCGGCTGAAGCAAACCCAGGACCGCCCTTGGCTCAAGCGGCAGCGTCCTCAGAACCATCACAACTACCTCCAGGAGCCCCCCCGCCCGACGCACCGCCAAAAGCACCAGATCCTGTTCCAGCACCGCATCCTCCTCCTCCGGATAGCTCACCGGGAACGTCTCCAGAGCCCCCGATGGACCCGCCAACAATGCCGTCGCCACCGATAGAGAATCCACCAACGCCTCCACCGGGGACACCACCAGGGACACCACCGGGAAAACCGCCAGGGACACCACCAGGAAGGCCACCGGCAGCATCAGAGCTACAGCCCGTCATCTCCCGCAGGAGCGATGACGCCTCCGATTGCAGATAGTGGTCACACAAGGTTAGCAAGACAAGCACTCCCTCGGGGTTAACCAGCTGCATCAGATGACAGATTCTCGGGAAAAGAAAGAACAAAAAGGGGGGGAAAGGGGGAAAAATAGAACGCACGGCTGACCAAAAGACTCACCATAAACATAGGCCTGGTCAAATGACAAGCGTGATACAAACATCACAACGGTAAGCGGGAGCCCCGAACGGCAACGAGTTTTGACGGCCGGCGCTGTATTTTGCTGCAGACTCCATCTGACAGAACACATCAACAAGCGTTTTGCGCAAACACCCCGGTGCCTCAGGGTGCCGATGCCGCTCCCTTACTTGCGCATACCCCCTGGTACGCTATCAGGGTCGTCACTGGTCTGAGAATATGGTATCTTGTCCTTTTTTTGGGGATTTCAGTGATTCTGTGTGCAGCGTGGCTTTGATAGTCTGTCTCATTATTTCCCTGCCCTGATACGGTATGGGTAGCCATCCTTGGAGACCTTCGTCGCAGTTCGCAACCAACACATCCAGATTATTTGTCTCGAATTCCCACTGTCTTTACCTATCAAAGTGCAACTGGTCAGCCAGAGAATGGCGCGTTTGGTCCTGGTATGTACGGGGAAAGGTCACAGAATGTTACGAACCGTTTGAGCAGCACAGCTGTTTTGAGAAAAGGATTATTTACATATGAATGGATAGTTTCTACTCAAGACCCGCTTAGTGATTATGATATGACACAAATTATTCTTGGTTAAAAAGAAAGCAAGGCCTAGTTGGATGTTCAGTCACAACACGCCAGGTTTGTCGCCGAAGTGTTAGGTTCGCGAAGTAAAAGTGACACAGTTCATTATTAACATGATTGGAGACCAAAAAATCAAATAACTTCACGAACCAACACGCCTTCTCATAAGTGCGGTAAAAGATTGGCAGTGTTAGGGAAAATATAGATATAGATATTTAGAGTAGAGTGTTTGGCCGCGAAAAGCCAAAAGAAAAGAAAAGCAAACACACCAAAAGAAGTTAGACCATGTCATCACCAGACATATGCCGGCTATTTCTACTGTTCCCCGACCCCACCGCCTTTCTCGGAATGCTCATGTCGGAACCACTGCGAGGTCTGGAGGCGAACGGAGCTGGGGGTGGATCGGACGCAGCAGCACCTGTTCCCGCCCCCGGACCCGACTCCATGGGACTCATAACCTCTCCCGTCCTGCCCGGTGACATGGAATACCGATTCCTGGCTTCGGTGACTGGCGCCGGGGGCAGCGTCTTATCCGGGCCTCCCCTGTGCGCCTTGGAAGGCTTGCCCCAGCCGGCCCGCCTGGTCATAGTCCACCTCAGACCCACGGTCTTACCATCGAGAATGAGTGGTTCCTCCCGGTGGAGAGGGATGTGATTGATGCGCCAGTCCCAAATTGCAGCGAACACGGTTCGGTATGCTGAAAAGGCGAACACCGTACCGATTATAGCGCCAGCCAGGACGTCGTACCAGTTATGACTTTGGTCGACGGTGAGGGAGCCGCCGATGAGAGTCGCGCACAAGACGGGCGCATATGTTAGGGCGAGTTTCCAAAATGAAGGATGATAGTTGGAAAAGACCTTGAGTTTGGCGTTCAGATATAGATAGAGGAATATAAAACCGGCAAACGAGGTCGTGGTGTGGCCCGATGGAAACGATTGCAGCGCATTAAAAAGACCTCTTCGCTTCTCCTCGTCGTCCATGGCGGAGCAAATCTCAAAGGTGTACATGATTCCGCCGAAGCCTGTCCCCTCTAATCCAGTCGAGTTCCCACCAGGCCTGCTGGCTCTCGATATGTCCGGCTGACAGACAGCGAGAAAATTGGGGCGAAGACCACCTATCAGCCATTTTATAATAACTTGGAACAGCGTCCCTCCGACGACAGCGTAGAGGACGCCAAAAATGCTATTGTTGAGGTCCCAAAAAGATCGAATGCGGATCTGGGCCAGCAGAAAGACAATGATTGGCGTGGCGATTGCCATGACGCCGGCTTGTTCTGACGAGATGATTTGAGAGCGATACGGGTGTGCGAATTGTGGGTAGACAATGTCACCAGATCCTTGTCTGGCGATGCCTGGGGAGTTGTTGCTTGTCTGAGAGAATGTAATTGGAAAAGTCCTGTGGCCGGCTGCGTCGCGAGTGAAGAACTGCGACAGTGAAGAATGTAGCACGATATTAGCATAGGTAGGTAGGTACCTGCAGTAAGCCGCACAGGAAGAACCGCCTGCGCGCCCTCGGGGTTTGGATCAACTCACAACGTAAGAAAGGATAGCCATAACTATGAGAGTGATAATGTCAACAGCTGATATCTTGAGCCACTCGAGAAAAGGTGGACGTTTCTTCATAGTATATGGCTGAACCTGGATGCGATTGCGATCGCGACCGCCGCGGCCGCGCCTAAAATGGCCGTTGTGCGTTGGGAGTGTCGGGGACTCATCGCTATCGCGCGGCCGGCGGCGAAACATAGAACCAAGTCGAGGCATGGTCCCGTACTGTGTGGACGCTCGACGGTTACAGGTAGACGAAAAGCGACTGCTATTCAATACTGACCGTGCCGGTGACGGAGATCGAGAGCGGGATCTAGAGATGGACAGGTCTGGAGAGAAAGGTGAGAGGAGAGGTACTGATGAAGAGGGGTAGTTGTCGTTGTGAGACGCAGCTTCTTGACTGGACGAGGACATTGCTGACTGCCTGCCACCAGTCCTGTGCTGCGCAGTGCTTGTACCCTTACTTTCTATGCGCGTTTTCCAGTGCTTTTTCCATCCCGGACTTGGCATCTTGGCATCTAGGTACAGGCAGTTGACTGAGTGTCACATTGACTCTTGTAAATGCTTTTATTTACCCCTGTAGGATTATTCTATGTTGCAGTGCGTTGTTCCTTCTTGAATGTGGTGACTTTGACCAACCCTAGCTCACCACGAAAACGGCAAAAATTGGTGATGATGTCATTGAAGAGAATGGCTGCTCCTTGCAACACACCACCTCTTAGCAATAGCTTATCGCCAAGACTCTATCTACCAGCCGCACATTACGTACTGCTAGCTTCAATACCTGGTACCCAGAACTCTTGCTCGACTATAGGTAATTACGGTGGCCCCATCGATTGCCGGTTCCCCCAGATATGCAGGGCCCGCAAGCTTGTTTGAACTTTATTGTCCGATGATGGATCCACAGATCGTCCATGCCCTGCTCTCGCAAGCGAATGTGAATGCTCTGCGTAGATTTGATGATATGAAATCGCAGCCGTTCAATAAACCGGGCTGCTATACTACTTTGGTGCTGCAAACCCCATCAAGAAAACCATCGCCTCCACGCACTACGGAGTAGTTGTGCGAGCAATCTTGCAGGCCGGCGCTAAGACTTGACTTATTTCATAATGGGTGAGCATCCCGGAGCCATCAACTGCTATTAACCTCTTCTGGATTGCATGCGCGAACCCATTGCTGGTACCCGGTGCTTACGAGCAACTGGCCTAGGATCACCGCTGTAAATCCGTCGGGAACTGCAACCTCAGCCTATCGGGTCTCCACCCCACAGAGTCAAAGGTGTCCGCGAATGCACGTTTCCCCGTTGGCGGCATGCCCCCAATGAAAACCTCCAAACTGCCCAGCTCCGGGGTGGCCGCCGCAAGAGCCCTGACAAGTCGGTCCCACGCGGCCATTCCAACCACCACGCCGTCGGCACCTGGGAGTCTGGGATGCCCCTCCGGATTCGCAATGCTGTGCAGGTATACATGGTCGTACTCGTAGGCAAGGTTAATCTCGATCGATCGGAGCGTCGGGAAGTAGCGGTTGGGCAGGCGGTCTTTCGGGGGCGGCGTGAAGAAGGTCGTCGCGTCGAGCGATGACTGGAAGATGAGGGTTGTCGTCTCGAAGAGTGTCGTGATTGACTCGGAGTACCTGCATGACTGGTGAGCAACCCAAACAAACCAGTACCTCGGTTACCATGTAGCTTCCAGCCGAGTAATGGGCAGCCTACATTCGTTTGCAGGTCAGAAACAAAGGCATGAACGTCCCCTGCTCCGGCTGCTCTTCCCCAAGCTGTGGATCAGGCACACTGGTATCCCGTATTGGCCTCAGACGGCTCACCCTGGCGCACTCTGCATGGGCGGCCCAGTGCAGCGCGAGCAGCTGGTTCTGCGTCCACCACAGCATCCCCTGCTCGGGGTGCTGCGCGCCAGCCGCGTTGACACCCCCGAGCTGGACGTGGCCTACGACGCAAGGTACATGCCGTAGAGGGGCGTCTGCGCTGCCACCCGAGTCGAGGTGCATGCGGCCGTTCCCGGCGGCGTCGGACCAGACCTGGGCGTAGATCATGCGACGCAGCTCGGGGGGCAGTTGCGTGAAGAAGAGGGACGAGAGCTGCTCGTCGGTAGTGGACTCGAGTTCTTTGCGGGTTGCGTCTCGGTTTGATGGACGGTTCGTGTCCTGAGGCGCGGGATCCGTAGCTGCGGCGTCTTTCGCTGCTGGGGTGGGGCGTTCTATTCCATCCGAGCCTGCGTTGGTCCTTCCCAGCAGTCGCCGACGCGCTTCCTGAAACCACAGCTTGCCAGCCATTGTTGTAGTCAATTCTCTGGTGTAGAGTTCCGAGAAAAGCGAATCGGAGTAAAACAAGCAAACGTGCACTCAGTTTTTGATTTCATGAGGTTAGAGGTCAAGCCAAAATCAATTTGACAGGATGTTGGTAGATTGGAAAGTTGGCTGTGCTTGACATCCTCCAGGAACCGATGGCATCAACCCAGGGGATCATCCACTAAGGATGCGACACTCAAAACCCACTTGGCGTCTTCCCCGCGCTAATCAGCCCACTGAAAATGGACATCCAGGCAATCCAGGCTTGTCAGGCTTGCAAGGATCCAGGGTCTATGGTTTCAGAATGTAATCTATTTCAAAGCCAAGCATCCAACTCTATATTACATTTTTCTCCAGGCAAGAAACATAACGACATGAGATCGATATTTCATGCTAGCATATAGCCTAGCATTCCTGCCACATTGCTGCGGCAAACCAACCAAAATTTGGGTGGTTGGCTGTTGTCGTGTCTGGGCAGACTTGGCAATGTTGGATTCCTGTGCATACTTGCAAGCTTGGTTGGAAAAGAGGATCGACGTTACTTTGTACCTGGTAACAAGTTCGGTAATCGACGCCAAGGTGCATAGCTGTGTCCTGTGGTTCTCGTGTTTGACGTCGGCGTATTTGTGTCCCAAGACTTTGGTGAAAGCATAGCTACTGTTTAAGTACAGAATCCACCATGCTGGACTGGAGGACTCAGACCCAGATACATTGTTATGGAAATAAGAAGCATAATGTTGAGATTGCGATTGAGACTTGGGACAGATTGATTAGTAAAAATCACCCGCCGAAGAATTTTCATTTTTTTGGATTTTTCCACTTTTGCAACACAAGACAGAGAGAGTTACACATTTTCGGTTCCAATATCCAAATATCCAAGTATGTTTATAAAACTGGTCCCGGTTCTTTTTAGTCATAAAACCCCGTGGGGCTTGATGGAAGGTGCTGGGCAACTTCTAAAGATGATCCTTTGCAGCCAAAGGGTTCCACAGACCGAATCAATCACTTACACTCACCACCAATGACAGTATTCCTAGCGCTGACACCGCCGGGTTTTCTCTCCCCACCATGTGTAGCACCACGACCTGACAAGCCTGGATATGCATGCTCCTGCATCGTACACTGCACCTAAATGATGACAAATTCAAGCAGATTACAAATTTTTGGGTGTTACCCCTGATTCATCGTCACCTCGAACCAAATGACTTGTTTTTAAGGATGAGGACAGGACACTGGCCAGCTGATGGTCACTCTTTGTCTTTCGATGAAGCCTTGTACACTTGAGCAGAGAAGAATCAAGACAGGGAACTCCGACAAGATAGGGACAAATCCTTGCACGAGAGACCACAGACGAACCCGACATCATGTCATCTACCAACCGCACCCACGCAGCTCTGGTTACAGTTGCACCCCGAGCGCCCCTGCAAATCCAGCAACGTCCAACACAATCCCCTCGAGGCAATGAGATCTTGATCCGTAGCACCTTCACTGCCTCGACGCCGCTTGACCTGCACCGCGCGGACGGCGGACTCCTGGTCCATGACGCCGAGTGCATGGGCGCAACGACAGTCGGCATCGTCTCCGAGGTGGGACCAGACGTATCTCGCTTCAAGCCCGGCGACAAGGTGTTCGGGTGGGCGTTTGAAGATCAGAAGCAGAGAGCGCACCAGGAGTTCGTCACCGCGCCGGACTGGCTGTTCGCACACATTCCGGAAGGGTTCTCAATGGAGCAGGTGGCCACGGTGCCGGAAAATCTGATCACCGCTTTCAACACCATCGCCGTCGACCTCGGGTTGCCGACACCTTGGCCCAAGCCCGAGGGCTATGTCCCTCCAAGAGCCACGGAGCCGATTCTGGTGTGGGGAGCCGCGTCCAGTGTTGGGCAGTTCACGCTCGAGGTGCTCAAGTTCTACGGATACAGGCACATTCTGGCGACTGCCAGCCCTGGCCATCATGGGTACCTCCGGGAGCTCGGGGCTACAGAATGCTTCGACTATAGGGATCCAGGAGTCACTGAAGCATTGATGGAGGCGGGGAGGCGGATAAGAGGGGGTGCGAAGCCAACGATTCCAATGGTTGTTGATTGCATCGGTTCCGTCTCGGGGACGCTCGAACACATTTCCAGGGTCGCGGAAAAGGGAAGCACGGTTGCTGTGATGCTTCCCGTAATCTTGAAGACGCCAACGCAAACCCAAGCCCCCGAGTACTCGATGCAGGTTCCTGGGCACAACAAGTGGGAGGATGGAGTCAACTTACGGGGAGTGCGGACATTTCTCGTTTACAAGGTATGTTCGATTTTGTTCCCCGGAAGCTGAAGATGCACCCCGGGTTGGTTTTCGAGCTAAAACTTTATGACTGTCAACAGAACAGCGATTTCTTCAGAGAGAAGCTCGCGTCACATATTATGCCCGAGGTACTGGCACAAGGCATAGTTCGACCACAAAGATATCGAGTGATTGAAGGGAAGACCATGCTGGAAAGAGGCGAGAATGCACTTGATGCATTAAGGGATGGAGTTAGCGGGGAAAAGCTGGTGTGGCGGACAAACGACAAATGAGAACGTGAAGACAGCCACAGCTGATAAGGCAGAGTATCAGCCATGAGTTTTGAAACATGAGGAATTTGAACGAAGATGTGTAGTGGTTCCAAATCGAGATGGATGCATTCGACGCCCCAGCAGCTTCTGTTCTAATGAGGAAGGTGGGGGTATTGTACTGTAGTGCAGTTGTGCGTTGGCTGCAACTCCATTTGGGTTAAGGTACAGTAGCATTAAGGAACATTTCCACCCAAACCCCACACAATTCAGTACAGGTGATCTACATGCAGAAGAAAGAAGGCCTAATCATGATCACGCAACTTTCACTGCACCGCGTTTGCTCCCGGTTGGTCGCTTTAATTAATGATTCCAAGCCTACCTGAAAAGTAAATTCAGCCAGACATCAATAGCTGGTTTGACCAATTTTTTTTGCTATGTTCCCTCATCTTCACCCTCTTGCTTGTGCGGGTAAGGGATTTCATTGCATTCCTGATCGGGCTGTTTTGTGGACCTTGGAATCCAGCATTTCGTCTATCCAAGCGCTAAATCGCCCCGAAATGGAGAGATTGAATTATGAGATTTGGTCTCACCGCCGCCATGCAACGACCAAGTAGTCAAGACTAGAGTAATTGACCTTCGTATTGGATTATTTCTCCCTGTCCTCCCCTGTCGCCAATGCAATCACGGGTGGTCCGCGCCTTGTTTTATTGTCCATGCCAACCCCCAATGTCCGTTCAAAACCAATGTTCAGTCCATTTCGTCAATAACAAGGGCTGGCGCCGCCATGCATTCCTTACCTCAACAAGTGACCCGACCGCATGCGGCGATGCCCGTCGAACACATCACACATTCCAAAAAATAAAAATAAAAAGTCCAACCAACATGGATGTGTGGCAGTCGACAAGTCGCATATGACTGACTGCCTGACTGAGCGACACCCCGGCAACTCGACCGATTGGAAAAGTTTCCTTTCAGCTCCTTCTTACCTACCGGCAAATACCTAGGTCCAGACTTATTCAGCGCATCCACTCCTAGTTTCTGATTAAAAGCAACCGACCAACCAAGCCTTTGACCAGGTACTACAACTAGTTTACTGCTGGATACCAGGGTACGGCATGGCCAACCAGGAAGACGGGGGCAATGCCGTCTTCTTCAGCTCCAACAAACATCAGCTTGATCAGACCGATGTGACCTTGCTGACGAGTGAGCCGCAACCACCCACCCGTCAGCAGCATCACTCGCGTCTGCGACAAATGAGGAGCCGTCTCTCGTGGCACGGGAACTTTTTCACCCCGGCAGTCAGTTCGCTATTGCCGCCGCTCCCCGATGATCGGCAATATGCCGCTCGAGACGCACGTCCTGGTGTGACCAGTGGGGGAAAATTGCAGCAAGAAAACCAGGCGACGACCCGGCCGGATGGTTCCTACTCTTCTCCTTCCAACATCAACAGACCAAAGCTCAGAATTGATACCAACTTGGCTGCGAAACAATCGCAGACACCTGCGTCCAAAACCGTGAGCAGTCACCAGCCTGAAGTGGTCAACGACAAGACATCAATTTCTGCCAAGCCGGGGATTTTTGGTTTGCGACGCTTGCTTCGACGTTCCAGACAAGCACCCATGTCAAGGTTTTCCACCACCACATCTACGGCTGGAGAAGAATATCTTGTACTCGACGACTGCATCCAAGAAGAAGCCGAAATAACTCAAGTTTCGCAGTCGGGACCAACTCATCGTCTTGGAACCATGCAGAACCATCAGCCTCTAGTCGGAAATTGGGACACCTCCACGGCGATGCATCCACCAAATCCACCCCCACCATTGAGGAAGAAGTCAAGTATGATAGATCGCCTGAGGGTTCTCCGCCCTAAGCCTTCTGTTCAAGCACTAGATTCTCAGCACATTGAGCATCCAACTGCAAATGTTGCTCCATATGTTCCGAAACATGCCGCATCGGATTTTTCACGCATTCGTGTAAACCCACGAAGTCGCGAAAGCACAACTCTGGGTGGATCGCTCAGCAGTAGAAGCACAAGGGAGGCTGATGGTAGACAGGCACTATTGGCCGACACCCCAACAAGGCTCTGGTCCATTGCGGACCAGACCATCGACGACGAGCCAGCAAAAGCTTCTCCTCGCAGGAATACTGCCCATCTACGCAATCAACCTGACAAAATTACACCATGCCCGAGCGAACAACAAACTCGCCCATGCACACCAGATTTACAAATCAGGTCAGGTGACTCCCCGAGCCCAGCTTCTACCGAGTACTCCTTGTGTCGATATGATTCGGGTATCGTGTCGCCCATCTCAGCCACGTCGCCAAGAGAGTCGCAGCGATACACAACGCTCGACGACGCTATTCATTCCTCTCCATCATCATCCCGGCCTAAACACATCCTTGTGTGTGAAACAAAATCACCGAACAACCAGAAAGCCACCGTCATAGAGACATCCAGCAAACAGTCCCGCTCCATAATATCGACTCCCGCCCCCAGCCCAGAAGAGAACCTTTCCAGTGACTATCAGATCTTTCTACAGCACGCTGCACAGAAGCACCAGCGGCAGCATGAGCAAATGTGGCATAAGCTAGCCACTCCGGACGGGCAAGTCGTGTATACGACCAACACAGCACTCAACGAAGATGAACCCAGATGGAAACGGTCTGCAGCAGCTCAGCCTACCGCCCAGGTCCAGCAGCCGCAACGCTACGGCGGAGGTGGCAAGGAAGAATCCAGTCTGAGTGGCAGCAGCAATAACGTGTTTGGATTGAAGGACAGGGCAGTGGAGAACAGACGTGGTGGCCGTGGTCTGGGCAAGAGAATCTCACAGTATCTACGGCCGACGAGGGAGAGTAATGTTTGGGATGAGAAGGTGCTGAGGCTCAGCAGTCGAGATGTGTGATATGTTTGATGAGGCATGTCGGATATGAAAGCCAATAGAAAGGAGAGATCATTGTCGTCATCGTTACAGCTAGACGGGGTCTGGCGATTTGTATAAAAAACAGGGTTAGATGGAAGAAAGGATAGGAACTGTCATTAGGGTTTAATTGTAATATCAATCTTATACTTTGGCATCATCAAGAGATTATCTATGTTTATCAAGGGGACTGTGTGACCCAAGAGGTAACAAGCGGGCAAAGGGACACACGAAAAAGACCAAAACTCATATCAGATCGGGGCGAGGTGATATGCTCTACAACTCGTAGCTCATGGCTCTGTCAGTCCACTTCCCAGGCGTGAACCTTTCGCCCATGTCCTCCTTGATCTCTTCGTAGGTCCAGAATGTACAACGGTCGTCACTATGTTGAATGGTCAAAGAGTTAGCAATCTGTTCGAGCAAGAGGGTATGATCGAAAGGGAGGGGAATACTCACCAGTAGTTGCGGATTACTATCTGCTTCCACTGGTTGGGCCGATCGAAGTAGTACTGGTGATAGCCCCACTCTCCAGCTTTGCTCGAGATAAGCGAGCCGCGGCCATAAAAGAAGTACGGGTACTTGCCATCCTTGGGGTCGGGCCACACGATCACTTTGCCTTTCTTCATGGGGATCTTTCTCTTCTCGAGCTCCTCGGCCTTCTTCTTCTTATCGTCCTCTTCTTCCTTTTTCTTCCGCTCCTCCTCCTTCTTTTTTCGCTCCTCTTCTTCCTTTTTCTTTTTGGTCTTTTCCTCCTCCTCCTTCCTCTTCCTCTCCTCCTCCTCCAGCTCCTTGCGGACCGCCTCGTTCGTCACGGCCTGCTTCTCCGGGGTCCACCGGAGCGCCTCGGGCTCGTTGGCCACGGCCACGCAGACGCGACCCCCGGCAGGGAGGGAGTTGCAACTTTTTTCCTTTGCTACCGGCGACCAGATCTTGATCTGCTCCGTGGCCTTGCCGTGCTGGTTGGCGATGCTGGCGCAGGTATCTCCTGCGTTGACTTCGTAGGCCTGAGTATTTATTTATGTTAGATTTGTGAAGAAAAACAACGTAGAAAGGGGGGACAGAGAGAGAAAAGAAAAGTGTCCAAACAAGACAAATGGACACGGGGGTCAGACTTGCCTGGACGCAATATGGCGATCCTGGGAGCAGCTCAGGGGTCTTTGGAGCACCTGCCTGTGACTTGTCCTTATTCATGAGGTCGCTAACGATAGGAGGTAAGAGATAAGCGGGGAGTATGGCGGCCATGATCGTGGGGATGAGCCAGAGGAGGCTCATGTAAGTTATCGATGCGCGCATCGTGGCTGTGTTGTTCTTTCTTTCAGTTGATCTGTGCTTTTCGCTTTACAGTTTTGATGAACAGGTTCGAGGATTTTCTCGAGGACCCTTTGAACAAATGTAAATCCCATGCATTATATAGAGCCACGATGCACATAGACTCGGTCATCTTTGATGGGTAGAGTCGAGCCAAGCCATCGGTTGTTTCTTTCTCTTCGGAATCCCCCTTTCCAATATTGTCAATGAAATCTTTTGTTCAATTGCAGTTTATAGAGTGCACAATACTAGCAGAATGTTGTAATACGCTGCTTTTGTCCCTTGGTCTGACAAAGCCGCACTTGGGGCTTGGGTGTGGTGGCACTTAGTATTGTTCTCGTCACGCTTCGGAGCTGCCATCTTACAGCGTCAAACAACTCAAAATCTCTTGATTTAGCAGGAGAGAAACGGAGTTGCCGAAATTGCAAGGGAATCTGCAGCGCAGAGGATACCGCTGAATTGTACCCGCGCTACATATGGAAGCTACAAGGGTCACCTTTGACGATTGTGTCGGACAGAGGGACCTAGTTTGCTTCAAAGTTTTTGGGAAACGCCTGATTAGCTGGTTAAAGATCGATAGTCTGCTATCCACTGCACATGATTCCGAAACCGACGGCAAAATAGAACGGCTTAAACGCGCCACTAGAACGGTATGTGAGAGCCTATGTGGCCTACCTGCAAGGCGATTGCGAGAGTCGGCTCCCTTTGGCCGAGTTGGCCGCCAACTGCCATAAGTCCGAGACCACGGAAGCTCCCAGCTTTATGCTACTTTACTAATTCCACCCACGGATGAGATTGAGCCAAGCGACTCGGATTCCCAGTTGCCTGCTGATACTGAGCCCTTGCCGGGCCAAAGACCTGCGTCGCCGCCACATGTGGAGGTGGAAGGTGAAAAACGATTTGAAGTAGAAAGGATCCTTGATTTGTTTTGGGAAACAATCGGCGGTGGAGGCCGCCGTCAGAAATATATAGTTCAATGGGTCTGGTACGACGATCCGACCACAGAACCCGCCGAATACTCGAGAACGCCAGCCAGCTGGTGAAATACCCTTATAAGCCTGGACCCCGGGCGGAGTTCAGGGGGTCCGACTTATCTACCACGATACTTTTTTTTCAAATGTTCTTTCTTTCATCCTTTTCGCCTTTGGTGTCGCAGCCACGCCAGTCGAGAATCCGTTGATGCCACGTTAAGATTGTCCTGAAAACATTACATGCGGTAGTGCTGACCCTGCTGGTGGCTGCAACCGTCAAGTAAGCTGTCCCCAACGCTCCCTAAGTGCCCTGATTCTCATTGTTGCCGGTTTACTACCATTTTTGCATAGCAGCGGCGGTTCCTACTGGTTTGGTCTATTGATGTGACCGGTTGCCTTGGTCTTATCCTTCTCAGCTCCCCTTCCGGGCGGTACGTTCTTGGACCAAGTCCCCCCCAATAAGAGAGGCGCCTTTGATGCAACAGTGGCAGCATCGACAAGAGTATCCAAGGCTGAATATAAGCAACGTTGCGGAGGGGCTTTGCTTACCGTACTGTAATTTACCAGTATATGCCCTGCCTTCAATTTATCCTTCTTGGTAAAAGGTTGCGCTGTGCAAACATCCTCCAACCAAAACGCTGCTGCGATCAGCTGAAAACATCATCAGGTTGACCACCTCGCCGATTGTTGACGTGCCTGCAAGAAGTGGCATAACGATCGATTCCCTGCTCAGTCCCTCGTGATTTTCTCTTCTGTTGTCTTGGCCTGTAGCCGCTTCGCGATGTGGCTCATTTATGTAGAAACTCGCCAGCTCGAAGAGTTCTCCAGTGGAACACCGCCATACTATTCAATCCTGTCGCATACGTGGGTGGAGGGCAATGAGGTTACTGATCAGGAAATGAAGGCGGTGGGAGGCCAGCAGCCGGCCGGGTCGATCAAGAACGGGTCGGGGTAATCGATAGGACTTGCGTGCAAGCAGCTCGGGACGGATACAAATATGCATGGGTAGACACCTGCTGCATAGACAAGACAAGCAGCGCCCAGCTGACCGAGGCCATCAATTCCATGTTTCAATGGTACAAACGCACCGCTGTCTGTGATGTCTTCCTGCCAGATCTCGCCCTTCCTGCCTCGGCGCTGGAGTCGACAGATCAGGTGCGAATCAGCATTGAGCCCTGCAGATGGTCCACACGCGCCTGGACGCTGCATGAACTGGTCGCACCCTTGAACGTCAAATTCTTCAATCGAGATTGGGAGCTCAGCTTCACTAAAGCTACGGCCTTGGCAGTTCTAGCTCGGATCACAGGCATAAATCATGGCATTTTGAGACACGAGAGAGACCTGCGCGAGGCTTCGGTGGCCCAGAGAATGGCTGGGGCCGCAACACGACAGTCGACTCGGATAGAAGACGCTGCCTATTCGCTGCTCGGAATCTTTGAGATTAATATGCCATCGTTATATGGGGAGGGAGAGAGGGCCTTTCTCAGGCTTCAGGCCGAAATCATTGGTGGATATCCCGATACCACAATTCTCGCATGGGTGCTTCCCGATAACCACAAGACATCATTCGGGAGACTGAGTGGACTGTACGATGGCGTTGTGCCAGCGTCTCCGGCAGCTAGGTCCCATTGTGGGAGACTTAGGCCGGGGGCGGTCGACAAAAGAAGAAGATTATTGGTGGCCCGGTTTGGTCGATCGATAGGATAGTAACGTACGTGGTGTTATGAATACAAACATAGGACATTTATTCACTATGCAGTTAGTTTCACTTCAGGATTTCTCAGCAGCGATTAATTTACTAACTAACCATTTTGAGCCCGATTATAACATGGAATTCTCACTTTTATAGTTAGCCATCTGTTCCAGCTATCGATAATACAGTGCGCTTCTTGCAGTCTTTCAAATAGAGCAGATTTGAGATGTTCTTCTTTGGACTGACTTTGCATGTCGGAAGCGTATGGCTCCTTATCTCGACTCCCGGTGTTTGGGCAGTCCACTCATATAATAGACATGAACTATGACCGAAGCTGTGTGATATTATCAATAAAAGAACTGCTTGCCAAGGATGATAGTCAGTGACTCATCGTGAGTACCATGAACGTCTCGCAAACCTTACTTCTAATTTTCTGAAAATATACTACAGGGATATGGTCAAGCAATGAGGCGTCCTATGCCGGGAAGTCGAAAACTACGAAGCAACTCACGGTTTCTACCTAGCCCATTGTTAATATATCATATCATAAATTCATAGATATGTATGTACAAGCAAACAGCTCTAGTCTTTATATCCGACAGTATTACTACCTTAGTCTGGAATTGTTTGTAAGATTTCTCTCGTGTCTCGGACGTTTTTGTCCCCGATCAGTCTGTCAGTAGCTATGATATAGTACTGGAATCGACAGTAATAATACAAATCTCATTCGGGTCATGGCACTAGGTCAAAAGTGAAAGGTGATCACAGAGGGAGAAACAAGAGAAACAATGGGGCCGGTCCCCGTACCGAGATGCCGGTGGCCGATTAAAGCGGGATTCGGGCAGCTCGCGGGCCCCGAGAAATTATGCCACGGTGGTCAGAGTGAACACATGCAATTCTACAGTACCTACCCAGGTAGACAAGGTGCCCGAATTCCCCCAACCCCCTCCCCTAGCCAAGGGTTGGGTCCTTCAACCCTCCAACGATGCAAGAGCCTGAATCGAAACACAGCCGAGAATTTAGAGTTCAAACCAAAATAAAATGGACCTTGAATATAAGTATGAGATGATGCGCGACATCAAATCGCCATTTTGTGTCTATTATCGAAACACTCATATTATCTAGGGAGAACGAAACCCCCTGAAGAAAGAAAAACGGAATCAGCGCGCCATGGCCATAGAAAACCTCAAGGAGAAGTACGAGGCGGAGCGTGCCAAGCGCCTCCGGCCCGAAATGCAAGAACAATACATGGATACGCGGGCGGACGAGTTCCCCAAGTCGCTTGCAGCCGACCCCTGGATCGACTACGACAGCATCGCAGCCGTAGAGCCCCCCGTGGTGGACGGCGGAGAGGTCAAGGTGCTAATCTCCGGGGCTGGCCACAATGGCCTCCTCCAGGCCTACCGCATGATCGAGGCCGGGGTTTCGGTCTACGACATGTGCATCGTCGACGTGGCGGGCGGCTTCGGGGGCACCTGGTACTGGAACCGATACCCGGGCCTAATGTGCGACGTCGAGGGCTACACGTACATGCCGCTCCTGGAGGAGTTTGGTTACATGCCAAAGCACCGGTACTCGTATGGGCAGGAGATCCGGGGCCAGAGCGAGCGCATCGCGAGGCGGACCGGGGTCGACGAGAGGGCGCTGTTCGGCACGCACGTCCACAGCCAGACGTGGGACGAGGAGGCCGGGCGGTGGGTGGTGGCGATGACGCGGGATCTGGGACCCAAGCACGGCAAGCAGAGCATCACGGTCAGGGCGCAGTACGTGATCTTTGCCACCGGGGTCTTCCCCATGCCCAAGGTCCCGCGCCTGCCCGGCTTGGGTAAAAGCATGGCGGCGGGCAAGGTCAAGGTCATCCACACGTCGCGGTGGGATTACGAATATACGGGCGGGACCCAGGACGCGCCCGACATGATAAACCTCAAGGACAAGCGCGTCGCAGTGGTGGGCACCGGCGCTACGGCGATCCAAGTGGTGCCGGCGGTAGCCAAATGGGCCAGACACTTGTATGTCGTGCAGCGCACGCCGTCGTACGTCGGCCCGCGAGGCCAGAAAGAGACGGACCCGGAAACCTGGAAAAAGGATGTGGCTCACAAAAAGGGCTGGCAAAAGGAGCGGATGATCAATTTTAACCAGTGGGTCTCTGACCAAAAGCCATCCAACGGTATAAATCTCGTCGACGACGGTTGGACGCACACTCCGGCTGCATCAAGCCTCGTTGGCGGTGGTAGGAAGGGCATTATACCGCCGGACAGAATCCCTGAGCACATTGATGAAATGCTGGAACTAGACATCGAGAGGACTACCTTTTTGCGCGACCACATACAAAAAACAGTCAAGGATCCCGAAACGGCCGAAAAGCTCAAGCCGTGGTATCCATCGTGGTGCAAAAGGCCAGCGTTCCACGACGATTATCTCCTGGCCTTTAACCGCGACAACGTTACGCTGGTTGACACGGACGGGAAAGGCATGGAGGCCTATGCAGACGACGGCATTGTCGTTAACGGCGAAAAGCTTCAAATCGATGTGCTCATTTTGGCGACGGGCTTCGTCAGCAGTGCAACTATCAAGGCAGACGAGAAGCTGGGAGCCACCGTCAAGGGCGCCAACGGCCGTAGTTTGGGTGAGTACTGGACTGCCAAAGATTTCTTGACGCCGCACATGGGCATCAACATGCGCGATTTCCCCAATATGTTTGGGTATTTGACCAGCGGGGCCGGTTCGTCGTACAACATGACCAGCACGTTTGACGCCTCAGCCCGACTTGTCGCTCACACCATTGCGGCGGCGGAGAGGCAGGCCGGCAGCGGTACAGCCGACAATGTCGTGATCCGGGCGACGCGCGATGGGCAGGAAAAGCACAGCGCCGAGGTCAGGAAGAGGGCAACGTGGCAGTCCGTTCTAGGCGTCTGCACGCCGACCTACTTTACTGGCGAAGGCGCCATGCTGGTTCAGCCCAAATCGCCCGAGGAGAGGATCGCAAAGGCTAACCATGGAGGTTGGGGAAGTGGACCTGCGGATTGGCTCGAATATGCCGAGAAATGGATGGCTGAGGGTATTGACGGGTTTGAGGTTGAGCTTGCTGGCAGAGCAAACGGCTTGCCTAACTGATTAGGAATAGGTGAGGTAACTAAGTTAACTACCTCATTTGCTGATTACCTGCTTTCAATCGCAGTTGCCGACATACAAACTACCTGGTAGACAAGATAGTCATGCATTGTTTGTTTTGCGGCTCGGGTCCTAGCAACTTGGACTCAACGATTCATTGGTCCTAGCTATTTCTCTTTCTCTCCAAAGTCTGTACCCAATGTGCTTCATTCATCTTGATGTACGTTGCCTTGCTTGCATGGACGTTCAGATGACGGTTTGTCTCAGACAAACCCAAAGCCAGCCGATTGCACCTAGTATAAACCTCTGACACAAACTAGTTGTGTCATGTTGCAATCCGCTAAAACAAACGAACCGTCGTCGGAGCATTCATTGCCTTGGTTCTGTTTTCGTCTGATACTGCTGGTATTGACCAAAGTGTCCGTCTCTTTCTCGCATCTCGCTTTGTACCCGAATGCACCATGATGCACGGTCCGGTGGGACCTCTTGGGGGTGACGGATGATGGACGTCAAAACAAGTTTCTTTGCCCATGAACCACAGCCTAGACGGTTCGATTTGATCCTGCACTTTGGGTATTTCCTCATATGCTGTGATTATTCTTTGCGTTGTGTCACTTGTGCCTCTATTTCTTTTCCATAGAGTAGGTATCTTTTGCCTAGAGTCCTTTCATTCTTTCTTCTTTCTTCTTTCTTGCTTCCCCCATGCTCCCCGCGGTGTCGTGGTGCCGCTGGATCAACGCACAGGGCTATTTGCGGTGATGATACTTTGCCCAAGCATCCTACTGCTAGCCCTCGGCGGCACCGCAGTAGCAGCACAAGAACCTAGACGAGTTGTCCTGGAATCGACATTCATCATACCAGAAAACTGGAAATTGTCCCGTCCAGCAACCGAAAGCGACACCATCGACCTCCGGATCGCCCTCAAACAACCACGAGCAAAAGAACTTGAAGCTAGACTGCTCGAAATCAGCACAGACCCATCTCACCCGCAGTATCGTCACCATTTGACCCGGGCCGAGGTTGCTTCGTACCAATTGCCAGCCCCCGAAGCCGCGGATGCAGTCGTGAGATGGTTGGAGGAAAACGGTGTGAGGGGTGTTGAGAGGAGCAGTGATGCTGCTGCTGGCTGGATCGGCTTCACTGCGACGGCAGGACAGATCAAGACCATCCTCCAAGCGAACCTGGGGTACTTCACACACGATGGCATCAACGAAACCGCCGTGCTCCGCGCCCCCAGGTACAGCATCCCTGCTAACCTGGAGTCGAGCATCGACTTTATCCATCCTCTGGCCCATTTCATGACCCCGGCGAGTCTGCGCCCCATAGCCCAGCCCCAGGACAAAGACAAGGGGACGGCAGCGGGGGGTGGCAATCAATGCAACAGCGGTGTGCAGCCCTCTTGCCTCCGCGCGCTTTACGGCATCAACTACGTCCCCCCAGCTAACCACAAAGACGACAAACCATCGCCCGCCCGGATGGCCATCGCCGGCTTTCTGGACCAGTACGTCAGCCCCACCGACGTCGAGTCCTGGATGCAGACATATGCCAGGAATATACCCGCCAACTACACCGCCGCCCTCGCCTTTGCCAACAACGCCACCAACGACCCCTCGCACCCGGGCTCCGAGGCCGCGCTGGACGTCCAGTACAGCCTTGCCCTCGCCTACCCAGCACAGGTCAGCTACATCCTGACCGGCGGCCGGGGCGGCAAGCTCGACGGTAACGGCAGCCCCTTGCCAGACGACAAGGCCGACAACGAGCCCTACCTCGAGTTCCTGGAGCACCTGCTCGCCCAGCCCGACGACCAGATCCCCCACGTCGTCAGCATCTCGTACGCCGACGACGAGCACACCGTCCCGCGCCCTTACGCCGAGCGCGTCTGCTCCATGTTTGCCCAGCTCGCCTCCCGCGGCGTCTCGGTCCTCACCGCATCCGGCGACGGCGGCAGCACCGGAATAGGCCGATCGCGGTGCTCGCTCCCCGACGGCCCGGACGGCGCCCGCCGCCGCGCCACCATCTCCACCTTTCCGGCATCCTGCCCCTGGGTCACAGCCGTCGGCGCCACCGACAACCAAGGGCCGCCCGTGAGCGGCGCCTTCTTCAGCGCCGGCGGCTTCAGCAACTACTTTGCCCAGCCCGAGTGGCAGGCCGAGGCGGCCAGGGGCTACGTGGCCAGGCTCAAGAGCGGCGAGGTGTGGGACGGCAAGAGCCCGGCCGAGGACATGTACGACGCGGGCGGCCGGGCCACCCCCGACATCTCGGCGGTCGGGGCCGAGTTCGTCGTGCGGCGCGACGGGCGGGACGCCACCGTCATAGGTACTTCGGCGTCGACGCCGGTCGTCGCGGCCATGGTGGCGCTGGTCAACGATGTCTTGTTGCGGTCCGGGGCCAACAGCACGGGCTGGCTCAACCCGGCCCTGTACTCGGCTCGGTTCAGGGGCTCGGCCGTCGCCGACGTGACCCAGGGGAGGTCCAAGGGTTGCTTCTTTCAAAACGCCACGTCCGGGGTCGGGATGACGGTCCCCGGGTGGCCAGCCGCCGAGGGGTATGACCTGATTACTGGTGTTGGTACGCCCAATACTTTTGACAAGCTTTTAGCCGCTCTTCGATGAGCCCTCGTTTGGACCCGGCGGTCGTTCCAGGTTGATTGAAAAAGGAGGTCTGGGCAGGGGGGCTACAGATCTCCATGGAGAGTTACCTACCCCAGTGTCGTATTGACCTGGATAGAGGTCAGGATATGGCCCCTGGATGTGCATTGATTCAGTTGATCGGATGAACGATAAATGACAAAAACCGGCGGGCGAGCTGTACCGAAGTATGGGCATTGGAAGTCAAGGACACATTTCTCTGTGAATAAAACATGTAAAATATTTCTTTCCATTAATTACACTTTCTCCTATTACATGCATCCGTCAGCAGGGCTCACAAGAAGCTTGTTATGCATTGTTCTGGACGTGAGACCCTCTTGGCAAGCCTGACTCATTACCACCACCCCACCAACTCTCGAAAGCAACGCTGAAACAGATAGACTTGACACGACAGTTTTGCAATTGGTTCTAGAACTAAGTCTAGACCTAGTTCTAGTAGCCCACTTGTGCAGCTCGAGGGAGTAGCTAGGGGAGAACAATCGCATCTTCAACTAATCAGCCGAGGAACGAACGCGCCTTCTTGTTGTTGCCAGCTTTTGCAGCTTTGGCGGCCTTGACACCCTGCTTAAGCGCCGCTCCGGCAACCTTGGCACCGGCCTTGGCACCAGCTCCAGCTCCGGTGGCACCGGCCTTGCCTCCAGCTCCGGTGGCACCGGCCTTGCCTCCAGCTCCGGCGGCGGCGGACAAGCTGACGCATCCGTTGGCGCTGTCCTCCATGAAGATTCCTCCGTAGATGAGGCCCTCGTTGATGTTGGGCTCCTGGATGCCTTCGCGGACAACATCCTTGACTTTGCCGACACCCTTCTTGAGGCAGCCAAAGTGATACTGGCCACCGCCGCTAACATCGTTGGGCTCCGGCTTGCTCACGGCCTTGAGGGGTTCGTTGCCCTTGGAGAAGAAGACTTGGGTGGTGCTGTTTATCGAGGAATCCAAGTCAGTATCGCTGTCACACGGCCGCTGCATCATACATCATCTTTAGGGCCATGGCTTACTTCTTGTCAAAGTCCAGCGTCATGGCAAAGTTGTGGAACCCATCCGCGCCAAAGGGGGTGCTAAAGAGCAGCTTGGGCGGGTTGGAAGCGACGTTGCCAAACACGTTGAGGGTGTCGGGGTTGGCGTTGGCCTGCCCATCGATGGTGCCGGTCTTGACAACAATCTGGTTGGTGCTGAACTTGTTGTCCTCGAGGAACACGAGCTGGTACTCGTGGGTGAGGTTCAGCGGCTTCTTGAGATCCTTGGCGACACTGAAGTGAAGCGTCTTGACACCCTTGGTGGAGTCGTCGGTGCCATTGTTGCTGGCGATGAGCAGCTCGGCACGTCGGAAGCCATTCTGTACCGTGTCGGCGTTGGGGACAAAGATGGACTTGTCACTATTGGAGGTGGGAAGATAAGTTAGTGGCCTGTGCCAGTGTGCCAAGTGCGCCAAGGGCGATCGACAAGAAAGTGCCGGGTGGGGGTGTCGTACTTGATGGTGACCTCAAGAGCCTTGGTTTTTCCACCAACGTCAAACTATACGCAATGAGTGATATTAGTAACCATGCGCCTCTACAGTTTGCAAATTGCAACTAAGACTCTGGCCAGACTCACGATTGACTGCTGCGCAAGAGTGGGCAACTCGATCAGGTCGCTAAACTTGAGGCCTAGTTTGCATTAGCAAGACGTCCAAAGTTTGTTTTGTCCCCAAGTCTCATTCCATAACATACCCTTGCCCTTGACATTGTCGGGGTTGAAGATGTTGTTCGCGGTATCAAAGTTTGCGGGCTGAAAGTTCGCTGGGACACGTCCGTCGAACTGCAGCTTACACTGCTGGCCGTAAACGGGCGAGGTGGCCAACAGGCCGCCGAAAATGGCAGATGCAACGGTAAAGGAGCGCATGGTGTAATGAAACAGAAAAATATACCAGACCGGGCTGGTATTTGCTGAAAAAGAATGAAGATATAAGCACCGCTAAAGGGCGTGTTGTGTTGGAAATGAAAGTGATGTAAAGAGAGAGACGAGACAATCAATGGACGACGGACTACAGGAACATTCTCAACAAGAACGGATGACATTGGGGGTGGTATAATATAGGCAACGGAACCGTACTATGACACGCAACCCGGGGGGCCCGCTTGTGGGAGAGGCCGACGCACGCGTGTCCAAAGAAGGATTCCCTGTCGCGGTTTCATGCAAAGTTTAAAATCGTAAAGTATCATATCCATCCAGGTAAAAAATGGTGTAATAGTGGATACTCGGGGTTGAAGGGCGATCAAACCACTCCGACTCTACAAACCACTTTGGGGGCTGCAGCACGATTTCATTTCCAGAACAATGGTGCCCTAGGTATAGACTCTAAGGCTCCATGAGGTGATCCTTTGAGAGATCAAACCTCAATTGGAGTTTCTGTAATATTATCGATTTACCGTATGGAAATCGCAGTTGTCCAGCTCCAGAACCACTCAAGGGGATCTTTTTTTTTCCTTCTTGATGCTCAGCATCCCCCGCATGGTTGAGACAAGGGGTTTGATCGAGTCGCGTGCAATTCGCTAAAAAGCTTCAAACTGAATAGTGTGAACGGTTTTTCAAGGCCCGTGAGCTTCCCCTGGGTGCAACCGATGGACCGATCGCTCAAAATGACCGGAGCGACATGTGCCAGTCGGTGTATGACTATGCACAGGAGCAGCTGTCGTTCGCTGTGTCAGTCGTACAATTCCAACTCCGACAGGAAGTGGCGACGACGGTAGGGATGTTGACTTGGGCGTCGACGCATTGAGAGGCTGTGATCCCTTTTTTAGTTAGACTTTTTCTGCGTCCTATTCCCCTTTTTCGTCTCCCCCTGAATCCGATTGAGGGTAAGCTGCATCCACTCAATCACTGTCAAATCAAAGCTTGGTGGGTTACGGCGACCCAGCGGGACGGTAACAGTACATGCCATCCTTAATCGCATTGTTGCGCAGCCATCAGAGTCAGTGCGCGACCTGTCAAGAGTCGGCGAGCGCCGACACAACGTGTAACAGTCCGCGACATTCACTACCATATGATGACGATATGATGTAGGAAGAACAAGGCGAAAATGTTACAGAGATGCCACAACTACCTAGTTATCTTGAGGGTTTGAGGAGCAATGGGTTACAACCAAACCTCTTTGTTACCTTGACATTTCCAGTCGAGGTCGCAGGCGTATGAAATCCAGCATAGAGCTATTAATCATTATTCAGAATGTAGCTTATCATTAATGATTGACCTGGATTCAACAGCAGCTGTGTGGGATTTCATGCTGGTCAGTTGTCAGTTGTGATTACTTGTTAAGGTCGATCGATGTGAAAGACATCCGCCTACGATTTGACTGGAAGAATTAGCGCGGGCTGCTTATGCACGATCGATCCCGCATGGCCTACGTGGTACCTACGGTACTGGTGGTTGGTAAACGTACGGCACACTCCTGCCGCACGTGATGAACATTAAATGCCACAATTTTACTTATCGCCAGCTGCAGCACAGCCACCTTTCCGTCAAGACCCCGTCGCAAGCCACACCAAAGACAAAGCCCCGCTGCTTGGCACTAACTAGCTCTACAGCTCTGCCTGGACCACATACCTCTACAGGCCTTACTGAGCATTTCTACCTACCTCATCAGCTTACCAGTTCCGGGCACTTTGTACCAGCCTAGTAACTCTCCAAAGATTTCCATCGAACCATGGAACACTGCGCATTTCAATGCTAATTCAATCGTTCGGTTGAGGAACCGACAGCCAGGGCACCAGTGGCAGTATCGAGATCAATTGACGTACAGCGGAACCGTGCTACTACCCCCCAATCCACATTATCGGCCAGCCACCAATTGCAGATTTAGCAGGCTACAAGGGTGGCCCTCGGTGCAAGCGGCTGCCCCTCAGGCAGCCCGGGAGAAGAAGCTCTAGCTCCCGAAACCGACCAGGGTCTAAACGCCGTCAACCACACCAAATCGAGACGCGTTTGGATCTTACACCACAACTGAAGCCTCCATCAATAACGCGTTTCCCGAACAATCGCAGCTGCAGAGGCATTCCGTCTCTCCCAGGTCCCTACAGTAATAACTTCTGTACTTCAATTAATTCTCCAAACACAGTAAGGAGTTCTCGGTTCCTGTCGGCCCGCTCTCATCAATGAGCACACGTGTCGGCGCGCCGGCAGTATGCCCACCACTCACGTAACGGCCCAGGGCGTCGAACACCTTCGGTCGATCTCAAATTCGCTCCGGAAAGCGCGAAAGGTCGTTGTAGTTACCGGCGCAGGCATCAGTACCAATTCAGGAATCCCAGTGAGTGGTGGTTTTCTGGTTCAAGACAGCAGGCCTGGTTGCGCGTCTCTTGTTGCTAATTCGATTCGCCAGGACTTTCGCTCTCGAAATGGCCTTTACTCTCTGATACAAGCACAATATGAGGCAGCTAAAAATACGGCCTCGGGGGGTGATGAGAGGCAAAGCGATCAGCCCCCAGCAAAGCGACGGAAACTGTCTGCCGATTTGACAACTGCCGAGCAAGAATCCGTGGACCCGGTGCCCCCCACAAGCGTGTCAAAATTGACGGCCGAGGAACCCGCGCCGGTCAGCAAAGTCGACGAAATCCCCGATCAAACGAATAGAGCAGGCGACAGTAATACTACAGCCCATTCCGAAGCGATCCATCCGCCAATGGTTCTTCCTAGCTCGCCCTTAGCCTTGCCTGCAATCGTATCCGATAGCGAACAGAATGGCTCATCGAATGGAAGACCAACGTCCCGGACGCCTGTGCGAAGACCATCTTCACTCTCGGCTCCAGGGTCTCCGAAAGAACACTCGTCTCCGCTCTCTTCGCCGCCACCCATACTCTTTGACCCTTTCTCGGACAGCACATCCGAGAACACGAGCTCAACGACATCCGAGGCTGGGGATACCCCACCTTCATCGCAGTCCCAGTCCCATTCAATGGCCAACCATCGAAACAGTCTGCCAAATATGAAGGGCAAGGACTTGTTTGACGCTTCTGTCTGGTCCGATCCTGTCAGAACATCTGTCTTCTACAAGTTCACGACAAGTCTGAAGCGCAAGTCGAAAGAATCCAAGCCAACAAGCACACATCACTTCATCAGCCACCTGCGAGATAAGGGAAAGCTCGTTCGCTGCTATACCCAAAATATTGATGAAATAGAAAAGAGGGTTGGCTTATCAACATGTCTAAAGCTTGGTCCAGGAAGTCGAGCCAGGTTTGCTCGTCCCAGTCGGGCATCCGCACCGGCGGCACTAGCTAGGAGTTCGAGTGACCCTGGAGTCTTGGAAACCAAAGAGACCAAGCCAACCGCTCCTCCGCCATCTGGTGGGGTGGAGTGCGTCTTTCTGCATGGCTCGTTAGATTCCCTCCGATGCTTTCAATGTGGCCAGACCAGCGACTGGGAGAACGACTTGGAGATGGCAACTCTGTCTGGAAACCAGCCTGCGTGTCCTCACTGCGAGGGGGCGACCGCTGCTAGGGAGAACAGGGGCAAGCGTGCCCTCGGAGTCGGAAAGTTGAGGCCCGACATTGTCTTGTACGGGGAGGAACATCCAAATGCGCACCTCATCTCACCGCTGATACAACACGACCTATCACTGAATCCAGACATGCTACTAATCCTTGGCACCAGTTTACGCGTCCACGGGCTTAAGGTCATCGTCAGGGAATTTGCCAAATCAGTTCACAACAGAGGTGGCAAAGTGGTATTTGTCAACTTGACCAAGCCCTCTGAGAGCGTCTGGGCGGATGTTCTCGACTATTGGGTTGAATGGGACTGTGACGCCTGGGTCGAAGATCTGAAGACCAGGGAGGCTGAGCCAAAGGGCGGGAAGGGCAGTTCAGGCCGCGCCGAGAAAGGTGCGGCCGACACCGCAAAACAGTCCAAAAAAAAGAAAGCCGCAACAGCGTTGAACAAGAGTGCCCCGAGCCAAGAGCAACCGAAACCGACTGCGGAACAGGAACCGAAGGACACTGTGCTCGACGAGCAACCAAACACCTCGATGATCGAACAGCCACCAAAGGCCTCGGTCAATGAACAAAAGCTCGAGGCAACTACGAGCGAACAGCAGCATCAAACATCGACAATCAAGCAACAACCGGAAATATTGACAAGCGAGCAGCAGCCGGAGCAGCCCAAGACATGTACAGGCGAGCAACAACAGGGGGTTTCAGTATCCCAAACCCAACAGGAACCCCCTAGTCCTGAGCTGCAGGTCGACACGGAAAAGGAAAAGTTTTCTGCTCCTGGGGCATTCACGGCTTGTATGCCAGCGCTACCGACAGACGTCAAAGATCCTAGCAGAGGTGAGGCTGAACAAAATGACAATATCCCGGAGCCGCCTAAGAAACGGAAACAGCAGAAGAACAAGGCCAAAAAGCCTTCACGACGGACACCAGAGCTTCCAGAGGCGATCAATGATCCCGCCTACATTCTGCAGTGCATCTATGCCGAACTGGCACAGATTAGCGGCAGACCAAACAACTACCTCCAGTCTTTCCACAGGCCCCTTGATCCCACATCAATACATAAGCCGCCGCCAAGGAAGAAAAGGTTGCCGGGTGTGCAGAAGCCGAAAATTGCCACGCCCAAGAAAGAGCCCCGTCCGAGAAAGTCGAATGTGGCTGTGGAGGCGCCGATCGAGTCCTCCAAAGTCGACGCAAAGCCCAATACCGGTACATTGCTCGATTCTGGCTCTTCGGGTCCACGGGATGTCGACACTTCAGCCATAGTGGCCGATGCAGAGCTAGTACCAGCAGCCCAGATCACTGACCTTGTGGGTGGAGTTGCGGCCGCAATCAAGTCTAATCCGCGGAAACGCAAGCCAAAGATGATCGATGGTGTCGCCGTCGTGTCAGTTCCGCGAAAGCAAAAATCCATGGTTGCAAAAACAGCATCATCAAAGCAGAAGCCACTCGATCTTGCACAGGCTCATGCGATAGCCACCGCTACTACAGTCGCTGCAGTAAACCTACTACAGAAAGGAGACTCAACCACGCGTAACAGCGGCAACGACTTATCCTCTGCTGCGACAGACTTTAGCCCTGGGCCTCTGCCACGTCCCAAAATGACCAGCGAAGTGGCCAGCATTCCAGCAGATGACCCCTCGCAGAGTCTGCAATATACTGCTATTAGGCTTGCGCCGTTGAAACTGGACGAGGAGCGCAAGCCCAGCCCTGCGCATCCCTGGGTCAGTCCCACGTCGTTGCCAGCTCCATCCCCCATTGAACCCCCACCACGACGAATGCAACCGTTACAACTTGTTCATCCGACCTCGTCACAAGAACAGCAGCAGAACATGGCAACCGCCGTGCCGTTATTATTCAATTCCAATCAACCACCACCGCCAGCCTGGCTCATTCAATCATTAGCAACCCCGCAGGGTTCACCATATATATACACATCTTCTCCCCAGCCACTACGTTCACTTCAGCAGCAAGCACAACGAAACAACCCATTTAGGCTCACTCAGCCCCTTGTAGGCCTTCGCAGATCACCGGGCCTGACGCCGCGAACATTTTCGCCTGCGCAATTCTATTCGGGGCCCAAGCCTGGAGGATTCGGCGGCAGTAACGTCTCGTCTACGGTGTCGTCCGAGGCGGTGGCTGCGCGACGTGCCTTGCTTGAGGCTGAGGCTGCGGCTACTTTATCCAGTATGGCTAGTAGGAAATGATTTTTTTTCTCGGTATTTAAATGTCGCTCTTCGAGACTATGTCCAGCACGCTTGAACTATGTGGTCTGTTGGCAATTCTTCCTGACACCCAATTCCTGGTGGCTGCCAAGCGATTAGCTGAGGATATATATTCTTCCGATGAGCCGCGTGAGATGAACTAGCTTCTCCTTGTGCAATACCGCCATTCCAAGAAAAAGGTTGTTGGTAACAATCGCAGCGGATTTTCTTTCTTTTCTTTTCTCTCTTTTTTGGATTTTTTATCTTGCAGTGCATTGTCGGATCACACCACACAAGTCATGACTGTAGTTTTGCATTTTTTTGTACGGTGTTGAGGAGTTATATCGGGGACATGGTCTCTAGCGAAGCTTATAGAGGAGCACCGCCTTACTGTTGTTTATCTTTCGGCTGCGTATGTTGAAATCTGGTATTTTGGGGATGAATCAAGAGACATCAAGTCCGTTCGTGGAATCATCCTCCTGCTCGCACGACTTGTTCCAGGCTCGGGCTGGTCAGCCTGTGACATGGACCGCCAGTGTCTTCAGTGATCGAGCATGGGATGTCGGTATATATTATTAGCTACCCAAGTCGAGGCGTCTTCTAAATCGTACAGTTCTGTGGCGAAATGCTAAGCCTAACCTTTTCCCGGTCATTGGGAGTATCCTATTGCTCGAGTGCCAAGGTCGTGTGATTTTCCATCCCAAATGCGAGCGTGGACTGTTTTGGCGCGGCTTTTGGCGGCAGCCCGCGTCATCGTTACTAGTGGCGGTTTCAGTCCACGGCTATTGCTCTGCCCGCCGGAAGAATCAGCGCCAGGGGGTTCGTCGTCTGGGGACTCCCCAGCTACGGCGGTCTCGAGCGTGATCTCGATGGTCCGCATGATGCCGCCCATAGACTCGGACGATGTTGGTGGCGCTCTGTGGCCACCTATATAAGGGAAGCGCCACTTCTTCGCGGCGGGCCTCGAAGAGGGCCAGTCCTCGGCTTGGTTGTCGGCCCAGGTGATAGAAGGGTTGCGGTCAACAATCCCGCCGGTAGCTTCTGTGTCTGCCGTCGCTGATTGGGACCTCACGTTGAGTCCAGGGGGCGAGCGTTGGCCCCGCAGCATTTCTAGTTCAAAGTCGGCATCTGCCCTGCTTGTGGAGGCTTGTAGCTGACGGTGATGTTCATCATCCCCGTCATCCCTGCCTGTGTGTTGTGTTGTGATGCCTGTCATCGTGGTGATGGTGGTCTGGGGTCCGGTAGAGCCGCCAGAGTGCGACCCCATTCTCTTGTACAGCCTGGATCTGGGAGTGTTGAACTGGGACTCTCGGGTTTTGTGGCGGTTTCTCTCGATAACTATAGTGATTGGAGGCACGCAAGCGCAGACGAAGCCGATAGTTAGCTCCACCAATCTGCCACAGGGTTATTGAATAGTTAGTTGCTGCCTTTTCTTTTCTTCTTCTCTTCTTTGTTCATGACTGCGATACTGCTAGGGAATGAATAGAAACAATGATAGGGAGGGCTGGTGCTAAGGATTGGGAGGGATACGGACGCAAGAATGGCCGGTGTGGTAGTGAAAGCCGTAACATCCGGGTCGGTGAAGTGCGCCACCATCAGCACGACTCTGTATCCGCTGGCCATGTTGGCGATCCCGCCGACGCCGAGCAGTACGCCGATTTTGACCTTTTTTCCTAGTGGTATCCGCAGTGGCACGACAAGCGGGACGGGGAGTAACATAACGGCGAGGTCGCTGACGAGGACGTAGATGGTTTCGCTGAGCCAGAGCTTGCCTCTGTCAATGCAAAAGCGTGCTTGCACGCTGGAATCCCAATACGAATTAATGGGGATGCAAGATATGATCTTGAATACCAAGAGGAGAACGAAGGTGAGCGTGAAGACCAAGATGATGGCGTATATCCGCAATGCGATATTGCGCTTGACCGAGAAGGCGCGGGCGATGAGGAGGATGAGGGTCACCTTGGTGAAATACGAGGCAACGGTGTATATAATCGTGGAGAACCAGATCCACTGGGGAACCATGGTGGGTGTGAGCTGAACTGGAGTAAAAGATGCCGGCTACCTTGTTGGTTTGGCATTCCGGGTGGGGAGATGAAAAACTGACTTTGAGGAAATCAGAATACGCTTGCGCTGATATATCCCACGCGTGGTACCCCAAGCCATAATGGTATGCTAAATACGAATACAACATTGTAAGTACCAAGGTAGCCGTCCACAGACAGGGTAAGAGAGCCCGGCTTGACTGCCGTAGCACCTGTTGCCAATGGAGTCATGACATTTACTTACCGCCGGCAACCGTGACGAATAACAAGATAATGAATACCTGCCACGGTCATATTTTCAGTCAGGCAGGTCTCGTGAGGGGTGGGGGACCCTTTTGTCTGTATATGTGTAAAGAAAGACTTGGCTATGCCGCAAACTCACGCCTGCCATAGCAAATGACCCTGGGCATTATCATATGTTAGTTTCTACTTAAATACCATGATGCAGTTCCATGGCTTTCTCTTTTTTTCTCATGCTAAACAACAGTCTCCGGAACGTATAGGACAACAAGCCCCTAGGATATACTCACAATCCTCAACTTTGGCTTTAGTATGTACGACCCGTTTCGAGTACGCTCTGGCCACCCAAAAAAGGATTATTAAAAATGTAATGATTATCAAAGTTGCAAGTGGCCCGCTTCGACTCCCGCCCTGCCCCGGATTCTCCAGATCGGGGACA
This sequence comes from Pyricularia sp. CBS 133598, assembly GCA_004337975.1. Classification (NCBI taxonomy): domain Eukaryota; kingdom Fungi; phylum Ascomycota; class Sordariomycetes; order Magnaporthales; family Pyriculariaceae; genus Pyricularia; species Pyricularia sp. CBS 133598. The sequence continues at coordinate 291,877 of RRCJ01000015.1, forward strand.
ACTCCCGGCGGGGGAGGAATGGCGCCAGGGTAGCTCGCTGATATGTTGCTCATCGCTGCGGGCAGCGGTAATATGCGCGGGTGGCGTGTGGCGGTGCTTGTGGGTCCTCCACCAGGCTCATGTTACTATGAGGAGAAATGATTATCGACAGCGACCTCCTTCTGTCTCGCGAGACACTCTTTGTAACCAAAACCCTGATCCAAAAGAGACCGACGCAATCATACTGTATCGGTTTAGGTGGTTGTACTCTGCCGGCTTTTCACGAGGACATCAGGCGGAACGTGGGAGACGGGGGTTCCGTCAATGATCTTTAGTCTCCTTGGATGTGGGATTTATAAAGGAGGGAAGCCAACACTATGGTTTATCTCTTCTTTTTCTTTTTTCTTTTTTCTATTTTCTATTTTTTTGTTCTTTCTTGGGGTGAACCTTGGCTGGCTGGTAGACCTTTCCTTCTCGTGACGTGGAGGACCGCGGCACCCTGCAGGGAACAACGGGTTGTGTTCTCGAACAGCGGCCTGAAGTCTGTTATCAGCGAAGAGGTATTTTGGCTGGTTACCAAGTATGGGACGTTAATGGAAGGTAATCATAAATTTGCATACTTTCCCCCACCCCTTTCTTCATTGATTCGTTTCCTTTTTGGCTTTTGTTTTTGGCTTTTCGCCCCTTGTGCATCAAGATGCTTCCAAGTTACTTTAATGTTGTCAATGATGGAAAAAAATATGGTGTGTATATGTGTCTTCAGGCGGATGTCATAAAGATGCTTCCTGCGTAGAAGCATGCAGTCGATCTCCATGGCTGCATAGCCTTTGGCGCAAACAAGGCTAGAACGGGGCCTGGCCCCTGGACCACGATCGGTGCTAAATCGAATCGGGGACATGGTTTCGGACGCAGAATAGGCAAAAGTCGAAACCCATTCATGGGAAATCATCCATCACAGAGTTATGCTCTCTTTGGGAAACAATCGCTGAAGGCCAATTCATAGATGGATAGTAATCCCATAAAGGCAGAGAATATGTGTACATGACTCGTATTGCTCAGACAAACGAGGCAAAGGACTCGTGCATCTGGGGTTTTTATTTTTATTCAATTTATTTTCTCACGTTGGGGGTGCGCACGGCGGAGTACCTAATGAGGCAAGGTACCTTGATGATAAGATGGGAGCGAAACGTTCGGATCTGATAAAGTTCAACGATAGATTGATATGGTTTCTGATATGTCCAGAAGCGCAAGTAAGAAGTAGGTATTCGCAAGGAAGCTAACGGTTTTGACCAGGGAGCCAGGCGCTGGAATCGCAAGGGTTTTAAATCGATGCCCGCGAATGTTTCCTAAAGAAAGCACGACGTTTGTGCAACTCTTTTTTCTTTCTTTTTTTCCTCTATCGCTCCCTCGCTCTCCTCTCTCACTCTTTGTCTCTTCTCTCTCACTCTTTGTCTCTCCATTTCTTTCTCTCTGTGGCTCTTTCACATGCTAACAAAATCATTGTTACTATGCGCATAGTTATTAATAACAGCCTACAGTCAAAACTCTGTTAGTAATGTTCGACGTGTGTTATATGTGCTTATCGCTTGCGTATCCCGGGGAGCTGGGGAGCGAGGGTGTAGGAATACGCACATATGGTTCGTCGGGGTACGACGACCTCCCGAACCCGTCATACACCTTTCCTGAAATCTCGCCGTTCTCATGTAAAGTCCAAGAGAGCACAATGACCCCGCGAGGGATTTTAACAGCCACCGTCCATTCATTCTCTTTATAGGTTTTATAAGCATAAGGACCCGTATCGAAACGTATGTCTACACTGTGGAACTTGACGTCCCTTTTCCACGCCAAGGATGTGTTGACCGCGTAAATCCAAATCTTTTTCTTGGGTGGGCTCTCTTCCGCGGCCCGCGCTTGTTCGGCCAGCGCTAACTTTAGCGCGTCTTCATACTCCGAAGTTGACGAAATATAACCACGATATTGTGGTACTTCTAGGCCACCGTTCCTCAGCATAGCACCGGTGCTTACGCTGGAAACCGTATAAAGGATGGTTGGGTAATGGTCTGGTTTTGCTGCTGTTGCAACGCTTAACAACGCTAAAAGCGTAGAAGCAAAAGCGAATCGAAGTTGCACCATTTTCTCAAAAGGAGGGTAATGTTTCGGCAAATTGTCAAAGGAGCAAAACTGAAGTTAGGAGAACGAAAAAGTGCGGATACAAGCTACAGGAGTGTCATAAAGTTGGGGTTTGGATTTGTTTAATTTCTCAAATCGAGTTTAAACGGCAGCGGATTTGTGTTGGTTTAATGCTCATAGATAATTCGTAAATATATCCCATCAAATAACGGTTATTCCGCCGAGGCTGGGCGAACCATGTCACTCAGAAAATGTAGTGTTCTATTTTTGATGGTGACATATGTTATTGTGGGAGTCAGGACTCGGCATGCATTTATTTGCCTTTCGGACATCCCGTTGTTGCAACCTAGGTAGCTAGTTGGGCTGCGCAGAATTGCCCATTGGAACTGCATTTAAAATGCATCCTTGTGGGGTTTCCAAGAATAATATTTCGGCTTTAATTGCATGGTAATTACTGCAGTAAATATAAGCATTGTTGTTCAATTTGCCTAGCAAACCTAGTCGAGCTACCGGAGACAAAAGGCCTCCATACTCAGGTGGTGGGTAAGGTACCGTACCTAGGTGGTTCTGTTATGCAAGGGCGCTACAATAATGTTTGTTGGCATAGTACAACGCCGACTGTCAATTGGTCCTGCGGGTATGTGTTTGGTCCCAAAAGTTATAGGCCATATCCCGGATGCGCTGTTGACAACAGGTTATTAGGGCTCCTACCTAGGTACGGTAGCCCCCCTTTTTCAGGCCAATCTCCGTAGTTGTATCCTTAATAGCACTCCCAAGTGGCTTAGGATTGACAAAGCAGGAGCCTAGGTCTTGATTCAGGAGCCGTATAATCTGATGAAGAGATTGGTCATGCATGATATATCTCCGTCTCCTAGTTTGTATAGGGCTTATGACCTTTCCTGACTTTTTCTTTTTTTTTAAAAACAAACCCTTTCTGTAGCACAGCTCCATGCCTAGGGTTTCCCTGGGGGCACAATTGGACAACGTCACTTTCGCTTGTAGGTTTCCTCATCTCAGGAGAGACCTGGTTTAAGAATTCCCATTCATTAGGACAGGGACTCTCATCTTCCTAGGTCAATTTCCACCTTACATTGGACGATTATTCCTTTACCAATACTGGCAAGACTGGTAATGGAACCTACCGTGTGTATGGGATCATTGGAGCCGTATTGGAATGGGGTACCACGTATAACTCTGGAACTAGTGGATGCCACGCTACTACTGACAAATACGAAGTACGAGGACCAAAAGAAAAAGAAAAAAAAGAGAGAAAAAAAATATAAAAAAGAGACATTCATTGAAAAATGAAAGATCGTCCACTTTTGACTGCACAATACAGTTAGGTTGATAGTCGATTTCTGATCGGATGTAATAAGCTCGCCATATGAGGAAGGTTACAGATCTGATTACGACACCCCGGCACAGTATAAATAAGGATGTATTTATTCATACACCATGCTAATTGTGGGAATTAGGATAGAATGCTAGCGGGTAGTTTCAACAACGGAAATAAATATACTGACCGGTCAGTATTTGAAGCCGTGGTAGCTTCAGAGTTTAGTATCTATTGAGCCTACGTAATCATAACACTCTAGGGTGTTCTAGTTTAGCCCTGTTTTCTTCTATTGTATTTTTTATTTTATTTTATTTTTATTTTCGACAACTGTGCCAGCGTATTGGGATTTGGCAATGTGACCTCGGCCTGTTCTCACGGGAGACCAGCCTGCCAGCCCATTGCGGTTCATTTCTTATTTTTTTGTTTTTTTTAAGAAAAAAAGCATGAATAAAAAAGAAGTAAAACAACAGATAATCTAATCCCCCACCTTGGAACGTCGCTGAACTTTATCTGATTTCGGGTTTTGAACCGAGTTACGCAACCCTTAACATCATTGGCTCACACGTACTATGTAAGTATCTTTTTCTACCCTAAAATGGGAAACATTTACGAAAAGGAATCAGCAAAAAAAAAACCACAGCTGCCAGCTGCCTGCCCTGATTACAAACGTATAGGTAAGTTTTTGTTTTTGACCCTAGAACTAGAGTCTAGTACTTCGGGCTCGGATTCTTTCCCGCATGTCTGCGGCAGCCATGGCTCCATGTTAGCGAGTGCGTATATCATTCGCGTAATTGGGTAAGAGACCTTGCCCGGGTCGCCACCTACAGTGATAGGTAATGTATACATCTAGGGGATATGTACCTCTTCACGGACCTACGCGTGATACACCCGAACGCGTACTGGGGAGAGCGTATTCGCAGGCTGTCAAAACCACGAGTTCTAGAACACGCCCGGGTACGTACCTGCGCTAGATCCCATGTCAAACCTGCGGGTTTAAAAACCAACTCGGGGGTCCGGACACCCGGGTTGAAGAATTTTCGCCGCTGCCACCAACCGACTCGCAACCACCATTCCAAGCCCTCTAGCCTGTACAGCACCCAGGAACATCGCCGATGCTTCCATCCCGCGCAAGGGCGACTTATCACATGTTTGGGTCAACACTGCCAAATAAACTCTTCGTCCCAAGTATTATTACTCGGCAGTTGCCACCGGAATCTGCGAGGAGCGTTTCGACTAGCATCCCACGTAGCAAAGACTACGCGATGGAAGTCAATTCCTGGGTGCATTTTATAACCTACAACCTCTGCACATCTTTTCTCGCGTGGATTTTCAGATAGTTTAGACGTCAGGGCCGAACCATAGGAAGCCGAGAACCGACTGCGCCCCTTAAGCGATACTGCTTGACCCAACGGACGGCAGCCCTTAACCCTGCTGGTAGCCAGCCGAGTAATAAAAGTATAAATCTTGGATCTCGTCCAACAAAGGAGCAGAAGCATCACCAAGGCCCGCTCAGCACTAAAGCTAGTCCAGCAAAGTCGTAGCCCCCTGGACATGATTCGCCTTCTTCAGGGTGGATGGTTCTCCTGCATAGTTGCGCAAAATGCTTTGCGCATGTCTGGGTCACCAAGTCTATCTTCTGTCCAAGAAAGGATTCAATGCCGTTGAATCTGCCTTGGAAAACGTGCAATCCACGAGTTCAGCCCCCAGCTTGTTTGACCGACTTGGGGATCCAAATTGCTACCCTTCACATCTCAGCCACCAGATTCCAGGCTCGGGCTACTGCGGCCCTTTGGATCTTCGCGTCGAGTTCAAGAAGGTTAAATTATTATCTGGCCGTAAGACTGGGTATTCGAATCGTATCGCCTTTCTTATCATCATTCGATGAGATTACGAATACGCTGATATAGAATGCTTTACTGCTGGGTATTCTGAGAAAGCAACTTCGGCAAGAACCAAGCGCCGAGAGAGGTGTGTGCTGCTTTGACGGTCGCTCACTGCCACATGGCATCTTCTTCAAGATCTGCGTATAGCATCTTTTTTTCATGTTCCAGCAACTGTAGTTCCGCATCGCAAGTGTCCCCGATGTCAGAATGATCCCCAAGTGTGCAGATGGTTAAGGTAAGAAAAAGGACTGGACTAAGTCAGCATACTGTGCTAACTTGTCAGAGGACCATAGTACTGCTGCGTCTCTGCAGTCAAGGGCGCTTTGGAGCTGTCCTTGGACTGTTGTATGCCAATACAAATGCACAGCATCCAGTCTGAACTACTTTGATTCCCCTGCGGGTAATATACCAAGCCAAGAGCTGGTCGAAGCTGGAAAGAGGGGGTCGCTATGTGCTTCAACACAGATGGCTAGGATGTTGATGTTCTAGACATGCCAACTATGCCTGGCCTAGGGGTATGGCGTATTATCTTTCACTGGTAGGGGCAGTGACAATCTGCAAACGCCTAAATTAGCGACCTGTCGGTGGTGACGACCGAGGCGATGGCAGACCGCCGGAATGCATTCTCGATCCATGGTTCGGAGTTTTATTGTTGTGGGGTTGGGGGCACCGCCTTTTTTGATGGGTTGCTAATGTTCTAGTTAAACCGACGGGATTACATGCGCTCAATTTGTTGCGCCTCCAACCTGCCGAGACGAGGGTTTGACGCCCGGGTCTGGATTTCAGCCTGAAAAGTACACGCGTTGACAGCAACGGTACGGCCTGTGCCATCGTATATTAATATCCAGATAAAAAGGCGCGATTGGTCGATCCATTTTGGTTCGCTTGTTCTGAGAATAACATGCATGCGGCGAAATGTAACGACATCAGCACTGCTCTGCCCAGTTCTGGGCTGACTGGTGTTCTGGGCGCAATGTTCCGTCACTTGTCACAGCAATAGACCGCGACCCAGACCCGGTGACTTTATGGTGCTTGCAGGCGCTCTCAAGGAATGATAATATCCGAAGTGCCTCGGGCTTAGTGTTATTAGTCGAACCATGGATGCTATACCGATGGGTCCTCGATGGCTGATAGGAGGCAGACATCCCGCGAGTACGCACGCTTGGCCAAGGTATATATGGTGCCAGCTCAGTCCTCGAGGGTAGACAAATAAGGGATGTTCAGGACGACCCTGTAATAAAGCCCCCATTTAAAGCTAGATAAACAAAGACCAACATACTCAATCGTTATCCCGTCGTCAGCCCTTCTCCAATATGCGCTATTCACTTGGGACCCTTCTCCTCGCTCTCAGCCAGGGCATCTATGCCGACTGCGGCTGGCGTCTTAACGGCAACGACTGCATCTGCATGAACAGCGCCAACGGAAACGCATGGACCGAGTGGACAAACTACTGCTGTCAGGCCATGGGCAGAAAGACGGGTGGCTTTGTAAGTGAAGCCCTTATTCCAATCTCCTTGAGCGCGTTTTGGCATGGGCGGCATTTCTTTTTTTCTTTTTTTCTTTTTTTCTTTTTTTCTTTTTTTCTTTTTTTTGTTTTTTTGTTTTTTTCTTTTTTTCTTTTTTTCTTTTTTTGTTTTTTTCTTTTTTTCTTTTTTTGTAAACCCGGCCATCGTGATACTTCTCTGAGATCGGGCGAGTTCTTTAGTGCTTACATTTGCGAAATTAAATCAGGGCCCTGTATGCACCGTGACCAAGGACTTGAGGCAAACCTTCAAGGACTGTTGCAAGTATCAAAACAAGGAGTCACTCATTGGGCATTGTAGATAGATGTTCGATCGCCACATCTGTGTGGGATTGAGAAGAGAAAAAAGAGTTTGACGGAAGCCCGGTGTCGAGAGCATCGTTCGGCCTACGACGTACTTTCTTCACTGCAGACAGGAAGGTTGTTGGGAGCGAATGGGATGTCATAAGTCTAACCGTCGGATGGTTGATCTTTTGGGCCCATGAAGACGTCGCATGAAGTTTTGAGAGTCGGGAATCGGACCAAAATTGCATTCTTTTTTCCTCTTTGGGTGCTACTCGGAAAGAAGTCTCAGATTGCTGTGGTAACTGTTGGGCTGGTTTTTTTTTCTCTCTCTGTTGACGTATACCATTATAATCGTCAACAAATCTCATTCGCATCGTCAACCAGATTCTGCTGACGTCACACTGCCCCGCCGTGGGGTCGAGCAAAGGTAACCTCGCTGGCGAACGTAACAAGTGAAGAATGCCTAGCGACACATGCTGCTCAGGAGTTTGGATGAACTTGGCTGCATCCACATGATAGTTAACAAAGTACTCAGAATGGCAAGCTCCGTCAGTACGACCGCCGGCAGCCGATCATCGCCTCGCCACACCGTTATCATCGGCGGCGGCATCGTGGGAGCCTCTATACTCTATTATGCCGCAAAAAGTCCGATCCGGGGGAAATCAACGCCGCCGTCACGACTGACTCTCATCGAGGCCTCTTCCGAGCTTGCTCCAGGTGCAAGTGGGAAGTCGGGCGGCTTCTTGGCGCTAGACTGGCATGGAGCTGCAACGTCTAGCTTGGCCGAGTTGAGCTATCGGTTGCACCGCGAGATTGCCAAAGAAGGCAATGGGGGTGAGAGATGGGGTTACCGAGCTGTTGAGGTGAGGGCCGGCACAGTTTTGTTACATGTCGCCCCTTCATTGTCGCCGCTGGTTGACTGACTGAATTTTGACTGCAGACTCTACAAGTAAACATCGATACCACAAAGAGTCGATCCAAATGCCCCAAGGAGCTGAACTGGGTCGATCCCTCAATTGTGACTTCGACTAGTACTCTGGGATCCAGAGATACCACGGCGCAAGTCACTCCCAAGCACCTCGTCGAGTATTTGGTGGAGGCGGCGCTGAAGCACGATGGAGTGGAAACTCGACTGGCCACGGCGGCCACGTCTATTGATCTTGATGAACAAGGTAAAGTCCGCGGGCTACGCGTAAAAACTTCGCAGGGTCAAGAAGATCATATCGAATGTGATTGCGTTGTAGTTGCGGCAGGGCCGTGGACTGGATCTCTCCTGGGATCGCTGCTACCCGGCAACTCTTCAAACAAGGTTCCGGCGCAGATGATTCGCAAGGGTAAAACGATCGACGGATCAAGAGCACATTCTATCGTGGTGCGCGGGACCAGACCAACAACGGAGCACTGCTTGTTCACCGATATGAAGTACGTACCAAAGAATAGTGCAGAGAAACACGTGCGTGCGGGTGCACCCGAGGTTTACGCCCGCGGCGATGGCACTGTCTACGTCTGCGGAGGGTCAGACGATGTGCCGCTGCCAAAAACAGCCGACGAGGTCACGTACGACAAGGCACAGACGGCCAAGCTCGTTGAACAGATCAGGGTGATCAGCCCTGAGATTCTGGGGGAGAGCGCCACGATCGAAAAGGAGCAGGCTTGCTATCTGCCGGGAGGGACGTTCAACGGGCCGCTGATCGATGGGTCGTCTGAGCATGGTCTGTATATTGCGGCTGGCCACACGTGCTGGGGAATCACATTGGGACCTGGAACAGGACTGGTGATGGCTGAGATGATATTTGAGGGCCAAGCTTTATCGGCCGACGTCGAAATGTTGAAGGCTTGAAGAAAGTTCATCGTGGTTGGGATGAGATGGCAAAAGTACTGCGTAATTTACAACATGAACAGTTAATTCATTCACCGAACACAGCTATAATAATAGGGCCAGATGCTGTGGGAACCTGACACTGCACTGTCCTGTCCCCTGTCCCCTGTCCCCGATTGTTCTTGGCTCAATCAACGCGTCGTGGGTGGGGCTCAGAGCAAAATTGAATTAATTAGGTACCTAGGCAGGTGACATGGAGCTTCATCCCTGCTCTTGTCCCCTGTTCGGGAGGAGCAGGAACAATTTTGGGCAGTCATGGTCGCACTGGCTTTTAGTCTAGTCCCGCAGAGGTAGCCAGAGACATTACTGTATCGTTGATGAATTTCTTGAGTAACGGGTGCAGAATGTCGTATCCGTGTCTTCTTGTTTGACATCAATCAATCAGGCCTGGGGTATATGAATTGCCTGGCGGGTGGGTATTCGTTTAAAGAACTTGACAACTCAACCGGCTAGCGACACGTCCCGGACGCGTTTGGGCTGTCACGGCTGTCACAAGCGCGAGCGACACAATCAAATCTACTATCCACTATCCTTGAAAGTCGGTACAGGGCCTCACCGCATTATTGCGCCGACCCCCTCGTCCGAAAAGCGACGGAGTAAAAAAAAAATATACCCACACTTTGCGGTCGTCGAGTCCAAGCCCGAGATGGTTGCTGGCCAGACCATCAGCAACATCACGACGAAAATAATGAACAAAGAATACACGGGCCGGATGGAAAGACTGCGGTCGTCGAGTCCTTCGAATTCTGCACCAGGACGTCGCCGGTCTCAAGGCAGTCCAATGGTTAGTCGCCACACGCTCAAGGTACCGTTGAATGTCATTGTCCCAGTCTTTTCTAACGCTTCAATCTCCCGTCTCACAGACTTCACAAAACCCCAAACGCCATCTATCCGAAGCTCCGCAAGTCTCGAGGAGCGTACCCAAGAAGCGCCGACTGGTTTCAATCACCCCAGACGACCTACAATCTAGCGCCAGGAACAGTCGGGGACCCAGTCAAGCAGCCAGCCAGGACATACCTACCGATCTGATAACCCATCAGCACCTACCAGAAGACGACGGAGGCGTCTTCGATGACTTCTTGGATCTGCAACACGACGCCTCGTCTCCCGACTTCGAGCCTCCACCTGTACAGCAACTTGGCCAGCAACACAAGACACCAATGTCGATTGTTGCCTCGGGCGTGATGCAATCCTCACTACTGGCAACCGGCGTAGGGCAAAAAGTCGCATCGCTCGGTGCACAGCTAGTCACCAATCCTCCACAATCCGCCGCCCCCGGGCCTGAGGCCGCCGAAGCTGCCGCACAAGTCGAGCAATTACAAAATGAATACAGGACCGTCGAGGCCAAGCTGCAACTTGCTAGGACCAGGTTGTCGGAGCAGCTGAACGTCTTTGACGGCCCTGGCGGTCTCAGCACCACCACCACACCCGCGTCGCTGCGTCCCAGCAGCACCATGCCAATCTCCATCCACGTCAACGAAGATGACGCTGTCGCCAGCGCTCTATCGCACATCGCCAGCCTTGAAAGCCGCCGGAGCGGCCTTCTGTCGAGAATACACGCCGCTCAGGCTACCGAGTTGGAGGCCAAGCAACATCGGGACAGCAGGCAACTGACTGTTCAGGTCGAAAATGCTCGACTTTTCCGTCGGTTGATGGACCTTGGCCCAGCAGGCACTGCATCCCTGCTCCGCGTACTGCTCAAGGCTGCCGGTATCGATTCAACAGACGGTGGACAAAGCTCGGATGTCATGGAAGCAACAGAACGCAGGATATACATACGACGTGAACTTGAAGAGGATTTAGCCCGAGAGGGCCTCCTTCCTCCGGCCAAAGAAACACCTCCGCTCAACGGTACATAAGGAATCGAGGAGGCATACTCTTCGAATATCCCGACTTGAACATGAATACGATAAACGCTACAGGGGTCAGAGCAGTCTGTTTATGGGTCGCTCCCAAACCCCGTTTGCATACATTAGCACAACACAAATTTTATGAATGTCTTTCTTTTTGCATCCTGTTTATTAGCTGTTGGCCTGATTGGTCTCTATACCCCTTGCTGTTTTTTTGCCTTTTCTTGTCAGACAAACACGTACACCCCAAATGGGACAAACGAATATTATCTTCAAATACAATTCAAGATGGAACAGCCTAGCCTATTAACGCTATGAATACAAAATGAAAGCTACAAATGAAAATATAATAAAAACCCAACTCCCAAGTCTATTTGGTATCATTATATGGAAACAACATCCACCGAACATGAAAAAGTCCAAGAAGAGACTGCTCACACTGAGGAAGGATCATGGCTAACCCTCCAACGACGCACCTGTGGTTTATTTTTTTTTCAACGCCGCTCAAAAGCAGAATACTTGATCGTCCATCTTCGAAATGGCCCCTGGCTGCTCGAAGCCGAGGCTTGCAAGGTTTTTCTTGGCAGCACCCACCATACCGGGCGGGCCACAGATCATGATCTTGGTCCCTGGCGCCGGCGTTGGGAACCTCTCAGCGATGATGTCGGCAGTGACGTAGCCGATGCCGTATTTCCAGTCGGCTGGCGCGTCGTCGAGCAGGTAGTGCAGCTTGAGGTTTTGGGGATATTTCCTGGCAAAGGCCTCGAGCTCCTTGCGCAGCAGGATGTCGCCCTCGTTCCTGCAGGCATAGACGAGGCTCACCTCGGTGGTGTCCCACCTGTCCTCGCAGATGGCCCGGATCAGCTGGAACATGGGCGTGATGCCCGTGCCGCCAGCCAGCATGCCGACGCGCTTGCACGAGTTGCGGTGGTAGCGCATGGCGCCCTTGGGCCCGCGGAACTGCACCTCGTCCCCGACCTCGAGGTTGGCCAGGTACCGGCCCGTCAGCAAGCCGTCTGGGTAGCAGCGTATGACGAGGACCAGCACGCCGAGGTCCGAGTTGTTGGACACGGGCGTGTAGGACCGCGAGACGTTCTTGCCGTCGATCTCGGCTCGGATGGAGACGTGCTGCCCGGTCGGCAGGCCCAGAACCGTGGTCGGTGTCGGGAGCGTGAACGTCAACCGGTACACTCCCGGCGCGAGGAGCTCCTTCTTCCCCAGGGGTAATGTCTGCCAGTGCACAGGGTCGAGCCAGCCACGCTGGAGGAGAGGATCGGGTTTGGGCAGCGTTGACGCCTTCATATGAGGTGGGAACTGGGTGAGTCCGTTCCCGAAGCTCAGCAGCTTGGAGAACCGCCTCATGGCGACTGTGCCTGCAACAGCGACAAGACCGGCTGCAAGAGCGAAGCCTTGGACGAAGCCCAGGCCTCCGCGACGCTCTGTCGATGTGAGCCTAAGGTGGGGGAGATATCTTGTGAGCTGACGGATGATCTGGGAGACGAAGTGACGGTCATCCAGCCGCGAGACGACACCTGCGGCACCGTACAAAGCCACCGCACCCAAGGTCACGACGGATGCCGCCGCAGCAATCTGCTTTGAGCTGGTGGCCGCCGAACTTGCGCCCGAAAGGGCCGGGGGTGGGACGCTAGCGATGCGGACAACCTTGGCGGCGGGCTTCTTGGTGCTGTTGCCCTTGGCCTTGCCGACGCGGTACTCGGCCATGATCTCAAAGGCATCCTCCGAGTGGCCGGCCGAGTCGAAGGCCTCGCTGGCGTCTGTGCCTGCGGCCTCCACGAGGACATCGGCGCCTCCCGGGTGATCGTGGATGTATCTTGTGACGTCGTAGACCTGCCCGTGGATCACCATCCACGCATCGCTGGCCGACTTGTGGGAGGCGATATCTTTGAGTGTGTACTCGGCCGCTTGGTCTGCTTCGGCAGCTGCCATGATGGGTTTGTGATGTGTTGTGTTTTATTTATCAGAAGGCAGGACCAGTAGTGACTTGTGCGAACAACCTGGGTCTGGCTGAGGTGATGTTTTCCTTTTGCCTGCTGGCTGGTGTAGATAATATGGGAGAGAAGGGGATAATGGCGGGACTATGCAGTAGGCGGTGATGGACCCCTGTGATTGTTCTTATCTTTGTATTTGAGGCGAGGGCGGAACTGGACGCTAACAGTGAAAAGAAAAGAAAAAAAAGTTCTTCAAGACTAGTGTCCACTCAAGGCTGGTCCATCACCGAGATACCGAGGCTTGATTGTCTGTATGTTGAAAATTGTGGGTTTGCTCTGCTGGTCAAATTATCTTGTTGGCAGCTTACAGTAGATTAATGCACAAGGGAGTCGGCCTTCGGGAATCCCGAGTACTTGTACCATTTCCCAGCTGAAGATATCTCATAATAGTCGGTTGGTACTGGGTCCGACAACTATTCAGGGGCGGCGACAAGCATCTATTTTTTTTTCTCGGCTAGTCTCCCAAGTTTCCTTATCGGAGGCGGAACTATTACGGTACATTACAGAATCTGACCACCCAAAAGGACCCTTCATCCCAGCAGCCCGGTGATCGCCACTAAACGATACCTGGTTTGGTAGTGGGACGTGGTAATTTTGGGCAAGCCGAGGCATCTTTTGTCCTGTTTACAAATGCATCGCTTCCAGAAAAGTTCTCTTAGCTCCGACCTGTCATGCGGGTGGGTTCAAGCATGGATGCCGCCCATTATTTGCCGACATATGATGAAAGAATACCGCACCAGGTGGGGGGGATTCTGACGCGCACTAAAATGCATACATAGGTACATACTGTACATGTCAGATCATTGCTTAGAAGAGCCATGAAATTAACTGGCTTGACTAGTAGCTATCCTACCCAATGCAAATGTACTGCAATGCTTCATACCGGCACATATACCGACCTAAATCAATTAGGTGATACTCAAGGCAGTAAGCAAATGGTAGGTAAGCTTAAGGCTGAAAGTCCTGACTAAGCACCTTAAGAATGATAGGAGCTGAATTCTTGTTATTCGGGGAATTTCATGTGGAGACACAGGAGCAAATTGAATGGGTTCTAGGAATCTAAGTACAGTAAGGTTACAATTACATACTTTCGCACCTACAATGATCTTCTAAAGTCGGCCCGCATCAGGTTCAAAGCAATCAACGGGCATGGATCCGCTCCTGCGGGTTAACGGCCAAGCCGGCTGGATCGCCCCCACCCCGGCCCTGGCCACCGTTGTGCTCAAGACCCTGGCTAACGTCATTATGTGCAATCTTCATGTGGCCACCCAGAAAACAAAAAAAAAAAGAAAAAGAAAAAAAGGGTATCTTATGTCACTTGTTTAGCGCTGCCGACCCATAGAACTTCAATATCCTCGGCAGGGTCCGCTTGGCCCAGAAGCTTGACGGTGTTGATTCCGCGATTTGTAAAAAAATGGGAAAAAAAGGTAACCTTTATGGCATCGGCAATGGAAATTTCGCCGAACCCCCTGGGCATGTCCGTCTGGTATATATCCTACCGAACCTGTCTGTTTTTTTCTCGATTTGCATCCCGATTTGTAGTGTTGGTGATATGTCTGTTCCATTCCCTTGAAAGCATCCAGTTCTAGAGCAGCTACACCAAGTAATACAGACATGTCTTCAAAATCATTTTACCTTTTGGGCAATGAACCCTCAACAGCGATTGAGATTGAAATTCCTTCAGACACCAATGACGAAGGCTTACAACATCTCTTGGCTTCACATTTCGCAATTGTTGAGCCCAAAGGTTAGTAGCAAATCTTGTGCAACATTAATTGCGAGAGAAAAAAAAATCACAGAAATCTAACTTCCGTTTTCAATGTCACAGGCGTCGGTTACGTGTCAGAAGATGTCGTTCTCACATCAGTTCCAGAGGTCCTGGCAGCCCAAGGGCCTATCTCCATCACTATAGATGGCAAGCCCATTCGGGACGTGCCGGGCCCGACTGGCCTGCCTTATATTGGCAACTACTTCGAGGTGTACCCTGATCACCTCGGCAACAACCAGCGGCTGTTTGATAGGTACGGCCCGCTGTTCAAGACCACCAACATGGGGAGCGTGGTCTATCACACCAACGACCCGCAGCTCGCGGGCATCTTCTTCTCCGAGAGCGACTTCTTCACCAAGAAGATGATCCCGGGCCACCCGCTGCACCCCATCAAGAACAAGGAGGCCGGTGTGTTCCTGGGCGATACAGACACCGAGGAGTGGCGCGTTGCGCACAAGTTCCTGCCCCCGGCGCTGGGACCCGCCGCCGTCAGGCACTACGCCCCGACGATGCAGTCCACGGTCGAGGACGCCTTCAAGGTGTTTGACGAGCTCGACGAGCGGGGCGAGGCGTGGAACGCCTACTGGGCCATGCTGAAGCTCGGGTCGCAGGCGGTCGGGAAGCTGGTGCTGGGCATGGACTTTAAACACTTTGAAAAGGTCGACTCCCCTCCCCACGAGATGGTCATCAGGATAGCTCAGTCGCTCGAGCTCAACAAGAAGGTGACGTCGATGGGCAGCTGGTACGCCAAGATGCCGTTTGGCGCGCCGCAACAGCTGCGGAATGCAAGGGACCGCATTGAGCAGATGATGATCGAGTCCGTCGAGAATGCATCCAAGGGCGACGAGGATCTTGAACTTCAGCAGGCTGCTCTGACTGCCAACAACATGGTTGGTAAGTTGATCGTAACACCAGGGTCTATGGTTTGCACATTTCATCCCATGAAGCAGGACTAACCCAACATCCGATTCGCAGACTATGTGCTCCGCGCAAAGGACAGCAAGGGCAACAAGCTGCCAAGGGACAGAATTCTCGAGCCAATGGTGGTAGCAACCGGTGCGGGATTCACAACGACAAGTTCCCTCTTGTCGTGGTTGTTGTATGGTCTTGTCACTTACCCTGGCGTGCAGGATCGGTTGCTTCAAGAGCTCGTAGACAACGGGTTTGACCATGAGACCAAAATGACGGCCGACTTTACCCAAAAACTCACCTTCCTCGACTACTACATCAAGGTATGTCCGGGCGCGCACCCACCTTGTCTGCCACACTTGATCTGCGGAAACCTAACCACTCGCAAAACAACCACAACAGGAAACCCAACGCATGCACAACCCTAGTTACCAGCCCGCCCGCACGGCCAAGGCGGACATGATCCTGCCCGGCGGCTACCGACTTCCCAAGGACGCCATCGTGATCCCGGCGCTGCACTCGCTGCACAAGAACCCGCTGTACTGGGACAACCCTCAGCGTTTCGACCCCGACCGGTGGGGCACCGAGGCAGTCAAGAACAGGCCGGCGGGATCGTACGCTCCGTTCGGCATGGGCCAGCGCATGTGCATCGGGTTCAACTTTGCGCTACAGGAGGTCAAGGTGTTCCTGCCCAAGCTTCTGTACCGGTACGAGTTCGAGTCGGCGACGGAGGGCAATGTCGAGTACGATCCCATGTTCCAGCTCATCAGGCCGACCAACTTGTACCTAAGGGCCAGGAGGCGTGTAAAGTGGCCCCCAAGGAGCGAGGAGGCGACGGCGTAAGTTCGGGAACAGCGGCATCAGATACCATGGGGAATTGTTTTTTTTGCTTGGGATAGACTATTTGTAGTATTAATTTGCATTGAAGGTGTTAAGGCGGCTGCATGGCTGTTTTTTTGGCTTTAGATAACGGTTGATTTAACCAAGGTTTTATTTTCTTTTTTTTACTCTTTTTTTTTCTTTTTTTTCTTTTGTTCGTTCGATGACCTCCAATGTGCTCAAGGTTGGCTTTGATTTCTTAGTCTGCACTTGCTTTCTCGCTTACATGCGAATCGATCCAGCCCTGCAAATTGTGCCTGAGTTTCAATTGTGCCGATCTTCCGAATGCACCCCTTTCATGGTCGGATCATTGGCCGGGTACAATCGGTGATCTGATAAATATCAAGATAGCATCGTACAATAGGCACCGATGTACAGTAAGCATCAAAAAGTGTCGCAAGAAAACAAAAGCTTAACAGATGAACTACCAGGTCTGTAGCGATTGCCTCAAGGTAGTGGCGTCATGACCTCATTTGTACTCATCATTCTCCCCTTGTATGCAACAGGCAACAAGACAGAGAAAAACATCGTCTCATGAGTTGGCCAGCTAGCGGACGACTGACTCGGCATCCGTCAAGCGTCTTGCAAACGAGAGGCTTATCCTGGCTAAGGTGCCTGCTTCCAGATCCAGCCGCTTGTCAAATACCACTGTCACGAGTAAAACGCTTGCGCAACCCTCTCCACTTTTAAGCATTGGCATCCAAACTTGACGTCACCTCCGGCGCCAGACTCCCGGCGCAAGAGGCGAGCAAATCCTTGTGAGGCTAGGCTTGGCTCAGCGACCATCAGTTGATAAATAACATCAAAAGTCGTGTTTGCAACTGTGAATTTGAAAGCTCGAAAATATCCTCAGTTGATTCGAAAAAACAAAGACATCCTCAAACCATATACTCAACCACATTTAACCCCGCACACCCGCAAAAAAAAAAATACAAGATAATATAACAAAACAACAAGAAGTTACTATTATTTAATTTCGACTCAAATCAAACAAAATGGCCCGCACTTCGTCTACTTCCGGTGAGTACCGAAACCCATATCCGCAAGTCTTTTCAACCCTTTCCAGGAACCACTGTTACTGACTTGACCTGCTACCACAAGATGTCCTTCTCTACCTCCTCGCCATCCTCCTCCCACCCGTCCCTGTATTCCTCTGCCGGGGCTGCGGTGCGGATTTCTTGATCAACATCGGTCTCAGTATCCTCGGTTGGATCCCTGGAACTATCCGTAAGTTCTCCGAGACTTGCGCACCAACCATTCCTCCGTCCCATGAAGCTCCGTTATCTTCTAACCATTTGAAATGCAGACGCATGGTGGATCATCTCGAAGCAGGACCCTGCTGCGCACGCGAAGCGTTACTAAAGGAAAGCTACGCGGTTACGTTAATGTGACGGAAGACTTTCCTCTCTCTTGGCGTTCTGTTTTTATTTTGTAAAGCATGTTTCTTCAATGGCTTTAAATACCTAATCACGCGAGATACCTCAATACCTCTACAGTAATACAATACTGGATTTTCTATTTTTTATCCCTATGCACACCAATAAAGGTATCGGTAAACGTGTGTTGTTATCCTTGACGCATGGTTACCGAAAGATATTGAATGCCAATGCCGAGTTATGGAACAAGGTCCTGGGTGGGTTACTAATTGGATTACATCACAGTCCTTTCATCATTACCTCAATATCCTGTGCTCGTCACCCAACGTTGAGCTGAGAGACTCCTCGAGTGCACTGCCACGATCCTTGTTAATCCTCTCGGCAGTCGTCTTGACTAATCGCGGGAGGCCGGTAGCCTCAAACGAAACACTCCTGCACACCATCTCCGCTACACCACGGCTCGCAAGCAGGATCTCGGGCATCCCGTGCCCAGAGAAGCCTGCAATGATGAACTGGCCGTCTTTGTCTGGGACTTGTCCCACGTGTGGCATAAAGTCCGACGAATAACCCATAACTGTGAGACGGTGTCATACCGATTAGCCTTGACCGTGTGTGTCTATCTGGTCACGAGCCTTGAGAAGACTTTTGGGGCGAAAGAAACTCACTACCAGTCCACACCTTGTCGACCATTGCACCACTGTCCTCCCAGCCCCGAAATGTCCGCTGCATATACCCGTCAAAATATCCCCCGGCTTCCTCAACCAGCTCATCGTCCCGGATGTTGTTGAACCACAGTTCCGGCTTGTGCCAAAACACCTGCCTCGCACCCCCGACCACTATACTCCCATCGGCGCGGGGGATGAGATAGTCATAGTCCCGCGCGCTGTACCTAATCCCGTACGTGTTGACAAGGTGCTGACCGCCGTGCTGCCCCTCTGGATGCACAATGCGGCTGCACACGCCACGAACAGGGACGATGCGGCCAGTGTACTCGGGCAGGAGGTGTGCCGCGTACGCGTTGGTCGCGTGGACGACGTTGTGCGCTGCCACGTTACCCCTGGGCGTGGCGATTGTCCAGCGCCCGTTTGGATCGGGCTTGGCCGTTACGGAAATCACTGGGGTGTTGGATTGCACATTGACGGCGCCTTGGTCGATGAGCCGTTGCAGCAGCTGGTGTACCAGTTTGGATGGCCAAAGGTGTGCGGCTGTGAAAGAGAAGCAGCACTGTGCACCTTTGACTCCAGATATCTAATGTTGGTTTTACTTGGTAGTCAGCTCAAGCTGCAAACATGATGTTTCAGGGGTAAATTGCTCTCGTCAAGCACACGCACCTTCTCTGCGTCCTGCTTTGGAGTAAAGTCAACATCCCTTAGGTCTGCCACATCGGCCTTGACCAGCTCTCTATACGCAGCCTCCGTCTCGCGTGCATGCTCGGCATCCAAACACACGTCCATTGCTCTAGTGAGGTGAAAATCGCAATCCAGACCCTCGGCCTCGATCAGGTCCTTGACGGCATACACGTGCTCCGCCTCGAACCTGGCCATCTCGGCAGCGGCTTCCATGCCGTACAAGCTGGCATACTTGCCGACGTTGAAATAGACGTCCGGCTTGACGTGCCCTCCATTACGACCCGTCGCGCCGGAGCATATCTGCCGGGCTTCGAGGATAAGAATGGAAGGAAGCGGCTTCTGCGCGGTTGAGCCCTGTTGCTGCTTCAGTATGTGGTAAGCTGTTGCGACACCGGCAAACCCGGCGCCGATGATGACTATGTCGCTTGTTGTGGGGAGATCGGGTGTTGTGCGGTGGTCACCAAGTGGAGAAGGTGTTGCTGTCCAGAAGGACGGGACGGGGTTGGGAACGGGGGTACGGTTTGGGGGAATTCTCTGTTCTTCTGCCATGATCGAACGAAATTGATAAGGTTTCTAATGTTTTCAGTAAGATGTATGTGACAGAATTGATTCCAAATTTTCTGAATATCGCTGATAACTTGCTAGATGGATAACAGAAGATGTGATCTAAAGCGAGCTCGGGGAGGACAATCAATAAAATAACCCCGCATTATCCATGGGCCTTCTCCACGAGGAGCAGCGGCACCGGCCGTCGCCCGGCTTCTCGCAGCGCCCCCGCTTTAGATCTAAATAGAACTAGACTAGATTCTAATTCTAGCTGACGCTCCATATGCTGGTGTTCTGGGATATTTGCCCAAGAAAAAAAAGATATGAAATCACTGCATTATTTTTTACTGGCCTCAATGATCTTCTTGGCCAGATCCTCAAAGCCGTCAGCAATCACGTCCATGTCGCCAAATATCTGAGTGCATGGGTCTTTTTCCATGATGGTGCAGTAAGCCCCCTTGAACCTTTTCATAGAGGCATCCAAACAAGTTAGCATATGTTTCTTCCCCAAAAATAAAGCACCATGCTGCGCTTCAAATAAAAATATGTCACGAGAAGGTAGAGGACATACCCGTTCTCCCGAGCAGCCGAGACATCCCACATGTGCGCAGCAGCGAACCAGGCCTCCTCCCCAGCAAACTGGTCCAGCAGCGACTTGTACGCCTCTCGCGCTGGCTTGCCGACGCCGATCGAGTCGCAAGACTTGAAGTTCTCCTCAGGCATGTCGATGCCGTTCTTCCGAAAGTACCCAGTGACCCGGGCCTTGTCGCCGGTCGTGAACGCCCAGACCGTGAAGCCGACCCGCCTCAGCGCCTCGAAGCAGGCCGCGATCCCCGGCCTCGCCTCGAGGTCCTGGTACTTTGCCATGACGAAGGCGAGGTCCTCCTCGGTCGCGAACGAGCGCGGGTCCTCGACGCCGGCCATCCCCAGCATACGCCAGAAGAGAGCCTCAAAGACGTCGATGAAGACCTTGTACCTGCCGGATATGCTCAGGTACGTATACTCGCGCTCGGCGGCCTCGAGCCAAGCGTAGCCGAGGAGCTTGGGCAAGATGCACCGAGAGCGGAGCTTCTCTCCCAGCCGGGCGTCGAGGGCGTCAAAGATGCCGTCGTAGGAAAAGCAGGTTCCGACGACGTCAAAGACGACGTGTTTTCTCGTGGAGGTGGCTGCCATTATTTTTCTTGGTGCTTTTCTTTCCGTTGATTTACTGCGTGGGGTGTATTGTTTGTTTCTCTTGGTTTCCTATGGGCGTGTCTGTAATTATGGCTGGTGAAGAAGCACACCCCGCATTCCCACAAGTTGGAGATTTGACCGAACTGCACTCTAGGTAGGCTGGGGTAGGTTGTCAGGCGATTCAGGCCTGCCAGTTTAACTTTAGGTGTAACGGCGGGGTACAACCTGGGGCCAACCCAGTAATTGTAGTGAAGTGGATGAGACTGTGAGGTTCATCTTCTCTTTAATGTGTGCGGACAAATGCAGCCAAATTCACATCCCAAGTCAATACCATTTTTTTCAATATTATAGGAGTAGTACTGCCTGGAACCCAGTCAAGCAATCTCCAAATATGACGCAGGTACAATACTCTTTTCAGACCAATTTCTTAGCGCTCTTCCCCACTTCCTCAAGGAACAGCCACATATTTCCCCAATGCTAATCCTGGACTTCCACCCCTCATCTCTCTCTCATACAGCTCAACGACGCTTCTCTCCTGAGAAACCAATGCTACGTGGACGGAGAATGGAAAAAATCAGCCTCCGGGAAAGATTTCTCCGTTGAAAGTAAGTGAAGTCTGCTTTCTTTCTATTCAACTAAACGACCACTCAGTATCCCGAGGCAGACGTTTTTGCCTTCTCCATCGAGATGTCCTAACCCAAAATTACAGATCCTTCCACGCTCGCCGTAGTGGGAAAATGCCCCGAATTCAACGACCAGGACACCGAGGCAGCAGTCTCAGCTGCCCACGCTGCCTTTGCTACATACCGTAGGACAACAGCCCGTAGCAGGGCTCGCCTTCTCCGGAAATGGTACGAGCTGATGATGCAGCACGCCGACGACCTTGCAACAATCATCACGCTTGAAAACGGCAAACCAATGGCCGACTCGCGCACCGAGGTCGCCTACGCCGCTTCGTTTCTGGAGTGGTTCTCGGAGGAGGCCCCGCGTGTCTACGGCGACACCATTCAAGCCAGCAACCCAGGATGCCGCGTCGTGACCCTCAAAGAGCCAATCGGCGTGTGCGGTCTGATCGCCCCTTGGAATTTTCCAGCAGCCATGATCACGCGCAAGGCCGCGCCGGCGCTGGCGGCGGGCTGCACCATCGTCATCAAGGCTCCGGCCGAGGCGCCGTTGACATCTCTGGCGTTGGCGGAGCTGGCGCACAGGGCTGGATTCCCTGCCGGCGTGGTCAACGTCGTCACGGCGCTGGAAAACACCGCAGCCGTCGGCAAGCTCTTGACGACGGACAAGAGGGTCAAGAAAGTATCGTTTACAGGGTCGACGGCGGTCGGGAAGCTGTTGATGGGCCAAAGCTCGTCGACGTTGAAAAAGCTGTCGTTTGAGCTTGGAGGAAACGCCCCCTTTATAGTTTTTGAAGATGCCAATCTTGAAACCGCGCTGAAGGGTTTGATTACGTGCAAGTTTCGGCTTTCGGGCCAGACGTGCGTATGTGCTAATCGTATCCTGGTTCAGCGATCTGTATACAACACCTTTGTTCAGATGGTGGTCGACGCTGTGTCGCAGTTCAAGCTCGGTGACGGCTTTGCAGCAACGACAACTCATGGGCCGCTCATTCATGGAAGGGCTATCAAGAAAGTCGAGGAACATGTCCGAGATGCACAGAATCTCGGCGCCAGGGTTTTGTTTGGCGGCAAGCCGCTGACGGACCTTGGTCCGAACTTCTTCGGCATTACCGTACTGTCTGACGTCACGCCCGAGATGCTTATCTGCAAGGAAGAGACTTTTGGTCCAGTGGCCGCCTTTATGGCCTTTGACACCGAGGAGCAGGCCATCGATCTGGCGAATGATGCAGATGTGGGCCTGGCTGGATACTTCTTCAGCTGCGACGTCAACCGCTGCTGGCGAGTAGCCGAGGCGATGGAAGTCGGCATGGTCGGCGTAAACACGGGTGAGTCTGTTTGTCCTGTGGCAGCCCTGAACATGGGTGTCAACGGTTGGCTGGATACTGACGATCGGACCCTCATCGCTTGTAGGAGCAATAAGTGACCCGGCAGCGCCCTTTGGTGGAGTCAAAGAAAGCGGATTCGGCAGGGAAGGGAGCAAGTACGGGATTGAAGAGTACCTGATAACCAAAATGGTTATGACTGCAGTCAATTGAGATGTATTATCCATGCTCAAGGCAAAGGGATTCCGCGGAAGTCCACCGAGATATACCAATGAGAGGTGAGGTAAACCACCTGCCTATGTAGGTATGCTGCGAATGCTGATCATGTTCCATATAAAGCAAATCCCCAACGCAACCTACCAATCATGGGATATGGATGCGCGCTGTACCTAGTTGCCTGAAACCTCTGCCAAGCAGGTTTTGTTAGCGAATGATGGGTAACATTCGAGAGGTGATACACATGGGCATTTTCGTAGCATTTTTCTCTCCTTCCATGAGCAGTGTCTCATATGATGAAATGAACCACTGTTTTCGACTAACCACCGTAGTTGCAGTGGTAATCAGGAACATTCACCACGATGCTTATAGGATAGGCTGAAGTATAGGAATTATATTGTATCAAGGTAGCTCGCTGCTTAGTATGCATTCGAAAACAGTGCAGCCAAGGCAGATAGTCTCAAAACTGAATGACAGAATTCAGCTGGGGCAACCGCGCCAGCGGTTGCTTTCGCAGCCCAGGCGTGGCGACCAAAGTCTCGTTTCCTCGTACTCTCAGAGCCGCCGCGACAAGGAAGCGCCTCCCCGAGTCAAAAGCTACGCCTCTTCACATAAGAGCAAGCACGGCGGCGACAATGGGCACCGCGACACCGCCGGCCGAGAGGGACGATGCGGAGTTGGCTCTCTTCTCCTCCTTCTCCTTTGGGGAGTCGCTCACGAATGAGTTGCCCTGGCAGGCGACAAAGTTGTTGCCCGACGCGCCAGTGTGCGTCATGGCGCCGGCGAAAGTGCAAGTGCCGTCATTATTAGTCGTAAAAGCGACCCTGTCGGCACCAGGAGAGCCTGAGTTTTGGTTTAAACAAGGTAGTTAGTATTCTTGATCTCTTCGTCCATTCATTCAATTCTGATCTTTTTGGCTTTTGCCCCTTTCCTCTGCAGCAGGGGTAACCCGATCAATCAAGGTGGGCCGTCGATCCGTAACTTACCGCCATTGTAAACCCTGCTGTTCAGAATTGGGAACTCCTGGTAAGGGCCACTGATGGAGAAGGGGAGTTGCTCCCTGTTGTTGAAGCGGTGCGGGTAGTTGTTCCTGCCGACGGTGTTGCCAGCAGAGAAGAGACTGCAGCCCTGGTCGACAGCGGCCTGAACTTGGTCGCTGCTGTAGTTGTTGTTGCCGCAAGTCACACTAGTAGCCTGGCGGCGGCTAATGACAGCGCTGTCGATGCTAGCCGCGGCGGAAAAGGCTGCCAGGGCCAGGATGAGGGTTGACTTGAGGCCGAACATGATTCGAGTTTAAAGTTATTGGGTTCTTGAGTTGGGGATACCCGGCGACTCGCACGAACGATCGACAAGTGAGAGAGCGAATGAAGCGCAATTTAGCGTAGGCAAAAAAAGGAAGGACTGGCCTGACGTAGAGGGCTTGGCAAGGCTGGGTTGAAGAGGCAGATACAGAGACAGAATAGAGGGGAGACGGCAATTAAAGTACTCGCTCGGAAGAGAGCTCATTAGGTTCAATGAGTTGTCTGGCAGCGGGCCGGACGCGCGCGCTTCCATCTCCCTCCCACAAGTCTCAAGGCTGCTTTGCTTGCTGACCCTGCAAGCCTGGCATGGGGGGAGGGACGTGCGTTGCCTGCAGCAATCCCCTTAATGCTCACCAAGGGTCCAATTTGGCATCTATATTACAGGGGAACGACCGGGCGCTAGACCATGTTTAGATATGCCGAGATGCCAAGTTCACGTGCTACGTGTCATTGCATGCTCTGTGTGGTTGGCAGCTTCAGTTACAGAAAAACGCCCCCCACTCAACTCGAGACGAACAGTGCCAGAATGCAACGGGAGCTGGGTTTCCTGGGTTTCCAGGCGAGCCGGGGGTCGATCCAAACAATTTGCCAACCACATGCACACAAACGGACCCGTGGTGTTTCTTCTGCGGTACGGTACTTGGGTGCCAGGTACATTACCTTACCTAAGGTACCTAGGTACCTATCTAATACCCTACTCTGCCTTGCCTCCACTGTGAGATGGGATTGCGCGTTCAGTGGATTACTTCTAGCACCCGACGTCATGGTTACGGACTGCCCCTCCTCAACAGGAAGGTAACACCACCTTACTTAGCGACGGCGACAACAAACTTACACATTTGTCCGCTTTCATGTCCATCGCATTGATTAATCTGTCGACATTTATCGCCCTTGGAGCATCACAACGATTCAGACACATCACCTGTTTCATTTCCTCTTATCGCAGTGTTTCTTTCGGCAACCACCTCATCATGTCCACAGACCCAGCCGCATCCCCCGCGCATCAGCTGTTAAAGCCGCTGGTCAATGGGCAAGACGCAACAAGATGTGATGCAGGCGGGATTGATGTCACCAAAGTCGTTTCCAAGCTGTCAGACGCCGCGCGGGCAGCAGAGAACAATGTCGAGGACTTTGTATACAATACATGGTCAGACTTGTTCGAGATTGCTGGACAGATTGAGTATGGCGATGCTGCACAAGACGAGCTCGTCAAGGTCTTGAAAGAGCTCCGCGGCACATCTGTCACTGGTTCAGGAGGCAAGACCCTGGCCGTTCAAGACGCTGGCGAGGCCTGGAAGGACCTTCCTACTTTTGGATGGGTGGCCAGGGAGATATGGAATTTCGGTGAGTCAAGATTTCGTTGTCACTGTACACAGCTCAGTGCTTTTTTTTTTATCTCGCCAGCTAACTCCTGATAGATATACGAGACCCGGACAACAAGCCTGAAGATATCAACAAATTCAACAACCAATCGGCCTTTTTGGCACGCCTCACTGCCCTTGCTTACAATGAAGGTATCCCCAAATCCCCGCTGGATCACAGTCTTTATGCGCTTTGGTCTTTCCGGGATGCTTTCGAGCAGTCATCGCAGAGTCTGTCTGCTGCCAAGAATTCTGCCATCTGGATTAACTACGCCTCCAATGCCCTGCAGGGCTTGGCCTCCAAGAGCCAGGACTTACCTGACAACACCGGCAGCGCAGGCCCCGAGTATAGCTCTAAGGGGTGGAAAGGCTTCAACCAGGAGAGGTGGGGTGTTTGGAAACAGGGTTTTCAGGATGCAATTCAGCAAGTGGGCGCCGAGGCAGACCAAGATACTCAGGACCTTCTCAAGAAGGCAGCTGACCGCATGTGAGGACCGGTTAGCGCTAGTACCGGCACGCCGCCATAGATTTCCGAAGCCACCATATAGTTACGATATGGCCCAGCATGCGACTTCTAATTTCCCTGCCCACTTGCATATGCCTAGACATCCTCAGAGATCTCGGTTTGCATGTACCTAATCAGATAGAACAATCTAGACGACTCTCCAAGGCTCCCTTCTGCAATCATGGCAATCAGGTTCTTAAGTCTCTGGCATACGACACGTTTATGTCCAGTGATTTCGATCAGGCTCTTGTAGTCAGCATCGGGTCGCATGCATCCGATACTTCAAGGTAATATTACCCAAGTTCTATATATGCTCTATGTCTAATCTACTAAAAGCTCTAAATCTATATTCAGGACCGAGAGGCGTTCTCCTTGCTGCTAGAATTCGTCTTGAAACCTGGCAGCGCTATCCCTTCCCCACTCCCACTGACAACAAGGATAGCAATCAGAATGCCTCCAATTATAGCAGCTGCCGCCGCTAGACAGGTTACGGATAAGCTTGTTAGCTGGGTAGTCAGGCTCGTATTGGTAGGTGGAGATTGATACTTACTGAGTGTAAACGTGAAGCCAACACCGACGTTTTGCAGCAGCAGAGGCGATATCCCGACGCCGGCAGCTGCAAACATATATTGCAAGAGATATTTGGAGCTAATGATGGCATTTCGACACTTGGGAACAACCTCTGAGAGAAAAAGGCGAATGTAAAGTTAGTCGGCCAAATCTCAATTCAGGGACCTTTTCCCCACCATGACATGACACCCATGAGACAAGCGTACCTGCAGCATAAGTGTTCAGTCCATTGAACGCATCCATCAGCCCAATGCCCTGGATAAAGGTCGCCACGATCGGTAGTGCCATGCCGCCGGCCCTCTCCTGCACGCTCCATCCAAAGGCCAGCGTCCCCGCCGGAGCGAGTAGCAGGGTAGCGGGCAGGCAGGAGCGCAGCCTGTCGCTGGGCAGCCGCACGCCGCCGCGTTTCACGATCCACTTTCTGACCGTGTAGTCCGACAGGCGGCCCCCGACCAAGTTGCCGACCAAGAAACCGATGCCAGGGGCGAGATAGAAAAGGCCGCTGCTCACTGGGGTGGTGAGGTTGAAGCGCGGGGCGACGGAGCTGCGAATCGACGAGAGCAGACTGTATAGATTAAAGCTTGCAAGGCCGCAAGAGAGGTGCTGTTTCGTGCGCGGGCAACAGCCATGGTCAGTCTATTGGTTCTCTTTTTGACGGTTTTCTTTTCTTTTTTCTTTTGCTGGTATGCGTGGAGCGTTGTGAAAATATAGGGGTTCTTACCGTTAACATAACTCTTGGGTCCTTCATGGGCCGAAACACCGCAACTGGGTTGAACATCAATATGATCTCGAGCGGTCCATGACGAGCCGTTGACTGTGCTTGGCTGTCTGCTGGATGCTCTTCTGATCCATGGCCGGCTGCAGACGGGACAAAGAAGAAACAGAGCACGAGCGCCGCGAAAGACACGAAAGCCGAGGCACCGAAAATGACACGCCAGCTAGTGACTGTCACGATGAGAGCTCCACTCAAAGGACCTATTTGTTTATTGATGGTCAGTTTTGATCAGAATCCTGGAGATAGACTGGCAGTGAGGAAGGCATACGTAACGCGGTGCTTACCTATTGCCTTTGCGATTGTTGACATGCCCAGTATAAGGCCCGTGGCGAACCCTCGAGTTGTCTAGGCGACCCGAGATTTCAATCTTTAAAGTCAGTCATGCTGGTAAAACAGCAAGTGAAGCAAGCCTCGATGGCATCTTCCATGCAAGAAGGACAGTGAGACCACCACTCACCGGCTCAAAGATGTCAGACAAGATGGTCTGGCCCGCGACTAGTAAGAACGGGGTGGTCAGGCCGGAGACTAGCCAAAAAGCTGTAAAGACAACAACGTTGGGCGCGAGTGCCGAGACGAGCGAGCAGGCGCAGACGACGGCGTTGGCCACGAGAACCGCTGTCCGCCGGCCCAGGAGGACGCCGAGGGGCATCCAAACAAAGACGCAGAGGGCCATGGCGCCGAACATGCCGGCGTTTGCGGCAACCACCACGTACTCGCCGGTCCGCAGATCGGCGGATACCTCGGGCACTGCAGACATGATGCACGTGTTGTTGAAGTTGGAGGGGAACACGGCCACGCAGATGGAGAAGAGAGCGAACCATCGCTTCCAACCGGGGAGTGAAATTGCCGGCTTGTCATCTGCCTGCACGGATGTCTGCAGAGGGATGGGAGCTTGCTCGGACGTCAGGAGTGGTGCTGATGTGCGCCCTGCTTCGGTGTCGCTGTCTGAGGGCGAAGGCATCGAGCTTGGGGCTGCAACCTTGACCGGATCGTGGTCTGCTTCCACGTTGACTATGGCCATGACGTCTACACTGGGATTCTAATCGCGTTACTGGGAGATGCATCTTGAAGGTGGACATCATTGAGGATGGAAAGCAAAAGACTTTGTGTCATATATATCGACACAGAGCCCATGTATTTCGGCGAAGGATGCCGCCGTGAATATCCATATCACTGGCAATTTTTGGTTTCACTATGCTCATTCCGACTTGGAGTCCGATAACATCAAGAACCGGAACGAGATAGAATACGATGATGCCGCTGATGGGTAATAACAGACAGGGCGTCATTGTGAAAAAAAAGAAGGGGGAGGGATTATCGGCGAAATCAAAGGCATGCCGACATAATTAGTGGGCCCAGGTGTGCTTGGTGCAGTATCCCTAGCTTGGCTCACGTAATAATCTCGGGATGTGGTTGCGACTATGCCGAACCGATCTCGGGACTGCTCGGTAAACTTTTAAATGTTGCCGCGACAAGCCAGAGAAATACTGGTTACAGTTCACTTCTGACCCAACTTGAGAACCTAACCTGCGGAAAGGTGAGCTTTCGCCGACAAACATTGATGCTTTGTCACTGCTTTATTCTTTTTTTTCATAACAAAAACAATAAACTTACAAATATCAGCCACCCCCGGGCCTTTGGCAGTCATTAATGGCTTCTAGCACCGCAGCAGAAGATGCACCAAGTCCAACAACTTCGGTTTCATCAAAAAGCATCAGAAGGTCACATAACAAGACCAAGCCAATTGCGTGAGATTTCTGCTGCGATTAGAGTATTCTTGATATGATCAGACACTGACAAAAATACAATTACCAAGCTGTAACCGGTGCCATGCTCGAAAGGTGAAATGCAGCGGCGGCCAGCCCTGTCAAAACTGCGAGCAGGGAGGCAAGGCCAACGAGTGTTCCTATCCGCGTCGTAACAGAATGGTCAAAGTCAGCCAAAGGTACACAGGGCCCCGTTTGATGACGTACCATGTTCTTGTGTAGGCTGGGAAATAGAGCCTTGACTCTTTTTTTTTCACCAGCAAATTCTGCTCACTCGCTCACTTACCAACTTATACAACCACAGATACTTGGACGACCTTGTGGCTGAAAACAAGAGCCTTCGCACTCAAGCTGCCACCACCAAAAGTGACATCACTGCAACTCCTTCAGTATGGCCAAACAGCGCCAGGAAAGCCGCCAGCTCGAGCACCAGCACCACGCAAGCACCCGCGGTCGACGAGCGACCTTGGTTCATCGAACTCGGTCGGCAGAGCCCCATCTTGGTCAACGAGGCCGCAGATGCCGTCTTTGCCACGCGCTTCCGTCAGGCTCTCCTCGGCGGCAAGCACCACGGCCACATCCCACGGATCCACTTCGCAACCGATGAAAGCCTCTTGGCCTTGTCGGATGCAGACTGCCCGTGGCCGAGTCCCGCCCGCGCCAGGTTCCTCGTCGACGTCGCATTGGGCCACGTCAGCAGGTACTACCACATCATTCGCCGGAGCGCCATCCTCGAGATTCTCCAGAACGGCATCCCTGGCAGCGGCGACTCCATCACCAGGAGCAAGCTCTGGGTGCTCTTCGCCATCGGAGAAATGTACAGCTGTCGTGCGTCGAGGACCTTTCCCGGCATCAAGTACTTTGCTAGGGCAACGAGGGTGCTCCGTATCGTCAGCGAGCGGCCCAGCATATCTGAAGTAGAGCTCAGGCTGCTGCTGGTGTACTTTTCCCTGGCTATCAACCGCAGGCATGCAGCCTACACCTTGGCCGGGTCAGCAGTGCGCCTTGCCGTCGTCATGGGTCTTCACCTCAACGTTCCGCCGAGTCAGCTCGAGGACCCGGCGATCCGAGAACACCGCGTCCGTGTTTGGTGGACGGCATACCACCTCGACAGACTGTGTTCCTCCAACCTCGGCAACCCATACGCGATCGACACCGAGGAGGTGCAAGTCGACCTGCCTGCTGACCGTCCAGAGCTCGAAGGTACGCCCGCGGCCGGAGACTTTGCAGACGCGGCCTACATCACGGCTCGTGTCAAACTGTCGCGCGTGCTGAGCCGGATCGTGCTGTCCATCTACGGCAGGAGAATACACCGCGAGTCGCTGTCGCACAGGGTGCAGCAGGCCCTGAAGGACCTCAGTGCCTGGGTCGAGGAGCTGCCGGCTCATCTGCACATTGATGCTAAAGGGTCAGGGACCTCGGAGCTGGTACCAAAGCCCATCTCGCTTCGGCTTTCGCTCAATCAGGTATGTTGCTTTTAGGAACTAACATGAGTCACCGTAAACTGACTAACAAACGCTGGATTCCCTCAGACCATCATCAACGCAACTCGTCCGGTCCTCCTACACGTCCTCAGAACACACGCCGCTTCGTGGGCACCCGCCATGGCCCCTGAATCGAACTCCACAGACACAAGATCCCATGAGCACAGCCAGCAGCAACCCCAAGAGACGCCAGAGCAGGCTATCCTCCCGGTGCCCAATATTGTTTCCAAGATTGGAGAGACATGCATCCGGTGCGCACGACACTCGGTGCGGCTTTTGACCGAGGCGTGGGTCGACGGCAGCTTCAAGACCTTCAACTTTCTCTACATCCAGAACCTGTTCTCGGCGGCCACCATCCTCGCCATCTCGATGCTGATGCCGGGCGAAGGCGAAGACGATGACGAGCAGTTTGAGACGGCCGCTAACATTCTTGCTCAGGTCAGGGACAGCGGCAGCTACTCGGGCGGGGAGTTTTGCCGGCACCTCGAGGCCATGAGGGCTGCCATGGAGGAAGGGAGGCGCCGGAAAAGATTTGCCGGTTATGGCGGTGGCAGTGGGCTACACTCGAGTCCCACTGCTGCGGCTACCGCCGCCGCCGCTGCCGGTCTTTCTTCAATGTCAATCATGCAGACTGAAGACCAACAGCAGCAGCCATCGCCGCCGGTTCAGAACGCATGGCCCCACATGTCCAACGAGACGCCAATGTTGCCGCTGCTGGAGTCGTCGCTTCAGGATCTGCTGTCGCAGTCAACGCCGGATTTGAACTTTATCGACGCCTCCAACTACGGAGAGAGCGGATTTGCGCAGGGGATGTACTGGCCCGAATCGTGGGCTCCTGACGGGTGGAGCGCTCAGCAATAACACTGTCCCGGATGATCTCGGCGGGAAAGACGGAAACGATTGAGTTTTATAGATTTAATATTATAGACAGGTATATTAAGCACTTATATTCCAATGTCAAATAGTGTAACATTGCCTTTGACTATGCAGAATGTCTAGACTTATTTCAGCGGGAATACATGAAGTCCTACCAGCCAGTGGAAATATGAAAGCTGTGCCCTCCTAATTGTCTAAGCGCCGTCATCAAGCATGGGAAGGTCCGAATATATGCCTTTCTTTGACTCTCTCATACACCACAACATGTCTCTTCAATCCTCTGAAGCCAGTGCAATACCTTTTGTTTCGCCCTATAAAACTCCCTGCGTCTCCACAAAATCACCTCCTCTTTTGTAAGCACCGGCGTCTGGAGAAGAGGCGGACTCGGTGAGGCGTGACTTCATATTTATATTCTCAAAATTGTAATCATTCAGAAGACGACGAATATTCAAGTCATTGAAAAACAAAGAAAAAGAGGATAGTGTCACTGGAAGGTACATGAGCTGTACTATCCTTCCCCGCATGTAGCAGCGCGGTTTTTGCTGTATGTAGGTCATTCTTTGTCACTTTTGAAGTTGTAAACCAGTTTGATTTAAGAAACGCTTGAAATTCCCTTTTCAATGCGTTGGTGCCTATCTACTAGACCTTTTCACCTTAGGCCGAAGCTTACTTCTCAATGAGTATTATTGACATTGCAGAGTTTGTTCTATCTGTATTCTAAAGTCTTTAGATCTCACAGCCCCTGATGACTTCCCCTTCAAAATAATAGTCTGAACAATCCCAATGCCAACCCCTGGGGCTGTCCCTTAGTCGTAGACCTACACAAGAAAATATTCTTCTTTACACATTTTGGAACATAGTCCTTACATCTATATAACCCACGCACCTTAACTTTGTCCTAAACATAGTTATACCTGTCCGCCGTCACGGCTATCATCCTCTTGTACCCCGAGCGCGTGTCTTGGTGGCTCCTCGCCTAGCCGCTGGATGCCGCTGTGTAGCTGGCTTTCTCTGGATGACCGGCTTTTGTTGCGCGGCAGGCCTTTGCTTGGTGGTCTTTCGCTGGGTAACCGGTTTCCCCTTTGTAACGGGACGTCGTTGGTTAACAGGCTTCTTGGCAGAACGCAAAGCACAAGCACGTCCGAGACCCCTCTCCATGACAGTGAGAGCCTTGCATCCTTTGTAATCCCGATTAGGCTCGTAATTTCCCCCGGTGGCCTTTTTCCACCCAATGATGCTAGTCCAAGGGATAGTGTCCTCGGTCGCCATTTCATTCTCCCATGAAGAAGGGTTCTTCCACCCCTCAGCTTTAGCTACCTTTTCGACATTGTGAAATGTGAACCCTTCTGGGTCGGTTGCATAAATGTATCTGCCTTGTCTCGGGCTGTGGCGTGACCCAAAGCAGACTCCTTGACTTTCGAAGTGGAGTCCCAGTTGCTATTATCGAACTTTTTAATGACGTGTTCCTTGAGCGAGAATCTGTGATTCTTCCCCTCGCCCTTTGCATAGCTCGTGAAGCCATTGTCACTCTTGGGCTTTGCGGGGTTGCAATCATCGCCTCGGTAGAAAATATCGGCGGTTTCGAGGGCCACTGTGGCCAGAACGGCACATAGGATCCATAGAATAAAGAGGTGAAGATTTAGAGGTCGTTGAATGAGCATGGTTGAGAGCGGGAGCTTAAAACTGCTACTCTGAAACGGGGGAAGGTGAGGGTGAAAAGCGGGTTATTATGTCTATAGTGTGTATGTTTGAAATCCGGTCACTGTTAAATTCAGTTGATGTCTTGGAGTCGCTGATGATACTAGAACGCAAAAAGTTAGAATCTAAAGCAAAGATGAGCATAAATGGTCTTTTATACAGCATTCTATCGACTAAAAGAGTAAATATATCGACTTTGTTGATTTTCCTGAGGACCAACAGCTCATTAAAAGTTCAGCAGCAGCATAAGCTATGAAAATGTCTGCATACTAAACTACGAAGCATTCGTCAACATTTTGCGTGTAACGCCTGCGATGGTGACTTGCAGCCTCCTCACACTACTTGCTTAAAAAAGGTCGATCCCAGATGGCAGCCCGGCAGGCTATTCACTGCATATGTATGGTACGATACACTATAACGTGGATGTACATGACCCGGATCAGGACATGACCCGGATCATTTTTCCGACATTGACCATCTTTTCATTTCGACACGTGTTTTTTCCACCACCAACAATGGAATCGCCAAACCGTGAATCCCAAATCAATCTTGCGCTGAAAGACCTTCGATCGGCTACAAAAATTAGCATTCGAGCGGCGGCGAAACGGTATAATGTACCGTTTTCTACGTTACACGCCCGAATGAACGGTCGCGCTTTTTTGGCCGACCGTCGGCCAGGCAATCAACTTTTAACGCAAAGCGAAGAGGAAGTGATTGTCCGATATATATTGGACCTGGATTCCCGAGGATTTCCGCCCCAGATTGCTGACGTGGCCGCGATGGCCGACCATATTCTCGTTGCGCGGAACGCGCGACCAGTCGGGACTCGCTGGGCAAGTCGCTTCATCCAACGACGCATAGAACTAAAAACGCGTTTTTCTCGCGCCTATAATTTCCAAAGGGCTCTTTGCGAAAATTCTGACGCGTTAAACGCGTAGTTTCGTTTGGTGGCCAATATAAAGGCCAAATACGGCATCCAGAACTGCGACATTTACAATTTCGACGAAACCGGTTTTATGATGGGTCAAATTTGCGGCCATATGGTTGTAACCGGGTCCGAAAGACGCGGAAAAAGCAAAAAAGTACAGCCTGGCAATCGAGAATGGGCGACTGCAATCTGCTGTATTAGTGGCGACGGCTACGATGTGCCCCCATATCTTATCGTTAAAGGCGTCCACCATCTCGCGAATTGGTATATAGAGGGCGGTTTTCCCGCATTTTGGCGTATAAAAACTACTTCCAATGGATGGACAGATAACGAAACAGGCCTGGATTAGGTTCGGCATTTCGATTATCATACAAAATCGCGGACAAAAGGCGCATATCGGATGTTGGTACTCGATGGGCATGCTAACCACCAATCGCCAGAATTCGAAAGCTATTGCAAAGATCACAATATTATTCCGCTTTGCCTGCCTGCTCATTCATCTCACCTTACCCAACCACTTGACGTCGGAGTGTTTAGTGCTTTAAAACGGGCGTACGGTCAAGAAATCAACGATTTTATCCGGGCCCACATCACTAACATCGGCAAAGTCGACTTCTTTTTGGCTTTTGCAGCGGCCTACAAAAAGTTTATAACAAAAGAAAATATAGCTGGGGGCTTTCGAGGAGCTGGAATTATTCCCCATAACCCGGAAACGGTTATATCTAAACTGGATGTTAAATTACGGACGCCTTCACCCAAAGAGCCTACTTTTCCCACCACCGAATCTTGGGTTTTTCAAACGCCGCATAACCCGACAGAAGCTATTTGTCAATCAACGCTTGTTAAAACTCGAATTGGCCGTCACCAAAATAGCTCTCCTACACCAATTTTTGAAGCTGTAAAGCAGTTGGCAAAAGGATTAGAGTCAATTGCTTATCGAACTACACTTTTTGAAGCAGAGAACCACAGCTTTCGGAAGGTTAACGAAGCGTTTAGCAAGCGACGCAGGGCCAAAAAAACACGTGTCCGCGAAGGAGGATCATCTACGGTACAAGAGATTCAAAATTTGTTGCAATTGAAGAACGATAATGGTTCGATACAGGAGCAAGAAGGTGAAAATGGGGAAGGAAATAATGCGCAACATGCCACCAAACGGCGCTGTAGCAACTGCGGTAACACCGGACATAATTCGCGCACCTGTCAGGAGGATGAAGAAATGTTTGATGTATATAGTTCCGATTGCATTGAGGTCAAATAAGCAACGCTGGCGTTGTAATTCAGGTTGGAAATAAACGCGTTTTGAAAAGTGATCCGGGTCATGTCCTGATCCGGGTCATGTACATCCACGTTATAACCTGCACATAGCCCCATTATGCTGTTGGGCTCAGAGGTCGACCGTAGCACGAGGCATTTTTCACTTTGCCTCATATTCCAGGCCCAGTTATTGTCCCTAGAACGCACATAGCCTTGAAAATCAAGTTTCCCTGCGTCGCCAAGCCTTATTGTTAGAAGTGGCGGTGTTTCTGTTGGCGTTTTTTGTTTGTTTTTGATTCGGGATTTCTGAGAGCCCCTCTCCAAAGGGGCCCACAAGTTCACAACCTACGGGCCCCCAAGTAAAGCAATTAAGCGCACCCGAAGCCTGCGCCCCGACCAAGACTGTAATTGATATCTCCAAGAATGTCAGATCCCGGTGTACAAGTTTAAATTGAGGTGTGGATCGAATTTTGAATGTGAGTCATATCATCTTGATGTGACGACGCAAAGGGTCTGTAAACTAGGCTGTGCCACCTTGGCAGCATCAGATGTTGGTGCGGCTTCATGCTTACATTCGTTGAACAACGAGCCAAAAATCAGAAAACACGCACATTGCCAAGAAGAAGAGGGGTTATCATGAAAATACAAACGTGTTGCACAGCACAGAACTGGATCTTGACACGCGCGTCTAGGTACTTCTTAAAGCGGCGTCTATCCTATTCCTACCTCAACATCATCACTTTTCATCTGAACAGAGGCAACCTTTTAAAGGGAATCAAAAGCTTCGGATGAATTGATAACCCCACTGAACTCCCTCGTCTGCATAGTCGCACTGAAAAAAAGAAGCAAAAACACACACTCACTCACTCTCACATGTACAAGAATGGACGAATCTCTCGCGCGTCACGTCGCGGGCACCTTCGCCCGTTATGAACCGGACCCCA
Organism: Pyricularia sp. CBS 133598; assembly: GCA_004337975.1. Classification (NCBI taxonomy): domain Eukaryota; kingdom Fungi; phylum Ascomycota; class Sordariomycetes; order Magnaporthales; family Pyriculariaceae; genus Pyricularia; species Pyricularia sp. CBS 133598. The sequence goes on from RRCJ01000015.1 coordinate 328,376, forward strand.
ACAACCGAGAAGCAGCCTATCTGGCACGAGAACCCAAACCCATGAGGGACGCAGGCACGGCTGAGTGGGATGTGGAAATCAGCGCCGAAGATTTCATCCAGCTCAAGCTCGGCTTTCAGGCCAAGGAGATGGAGGACAAGTGGATCATTGCCGCCACGGGTCCGGACGAGAAGGGCATCATCTCGATACGTATCATCCGCAGCTGGCTGAACATGCAAATTTATGTGCTGCACATCAGGCCGGTGGGCGATGCCGGCGGTGCCAGGATCGAATCCTTCACCTGGGAGAAGGCGCTGGGACAGGATGGAGACTTTCGCGTCTCGGAGCGCCAAGCCAAAAAGGAGGCCGTGGTCTTGTGCAGAATCCACGCGTACTGCAAACTTGAGCAGCTTCCAGAATACAATCCTAATATCTTCTGGAAAAAAGACTCTGATGATGAGGACGAAGAAAACAACAAGGACAAGGACACAATAGCTTAAGGCCGTGGTGATAATCCTCGAGCGTGAAGCACTCTGGATGGAGTCGAGAGGGCTGGCTTAAGCTGGCTGAGGCGGTAGCAATGGATGAGTCCTTTTGCTCGGGACTCCCATGGCAGAGAGGTACTTATGAAGGCACTCCCATGTTTTGAGTTGCCTTGTCGTTTGCCACTTGTGAGAATGGACAATGATGAATACTATCGTTTCCCATCTTTGATGGTTAGGAACCATTCTAATTGAGATTGTTAAAAATAGCTACAGTCCTTCCAGAACAAAAACCGGTCCATCATCATACTCAATGCAGGAATTCCATGCGATTGATTACTTCAGACTCACTTTTACAAACAGTATTTTCCATTCTGTATCCATCATCACTATGCTCGTCGCTCTTATTACTGAGTAAAGGTGGTTATCATACTGCTTGTTCATGATTTCAAAGTATGTACGCGAAGATATATGTACCCTATTTACATCGCATGTACAACCCCAGACCAACCTCGATCAACCGTCCCGCTCCTGCGCTAGGTCTGTCTCGGAAACGCCCTCGAGAAAGAATCCAAGGATACCAAAAGTCACCTCAAGCGCCCTGCAGCATGACCTTGACTCCCTCAAACGTCTCCCTGACGGTGGGCTGGATCTGGGAGGCGGGCAGCACGAAACCGCTGGTGCCGCTGCCGGAGCGCGGGCGGAGCTCGTAGGTGTAGGCGTATGCGGCGCCGGCAGTTCCTGCCAGGTAGCCAGTGCTGTCACCGGTGGTCATGTAGAGAGCGCGGCAAGAGTTGCCGATGGTGTAGGCAGTGCCCGAGACGGCGCGGATGGCGTCGCGGGCTTTGGTGGCGAGAGCCTGCCACCTGGTCTCGGCGGGGTCGACCTTCTGACAGTCGTCCCCGTAGGGCCAGAGGATGTACCTGTGAGGTGTGGTGTTAGTTTATGAGACAATGGAGAATTGAGGTCAGCGGGTAGGCTGCGAATAGAATAAAAAACTCACTGTCCGTAGCTGTGGAAGTCAATGTACAGGCTGATGCCTCTTCCACTCCTCAGGGTGTTAATCTGGGAGATCAAACCCTTGTTCTCGGGAGCGTCGCCAGCTGCGAGGCCCTTGTAGGTCTCGGCGCAGGGGCTGGTAGAGGCGCCGCCAGTCTTGGCCCAGCCGTAGGGCCAGTTGCGGTTGTTGTCAGTGCCGACGCACGATTGGCCGCTGCGCGACTGACGGTTCTTGCGCCACAGGCGGTCGTTGGTTTGCGTGTACACAAAGCCGTCTGGGTTGACAATGGGCATGATGTAGAAGTCAAACTTGTCGACGAGCGCACGGATCGACGCGTCGGACGAGTACTTGGTCAGGAGGTTCCAGGCCATGTACTCGGTGGTCTGCAGTTGGTCAAAAGATGGGCGGGTTAGTATCTGCGTGTATATAACACCAAACCAAAGGAGATGAGCAACGAAGTTACGAACCATGGTGGTGATCCACTCGCGAGCGTGGACTGTGCCGTGGAAGAGCACAGCAGGCTTGGAGCCCTTGCCTCCGGAACCCCATATGTGGATACCCTGGATAGTGCGTCCAGCGGCCGAAGCTCCGGCGGTGACAAGCTCGGACTGGCCGGGGAAGGCGCCCTGCAGATCACGGAGGAACTGGAGGTGGTCGTTGTAGCTGCGGTAGGCAGTGAACCACGACTCTGAGTAATTTGGCGATTGGTTAGTTACAGCTCGATTCACCAGGTAGCCTGGCTATGAAGAAAATGGTTATGAAAAGGCCAAATGCTCACCAGGAGGCACGGCAGCGACGGTCGAAGTGCCATCGTCAAACAGCTGCATCTGCTCCTCAACTTCACCCTCCTCGCGAAGGGCCTCACCCATGTTCTCAATGACAACCTCGGTCGAGTTGACCAGGGCGCGGATGGCATCGACGTTGCCCGGGCTGACGACAATGTCGAGGGTGGTCTGGGAGCCCGGGTTGAGGATGTGGGCGGACAGGTCGGCGATCTTGTCCTCGAGCTCCTGGGAGTGCTCGGCGAGGGTCACGCGCAGCCCCTTGAAGTTGGTGTAGTCCACCCGCTCCCCACGCTCGCGGGGCGCGAGGGTGGCGGCGCTGGCCAGGCCGAGGGCGAAGAGGAAGAAGGAGACCATTGAGGACTTCATGATGGGCTGACTATATCCTGGCTGACTGACTGTCTGGAGAGGGTGATGAGCGCTGAGGGACGGTGAGGGAACCGAAGGCTGAAGATGTCAGGGGAAGGGGCGGAGCACTCTCCATTTTATACTTGGTACTCTGAAGACGGCAACATTGAAGAAGCAAGCATTCAGAAAAGGTTAAATTTCGTCGGGTGCGACCCAGATCTCCCATTGACTATTGACTGGATTGGAGGGGGGGCTCGGGGGGATGTCGCATTGGACCCAGCGATGGACGCCGAGAGCCCCTCGAAGAAATTTGGCAACATCCATGGCCAGCTCTGGAATGTGGCATCGACGGGTTCGGGGACTAATGGAAATTGGCAGGTGAAGCGGGAGGGGGCTGGCGGGCATCGTGGAGAAAAGCGGTAGTTGGCCTGTTATCTCGATCTTGGCGTTGCCGGGGCATGATTTGAGATGCGAGGTCCCACTTGCCTCAACAGGCAGGTCGGCGCGCCATAAAATATGAATGGTGCTTGGCAAAAGTCATGATACGCTGGGACTTCGGGAGGGTTCGCAGCTCAACCGGGCTGATTGATTCGAGGGTCTGGACCAGTCGAAACAATCCCTGGCACCTTGATGGAAGATATCTTGGAGGGTTGGGGGTCATGTCATTGCCAGACGGGAAGGTCCGAAAAAAAAAACTTATTATCCGTTGCAGATACGTGATGGATGGCGTGTGGTGATGTGTTCTAGATGTAGAATTCTAGACGTGTACACTTTTGTTTTGCAGACGTCGCTGGGTTGGGGGAGTGGGGAGGCGGATTGAATTAACGCAATGGAGAAAGTCAAAGGAGGGGAGATTTGATTGATTTTGCCGCCGCCAGTGGCCGCATGTTCTAGATAGAGTTAGGTACCTTTACACAAGAGATCAAAAAGCAAACAAAATTTCACATGGAAAGAAGGCAATGAATGCTTTCACTCTCTCCTTTTCCAACTTAAAGATTGCGCTCCGTGTCCTCCTCAACGTCATCATCCAAAGCCTTATCCAGGCCCAATCGAGTCCTGGTGCTGTAAGACTTGATTCCGCCCTGTGGATCCGCTTCGGTAATGAGCTCTTTGCGTCGGGTGTCGACGAGTAGACGAATGAGATCGCTCCTGGGTTTGTTGCGAATTGATTGTCAAATGTTAGCATCAAGCAGCGCAAGCAAGGGCCTGTCTGGTCTGGGTCTAGCGGCTGTTGCTAGCGCTAGTTCTAGTTCTAGGGTCTGGAACTGGAACTAGACTAGTCTAGTCTAGAACTACCGGTAGGATAAAAGCAAATTCAGATGCAAGGGTTAGGGCTAAGGGGGCTATATCAAAGTCAAACAACCCACCTCATGTAATGGCCAGCAAAATCGGCAATGACCTTGGTCAAATGAGTCTCGTTCAGGTCAATGTCGACAAACATTAGACCATCAAAGTCCTTGTCGGGCTTGGGTATCGCCAGGCTGCCGTCAGGTCGGTAGATGCGAGCGTGGCCGTTGTACGGCGTCGGGTCAGTCTCGGGCTCGACTCCGGCAGGCGTAGTCTTTTTAAGGCCCTCGACGCTGAGCCGTTGGAATGGAGCTAGCACCCAGGATCCCGTCTCGATGGCAAATGCAGGTGTCACAAGATCCGAGGCCGTGTCGGCATAGTTGGTCGCTGGGTCCGGTGCAACCTGTTGCTCGACACCAGGGTATACAGGCCAAGCAGCGACATGGACCTGCACGCCCGACGCCACGCTCAACGATTTGAGGAACGGGTTCATGTTCTCCCAGCAGTTGAGCTGACCGACACGGCCGAGTGTTGTTTGCGTCACGGGCATGAAGCTGTCACCGGATCCATCGCCATAGACGAGCTTCTCGACGTGCGTTGGCTTGATCTTGCGCCGGTGGTTGAGCACCTCACCGTCCGGGCCGATCAGAACTTGTGCCAGATACAGGGTTGCGTGGTCGATCTCTGAGAATCCCAATGAGACGTAGATGTTGTTGTTGCGAGCCGCGCGCCGGATGCGGCGCATCTCGTCCGAGTCAACTTTGAGAGAGTTCTCTCGGTAGGCCTTGAGCATCGGGAGGCTCTGCAGGTAGTTGACCTTCCACATCCAATAGGGGTAGCCAGGAATCCCTTTATTTGGCTCGTCAGCATCTTTTTGCGCCAACTGCTCACTCTTGATACCATGAACGGCTACTCACAAACTTCGGGAAATGCAACAAGCTTCGCTCCCGCTTGGCCGGCCTCGTTGATAAAGTTGATTGTCTTCTGAACACCGGCTTCGAGATCGAACCACTATGATGGAATCAGAAAGTCAGCATAAACACAGCCGATCGACTGCTTCTCTGGTCTGAGACCTACTCCCGGCTCCGAGGTGACAGCAGCTGCCTTGTACTTGGTGATAGACATCTTGAATATATTGATGAAAGACTCAATTATACAACCTGTGTTTAATTCGGTGATTTTTAAGGTGAGAATAACAAACTATAAACTTCCCCTGAGCTATGGAATCTCCCTTCTTTATATACTTGTCACTTCACCAAAATGATTTGATTACTGAGGCAATTGGACAGTGAGGCCATTTTCGGACTTGTCTCGGGACAAGATGCAAGCCCAGGCTCGTCACTACCAAAGACCGCCTCCTATTCGAAAACCTGTATCTCGGTTATTTCATGTTTACCAAACCCCGAAGCATACGTGGGGGATGCAACAGATGGTTTTCACTATTGCGCTCACATCCAAGACCTCTCAGTATTGCATTGATCGTCGTCATGCAGCGCGCCCAGGACTACTTTCTTTTTCAAATCCCGTTGCCATGGCGCTATATGGTCATTGAGAACAAGAATACAGCAAAGTTTGTTGCTGGCGAGTCGGCGAGGATCGCCGTTGAACAAAACTAACGCAGGTCTGCTCGGGTAATATCGGTGTTGATTCCTGATTTTATCCACAAATATCGAATGATTTGACAAAGCTGCAAAGCTCATTTCTGGTCACGGCCTCGCAGGTCGGGATCTGCTAATTTTGGAACCACAAATCCTCAGCGGTACGGCACGGCGCTACATGTCGGTAAAAAGAAAAGCGGTCGTGTGGGTAAGGGTCGAACACCGGTGCGGGGGTTCAGCTCTGCTTGGCTTCGCAGCTTGACGTCCTGCCGGGCTTTGACCTGCGGCGTTTGAAGCTTTGTCATACACACCCACTTCTTTTCGGAATTTCCAACACGGATTTGCACACTGGCATCTGATGGAATGATGGAATGGATCGAGTCACTGACACACGATGCAAGTAGCTTCACGGGGATTTCTTGGTATTTTGTCGTCACCCCTGGCATCCTGAATCAAACTTTGCCATCTCCTGGGTCTGGACATGATGCTAAACTCAGCACATCTGATGTGGTTCAAACTGGCGCCTGCCTCCCTTTTCCGCCGTACAAGTACATGCAGAGCCCATTCCCCTGCGCAAGCTGCCCACAACCCACGCCTGCTCCGGCATCTCCAATGGGACCATTGTGGTTCTAGTCGACCCGACCGACAGGGCCCAAGGGTCGCCAGACCGTGACCGCCCGCTTATCCTGTTGCTCTTGTCGAGACTTCCCTGTTCCGGTGGAGGAGGTGAATATCTCGGCGGCGACCTCTTTGGTCCCATGACGTAGCCAATGAATGGTTTCAGCGTCGGCAGGCACGCGCACAATATCCCAGACCAGATCTCCACGCAACCCCATAACGCTGAGAGTCCCCCCTGGTAGGTTATGTCCTTGGTGTTGGGAAGAGTCATGGCCACCATGACGCGCTGTATGCTTATGGCGACGGCACTGTTTACTCTGTGTCAGATACCGAATCCTGATCTGTCTAGGCTGGGGAAATATGAACCGTTTTGAGGGGGTGGGAGTGGACGGGTAGGTAAACGCAAAACAAGCAGGGGGGCAATGAAGCAAAATCAAACATACAAGCCACCGGCCATGAGGACCAGTCCAACCCCGACCTTCCTCTTCAGAGGCATCTGTAACGGTTTGACCAACCATAGTGGCAGCAGCAGGATGACAAAGTCAGTACCCGTGTTGAAGAATGCTGCCACGGCAAAGATGGTGTTGGCCACATGCCTATCCTGAGAGCTGACTTCCTTGTTCGCGCACGCCATTATCGCGACGGCAGCTATGAAACAGTAGAGTACCACTGTAACGAGGGTGCCGTAGATGAAGCCAATGCAGCGCCTGGACATGGTGAACTTGAGGAAGTAGACGAGGATCGACGACTTTGCGAGGGCTGTTGTAATGTTAAACGTGGGAATCGTGAGCCAGAGGGTCATTCTCAGGATCATGCGGATACGGTGTTCTGGAATCGTGTTTATGTGTGCACCTAGGCCAACCTTGGCCACTATCCAATTCCATATGCCTTGTTAGTATCAAGTCATCATGGCTGAAGCCAAGAAGGAGGTTGAAGAGTGCTGGAGGATCTTGAGACTTACCAATTGCGAGCCCTATCGACATTACGACGGCGGATATCTATGCGGTGTGATTCTTGTTAGGTAGGCCCCTTTCCTGCCAGTGTCAAGGCCTCAAGTTTCGATTTCATAGATTACCTACCGTGGCCAAAACTATCAAACCTGCAACCAGTACCGCATTGTCAGTTTCCAGGTGAGTGACAACTTCAACTTAGATGTAAGACTCACTTTCCTCTGGCCTCCACGAGCGCAGGATCCGACATGACGTGTATACCCGAATGGCGACGACAGGAATTACGACGATGGGTAGTAAGCAGGACACGAAAAATATGTTTTGGGAGTTCCCATCGGTGCTAGTAAAGAATTCCGTCTCCATAGTGATGCGCAAAGAGAAATATCAAAACAACTTTAAGCAAGATGGACTTGACCTTGGCAAACAAAAAAGGGAAAACGAAAGGGCATTGCAGGTGTATTTTATTCGTTTGGGACCAAGATATATCCTCAAGTTTACGCCCACAGGACTCCCCCAAAAAAGCCCTTCTCATCGCAAGCACATTATACTGCAATGACGGTTGGACAGGCGCATAATGCATCTCTAGTCCAGCTTTCTATTAGTGAACAGATGCGCACTCTTGCATATGGTTTGACTGAAGACCTGCGCCTAGACTCTAGTTTTAGTCGAGATGGCGGTAACAAGCATACTTGTGCGCTTGACAGTTTGCATATCCGCGGCGAAAAAAGCAGTGCCCGCATGGCTAGAGCCGCGGTGACACCTGTTAGAGCTGTTTACTTGGTGGTCTTTTTTTCCTTGTCAAGCCATGTACCTACGTATCTGCGATGGTGAAAAGTCCCAGGACTAGACTAGTGCTTGCATTTCTGGGCGGTCAAGGAAGAATTTGCTATACTACAGTGAATATAGAGTTTGGCCCCGGGCGCGCCGCTGGACGGCATCCAAGGCCACAGACAGGACCGTTTGAGCCAAATAGCGCACTAAAAACAGCCCTGTCGATAGGTTAGTCTTGGTGGCTAAGGTGATGTCTCGGGTGGCTTGAGTGCGTACAGCAAAGTCTTCATCAGACTAATTCAAATGAGGGAATTCGTGCGGAGAATAGCCGGTTTCCGGCTCCTTTGCACAACCCGGATTGTCACTCGAGGGCCAGTTCAGCGCTAAAGAGAAGGGGGAGGGAAAGAAAAAAAAAAGTCCCGCCGTCCGAGATTATCCGGAGACAACGAAGCCACAAAAGAATATCTAGAGCGATTGGTGGACGTTGCGACCAAGCCAAGCTTGAGTCGAGAAATGCGATGCAACCAACCTACGGGCGTCTTGCTTCCGAACATCTGCAAAAGCTGTCGCCACTCATGTGTCCTGCAGATTCGCTGGAATCCCGAACCGGGAATTTTTTAGAGTTGCATCTACGGAGTGAAAGCACTGCAAAAAATACCTACGTCCCAGAACTCTGGGCCGGGTTTAAGCCACCAAGCCACCAAGCCACCCTCTTTATTCGACTGGCTTACAGAACGCAAGCTGAAGATGGTTGCGTAATTGATTGATGCATTCATTTTATCTTGTCTTTTTTTTATCATACGGTAATGATGGCTTGATTGCCTTGTCCTTTCTTGCTTGCTTGCTTACTTCCCCGTACGTATCGCCAAGATTGATACCATTTACGGAACCTGGGAACCACTTGTAAAAGCAAACTTGTCTTTTATTGTGCAACAAATGAAAGAAGTTGGCAACGAAAAGAATATGTACAATCTGCAAGAATGAACTTCTCCAAGATACACCATCTTCCAACCGGTTTAGTATGCACATGAATTCTGAGTGGCTAGCTACTGTTTGTCGCCTCGAAAGGGCTTGCATGTTGCTTGTATTTGGTATTTGGCTCGCAGTCGGAAGTAGCAGGCGGCGACCTTGGCGACAAACAGGATAAACAGCCATTCGCTTAGTCGACCTGGTAGGTGCTGCCAATGGGGCCGAACCGGACGTTTGACCAGATGACCTTTCTGCAAGCGTGTGTTTAATGTCAGCGACAACTCTCAAGTAATCTACAAACAGTTCAAGGATGGGCAGGACGCACGCGTTGGGGTACTGGGTAACGACGCCGTTGGGGTCGCCGCCGTCGGCAGGGCAGGGTCCACGGGCAGAGCCGGGCTGGCCTGCCTTCTCGGGAGGGTAGGTGGAGTCGAGCCAGAGCATGTTGGCAAAGTGCTGTCAAGGGGGGGTTCGCAGCCGAGTTAGTGATTCATTTTATCATCTTCTCTTTTTTTCCTTCAACCAGAGTAGCTTTTTGTTACTTACGTCGGACCAGATGGACATGACCAGGACCATGGGGATGTCGTAGGCCGAGTTGAGCTGAGACCAGCCTCCAACCTCGTTGAAGCGGTTGCGCTCGTCAAAGACGGTGAACTGGTCGGTGCAGAACTGCTCGTTGAGCTCACCAGTCTCGCCGCTGAGACCCTCGAACTTGGGGCCGGGGATGCGGTGGGCGACGCCGTCCTGCATCAGGATCTGGTAGTTGCGGTTGTTCTCGAAGCGGGAGATGACGGTGAACTTCCTGTTGGTGTCGATGGTCTTTCCGGGGCCGTAGAAGTCGGGGTTGCCCATGCGGTAGGGGTTGTAGTCGCAGCCGTTGGCATCGCAGCCGCCACCGTAGCGGTCGTCGGCGTAGGTGCCGCCGCAGTTGGGCTCGGTGCAGACGTGGTACTCGTTGTTCTCGCAAGGGTGCGGCGTGAAGGCAAAGGCGTTCTTGTTGGACTCCCAGATGTCGATCTCGGCACAGCACGCACCCTGGGCACCGATGCCAGCGCTGCTGTCGGTGGCGGACGGCTGCCAGCCCTCAATGTTGCCCTTGCCGCCAATGAACTTGAGGTCACGGGCACACTGGGCGTCACAGTAACCAGTTCCGTACTTGGCACCGGCCTTGTTGTTTGGCTCCGTGGACATGCCCTAGAGGGAAGAATTGAGTTTCCCGGTCAGTAACTTGTTCTCCTTGTCCTGGATGACATCAAATGCTCCATGTATCTGGCTTTCAACAACTTACACCGTCCTCCTTCATCGGCACAAAGTAGAGGGCACTGTTCATGCCGCACTCGACCGTCGACAAATCAACGTCAAAGGCAAACTCGTTGTTCTTGAGGGTGAACATTTGGTACTTGTTGGCTCCGTTCATCAGGTACATCCTGGAACCGACGTTCTTGCCGCTCGAGTTTTGCTGGACAAACTTGAGCGTGAGCGCATCACCGCTGGTGGAAACGCCATAAGTCTCCTGGTACTTGGCACCCTCCATGGCGCACTTGGTGGCGCAGTCAGCGTTGGTGCTGCACACGTTGGTCCACTTGTTGCCGCTGTAGCAGTTCTCGTAGCCACCAATGTTGTGGATCCATCGCCAGTTGCCGTCGATGACGACCTCGCCGTTGACGGTCGAGCACGAACCACCGCTGGAGCACTTCTTCCAGGTCATCTTGGGGTGAACTTCCGGCTCCGTAGTTCCCACCTGCTGGGCCACGGCGGCCGCGAGCAGGGAAAGGGAGGCACAGAGCGCGCGCTTCATGATGGGCGTGGGAATGTTGGGTCTTGAGTAAAGATGAAAAGGAGAGACAGGTACGCGGACAGAACTGAAGCTGCTGCAGAGCTTGGTTTGCTGTGGCACGTCGACGGGAAGAAGGCAAGCAGATCAGTTTGGATGAGATGCGGACGGATGTGATTATTTATACCAAAAGTCAGATGTTGATGACATGGGTCTGCCAGACAAGCATACGGAGAAGTAGATGCCGAATCCCCAATATGCTCCGTCCCGAGATCCCTGAGGCAGCCAAGCAGTCTTTGGCACAGTGAAGTTGGTTGAAATTAATTTTGGCAGCTTTTGCGGAAGCCTTGTCTTTGACATCCGTCCTGTCAAACTCAAGACGACTCTGGGCCAGTAGACGTGAACAGACGGCAGGGTCCCCTCCATTGTTCTGATGTGGTTGGATGCACGTGCTGCCGATCTTAGCGAGGCACGTATAGCAGTCGAGCAGATACACATGTTTGCTTTGTCGACCAGGTCTCGCTTTCCGTGTGTACCGTAAATATGGGTATGACAGAGTGAGTGGAGGAGGCAATGGTGTTCGGCTCAGGTTGTGGCAATCCGTCGGCTGCTTGTCGATCTATCGGGGGGTGCTGCGTTCGTTTCTCCACAAAGGGCCGTTGAACTTGATCTGTCCCTGTTCCCCATTCGTGCCTGTTCCGTGTCGATCCAAACGAACTCTGAGGTCAGCTAGATCAATTTCATCTACAGAAATGGTCGCCAAGGGCTTGTCAGCGGAGATACTTGACCTCCACTGCCGAACGGGGACAAACGCGTCAAGAGGGCCAGTAGGCATGCGATGACCGGAGCTTTTTTCACGTCGAGCCAAGACGTTTAAATGACGTGAAAAGGGTCATTTTCAGGGCTGCGGCTTGAGTTTTAAGCGGCTCGGCGAATGGGCACGGAGGGTGGTAACGTGGTTGCAGGAGGGGGGAGCGGTTAAATGCAAAGTGGGAGATGAGATCCGAAAAAAAGATAACCGCCAAGCAAAGTTTGGTGCCTGAGATTGATTGCAACCATGCAGGAAACCGTCAGTTTGTAGCCGCCGGGAAGGGATACATAGATGAAAGCGTTGAACCGAACAGGTGGATAATATAGGTAGCTACCTACCTACCTATCTCCACTGTCATGACAATGTGAAATCTGGTCGAGAGATAAGGAAGCGCCGTAGGATGGAAATCTAAATTCGGTCATGGCAAGAACTCAAGCACAAGCAATCACACTCTTGAATGAATATTTGGAATGAAGTCGTTTGTTTGTTTGTGATGGGTGTCTTGCCAAAAGGGGAACAGCGGTAGCTTATGCCCCGGTTTCCCCGCAAAACGCAGACCAAGCTTTGGACAAGACTGCTTCTTCCAAGCTCCCAAGACGGCGATCTGGAAAATACCGTCTTGACCAGAGGTCATCAGGTTCTTGTTGTTGTTGGCCCCCTCTTCAACCTGGAGAAAACTCGCCTCCGCCACTCTTCACTCGTAACTCATGGCATAAGCTAAATCAACTTTCAATTTGAGCAAGTATTGAAATAATCGTGCCGTTGAAGCAAGCTCCTACCACCTGCCTCCTTTTAGCCTCATGACGATGGCTATGGTACGATTGATTGTCGATCTACGGAAGCATGTCCCGTCAGTGTATTAGCTAGCCCCTTGCTGAGTGGCTTCAGTCTCAGAATTTCCCACTGGAGCCATATGTGTGATAAGCATCCTTATTTGCTCACCTAATTGTTTCAATATTTCAAAACCAAGTATACCGAGCCATCCAGACCTTGTTTTGCACACCAGGGTTGAATATTGATTGATTTTACAGTCACATCTATGGTCTCCCCGAAATGAGAGACAAATACCATTTACATCATCCATCACATAGTCTGGAGCTACTTGTGAGCCGCATTTAGGTTACCATCACTAGATACCACGCAATGAGGCCTTCTTTATATTGAGAGTGGGGGTTAGCCGGTTACATTGCCTGGGTCCCTTTGTCTGGCTCTTGCGGGCCGAGTTCCGATACACAATGCACAAGTAGTGTTGGAATATTTGCATGAGACTGCTCATATTACGATCATATGATTCCTCAGCCCGTACCGATGGTCAAAATAGGCAGGTTGTACAACCTACGAGCTCTCATCAATTTGACCTGGACGTCCTGCTACCGTTGAGGACGAGTCTCTGGAGTTACGCCATCATGTAAATACGGAGTCGTAATTGAGTGGATAGCCAAAACATGATCTGTGTTTAGATTCTATATATTGTTTTTCTTTTTTCCTCTCGATCTAATCCGCATTCCTTCCCGAGATGCAGTCGTTTCAGGATTCAATACTTTTAGCTTTTGTATGTGGAAACATGCAATACCAGTAGCATCGCAAGCGGACATTTTCTCACGAACTTTGTCCGCAATTCTCCACTCAAACCCCTCGCCTAGAGGTGCACATTTCCGATCGCTTAGCTCCTATCGGTATGTACGTATGTGCGTCGTGAAGCTGCTTACTTGTGCTTTTTCTTTTTTTTATCCATCTTATACATTTCTCAATTTGTGCAGTACATCAAGGAACTCTTTGCTAATTATATTTTAATTCTAGTTCTAGCTAGGTTGTGCTTCAATTTGCAACCGTTTGGCCAGTACGAACGAGTATTTTTCTTCCTGTCCTTTATTGACGTTTTCTCAACCGATGCGGCCAGAATAAGCGACGTGGCTTCGCAAGTGGTTCGCAGGTGCCACGAGGGTGGAATCTTATCCATAGTCAAGACGAGTCGCCCACTTATACCACGACGTAAGGAGCCCTGCCCCTTCGGATAGACGGCCTAAAGACCATCCCATACAACTGGGTCGGTAAGGGACTGCCGGCGGTGGTGTGGTCGTTTGAATCAACAAGAAACATGGACTGCAGTTACGGGTCTAAAAAGGTAAAAAGGGGGCGGGTCTCAAGGGGCTCTGCTGGGTACTGTCTTGCTATTTTGTGATTTCCTTCACCCAAACCAATGGGCCATATCCTGGTACTTCGTAAGCCTTGAACGATCGGCACGAAGGACGCGTGAGGAACCCCACAGGAATGGCAGGGTCTCGTCGCCGACATCATCTCATGTCGGTCTCAAGCCCACGCGATCGTGTAATGGCAAAGTTTGGCCCTTGTATGGGGTTGTTGGATCATTCCTGATTTTTCACCATGCGATTCTTTTGCTCCACCATGCTTCAAAAAAAAAAATGCGCTTGCAACCAGCAGGGGGTTGTTTTTCTTTCCCTCTGCGGGAATTCGATTGTTAGTGTAATCAGCCTTTTTTGTCCAGACGAGCGGCGGGGAATTTTGTTTCCCACAAAACCAAGAGTTCGTGCCAGCCAGCGTCGATAATGCGTGACAGGTTGTCCGATCTTCGATAGCTCGACGTTCTCTGTTTGGGCCCTAATTGCATCATGAATCTCTGCGATCTCTTCGTCCCGCTCCCTGGATAACGATCGATGTAGGTCAAGATTTATTTTTCTTTTTCCTCATTCCTTTTCAATGTTTTTCTTGTCTTCTCTGTAACCTGCATCACTACTGACTTTTATTTTGATAGATCAACATCCGCTTGCGGACGAAAAAGTAACATCACAAGTGCCACGATACAAAGGGGGAAAAAGAGAACCAAAACAGGAAAATAATAAGAAACAAACCTCAACATTGCGGCGGCGACAATCGTCCCAAGTTTTCCAATTAAAAGGAAACACCGCAAATCGGTCGTGGATCACAGTCACCATCGGCAGCATTGCCACTGTCACAATGGCGTCTGAGACGCTCGAGACAATCACAATCACCACGACAATTCGACACCATGGAGGACCAACAAATACGCCGGAACCACCCCGGCTTATCCCGCCAACATTATCTCCCGTTCCCTCGCTCTCGTCGACGCCGACCACACTTGCCACCTCGGTCCGGGAAACAGGCAGCACCACAACCCCTACAGCTCTCCCGGCAGACACGAACCAAGAGACTCCCGCTAGCGGACCCCCGATGGGAGCGATAGTTGGGATCGTTGTACTGCTGGCTATAGCCGCGATTGCTGTGGCTGCCGTCTTTATTCGCAAATCCAGACGATCAGAGCGGCGCGTGGTAGCCGATAGCGTAAGCCCCAATCCGAGAAGGGCGCCGGGGACAGGAGCACTAGGACGTGCCCCTTGGGAGCCTTGCAGTAATGCCTTCGTGGAGCAGGTGACAAGGGATAGGCCGACGCCTAATGGGCCGGGATATGATAAGCCGCGATTATGACACGCGGTCTGGTGCAGGGAATGTAGCGGCCGCAAACATATAGGGATACGGGTTGACCCGAAGTCCGAACATATTTATCCTACTCCAAGAAGGAGAGGAGAAGACCTAATTATAACCCGGAGAATTTTGGCTAACAGAACAATCTATTCGAAAGGGCACTTTGGAGAGGATCGAGTTGTATTTATAAGGTAGTATACTTTTATTGAGTGGGATTTAATTCTCAATATTATGCTTCTCGTACATGAGCAGACGTCAAGAAAATGTGAGAAAGGGGAACAAGAAACAAAAGAAACGCTCGTCAAAAGTTTCAGCAAGCAGCAACCGCATCATCGAAACAAACACCGAAAACTCCAAAGCCAGGAACGATCACGGCACAGATGGCTTATGACGATTTGACCAAGGCGTCCACCTCGGGGTAGTCGGGAACACCCCAGTCTTGTTTGTCGTCGGAGCCGAAATGTTGTGCGAGCTTATCGATCCTCAGGACAGTCACCACGGTGAAGATAAACCTCAGCAGCCACACTGCCCAAGCTGGGTGTGGAATCGTAAACGACCAGATCCAGCCGGGGATGGCGTCCTGCAGTTTTGTCGCGAACGGCCGGAGGACGTCATCGTATCCACACAGCGCCTTGAGGACCTGGACTTGGCCATCGGCGAGCGACTTTCTCGGATGATCCTTGTCGAAAGTAGTGTTCTTGACGATCTCGCCGGCGAGCACGTACGCTCCGATCAGGGCCATGGAGGTTCCGAAGCCGGAAAAGGTGGCGGAGCTGTAGCCGGCGTCACCCAACAGCACGATGCGGCCTTTGCTCCACAAGGGGCTAACGATACTGGCGACATCGGTGGCATAAAAGTCTTCGGCTTGCTTGTCATGGATCATGCCGTGGACCAGCTTTTTGCTCTCCCAGCCAGCATCCTGGAAGGCCTCGGCCATGATCTGCTTCTGCGCCACGACGTCGCGCTTGGCAAGGGCGATGCCGAAGTCGCGGCCGAGCGGGTGGTCGGCCCGCATCATGTGGTAGACTTGAAAGGTCTTGGGGTTGTCGGTGCGCGTCAACGTCAGCCGGCCGCCCGGGGCGTGGTAGGCGGTCGCGATGTTCGGGCGGGTGCCGTCGTGTGGCAGGGAGTAGAAGCCGGCGTACACGCCGAGGAACTTTGATGTCGGATCACGCTGGCCTTGGGTGAGGCCGAGGAGCTGGCGGCGCGTGCGGGATCCCTGGCCGTCTGCACCGACGACGAGGTCGTACTCCTCCTCGCGGCCGTCGCTGAAGGTGACGCGGACCTTGGCGCCATCATCGCTCTTGGCGTCCGAGTTGTCCTGGGAGAAGGAGGTGACGGTGGTGCCAAAGACATATTTGACGTTGCCGCTCTCGAGGGAGGCGTCGTAGAGGATGCGGATCAGATCGCCGCGCATAATCTCATAATCGGAGGTGAAGGCCTGCGCACCCTTGCCGGTGTCGTTGATGGCAAAGAAGGCTTTGTTTGTACCCTTGCTGTCGACGAACATGACGCCCTGCTCATCGACACGCTTGCTGCGGACGGCGTCGATGAGGCCCATGCGGCGCGTGACTGTGAGTCCCTGGCCGCGAAGATCGATCTGCTGGCCGTTGGCGCGGAGCTGAGGAGCGCGCTCGATGACCGTCACATCGTGGCCCGCCTTTCCGAGCCAGAACGCCACGGCCGTGCCGCCAACACCGGCGCCTATGACGAGGACTTTGAGGGGTGCCATGCTGGTGGTCGTGGCTGGTACTGTACTGTACGGGAGCCAGATAATATATGTGACTGGGACTGGGATGGGACGGAAATACTATATTGGACTGGGGTCTACGGATGGTGCCAAGCAAGCTAGTATAAGGTTGCAGTTTCGGGACCGTCCGTAAAAGTTGGGTGGAGGTTAAGCTTTGTTCAAGAAAAGGCCACTGGTTGTTGAGGGAACAGTGTAAAACTCTGGCGAGATAAGATGAACCGATTTGTGATGTTGGATTGATCAGGGAAGAAGTAAAAGGGTTGGTTGGGACAATATATATATAAACAAAGTATAAAATATTCTGGTGACTTTTTCTTTAGGAGTACGGCCAACAAGTAGTGTAATCACGGTGTTGGCAGGATGACTGTGCTGGTTCGGCCGAGAGCTATGACCGGTTCGGAGAATTCGTGTCTGCTGGTTAGACTATACCTAGACTAGACCTAGATACTATCTCTCGCTCTCGCCTTTTGTGCTTGTGCGAGATTGCTGACAGGACTTGTGGGCTGGACGGATGCGACTGTGCCGAGTCCGGGGGGAAGAACAAGAACAAAATCCGAGGTGAACGATCAATCAATTAATTAGCATGTTCAACTTAACTTGATGAACGAACGTATGTTTATTTATCAAGCGTTTGTGTCATAATCTACAGGTTGTCAATGTCGGAAGTCGTAAAACCACAGTGCCGCAAGAATCGGAGTTCGGTCTTGACCAAGTGCGAATGAATCGGCTGTTTTGCATCAATGACACAATCTTAGCAAACAAATATGGCTGCCTATACATTAGCGTTCTTCGGATTGCACCGGTAAGAGTCAAATGAGGTACTGAAATTCTAGGGATCTATGGATATCTATCTTGATTATTTGCGACTAACCATTCACAATGGAACCGAAATATTGTATTTGATAATGTTACCAAATTGTTGCATAGAGCCGAGTGGCGAACAAAAAAGGCGACGGCGAGGCGGATATTATGCCGTCTTACTTTCTGACATTGTTATCGTATTTCGTATGGCAGAGGCTTGAGAGGGTCTTGAATTGTGGATTTGATTGACTCGCGTTATGTTTTTTTGTCTTTTATTTTCTCCCCCTTACTACATGCGGGGTAGGATTCCAAGGCAGGCAAGGCAGGGAAAGAAACTCTGATCCAACCGGATCGATCAAGCCTATCGAGTCGATCACCATTCTCGCCAAGGCGTAGGGCCAATCATCAATCGTGCGATAAAAAGGATCCGGTCGGTCTACGCTCAACAGTTAACTCCGCAGCATTCGGGAAATTCGGGATTTAAGGAATTTTACAATTTCAAGCCCACCATCAAGTCCGAACTATCTATCTTTGCACTAGACTAGAGTAGACTAGTCTAAGTTAGACCATAATTAATGTAGGTAAGCTGCCAATTGAATGCTTCAAAAATGAACGAATGCGTCACAAGTACCTTGACACATGGCTTCATGGCAGCCTGTTTGGATTGGTCTATAGCTATTTCTAGATAACTTTTTTTCTAATGTAGAGTCTGCTTGCTAGTTGATCCATTGACTAGCATGATTGGCTCCATTTGACTCGGTAAAGGACAGGAAGGACATTCATCATACCCAAGGTACCTAAGGTAGTACGTGTCTGCATCACTCCATAACAACAATACCTTTTTTTAGGCTCGCTCGCTCATCATGCGCGCATCATCTCCTCGCCATTCACACACCTTTGTAGCTCCTCCCTCGACAGGATCCGGTCCAGAACAGCGCCAAGCTTAGCCTTGCAGTCGGCAGCGGCTCTAGTGGCCCTCCACGCCACGAAACGGTCCGGTCGCACGAGCACGCAACCGTCCTCACCAACCTCGCGCCTCATAGTCCATTGACGATCGACGTCATGATAATCCAGCCCGAACCCAATGGAAAACGTCTTGATCGGAATCCCCGTCTCCTTGGCGATTGCATCCGCCGCTTCGCGCCAGCCATCTCCGCCGTGTCCTGTCAGCAGACAGAACGACCCGCCGCCCGCGAGGTCTTGGGTCGACAGTTCGGTGCCGCGCCTCGGGATTTTCAGCCACGCGTGCGGGAGCCTGCTGCCCGGGTAGGTGCTGATTTGTATGTCGACCACCGGGTCTCCCTTGAACTCGGGTCGACCCTCGGTCTCGTCTTCCAGGTAGATGGCCCCTGACTGGTACCACTGGTTCATGTTCAGACCCAAGCTCTCGCACTCACTACGCATGTTCTCGAATGCCTCGTGGAGCTTCGCCCTGCGCTCCGCACCCGCTGCGCTCGCCTCGCTCAGCTCCTGGACCTGCCGCAGCCCGTCCTCGGCTGTTGGTGCCATCATGCCCAGCTGCTGCCACACGGCGAAGTGCGAGACCATGCCCTCGTTTGAGATGCGCACAAGGTCTGCGCCGACCGGCTGCCGCTCCGCACTGTAGGTCTTGAGGAGAGACGGGCCAGCCAGGCCCCGGCCCACAAACGCGGCTTTCCAACCCAGGTTGTAGGCGTCCTGGATGCCCGTATTACTACCCATCCCGTACGATGGCGGGTGTCGGTGGGCCGCATCGCCCAGTAGAAATATGTCATGGCCGTCGTCGCCTTGCTTTTTGCTTCCGCAGCCATAGTTGAGGGCCACCGACTCCCGGATCTTCCACGGGTCCACCTTGAGCACCTCAATGTCGACGTCTGGGTCTCCGATGCTCAGACGTAGAAACTCGAGCAGGTGGGGGCTGGTTGGGGTCAGACCTTGGAATGGGTCCGTCTTCTCTCCTGGCGCGAAGGCCACCATGAGCCATGTGTGCCAAGGCCGGACCATGCGCAGCGCCGGGGCGATGCCGAAACGCGCCTTGAGGTCTGGCTGCATGAGCCAGTTCAACCCGCCGAAGCGCTCGTCCACGTTCATGACGTGCGACAGGTCGGCTTTGAGCAGGATGTTGCATGCCACGCCCTTGGAAGGCTTGCAGTCAAACGAGAAGTTGGCCTCCGGCGACCGCGCCACCATGCTGCGCGCTCCGTCGGCCCCGAACAGGTATTTGGTCTGAACGAGGTACATGTGTTGCGTCGTGAGGTCCCTGAGTGTGCAGATGATGGCCCCCGAGTTCTCCTCGCGCTCAATGCTCACGAGCTCCGTCTTGAAGCGCATCTCGACTCCATGGTGGGTTGCGTAGCGGACGAGCAGCGGCTCCATCCAGTATTGCGGCAAGTCGAGGAACTCGCAGGGAGAGGATATCTTCACGTCGTGCTGTTGGGCCAAGACGGCATATTCGTCAGCTTGCCACAGCTACATTCGACCAAAGAGTAATTGTTAATATCGCATCCAGGAGAGGCATCCTCACAGCAGTCTTGGGAGATTCACCCCAGGCGTGGACTTTGCCGTATTCCTCGCTAACCATGGTGCGACACCAGCGCATAGACGACATGGCCTTTCCATGGACTCCATGAGCAATGGCATCTTGTTCCAGTCCGAGATCTCGAAGACATTCTGCCCAAACGTAACCCAAGGGTTAGAAGATGCGCGGGGTACCAGTGGTGCACTGGTGAGCTTGAGTTTGAGCTTGAGTTGGATTGAACTGACCAAGGGCAAATGGGTTGACTATGTGAGCTCGAGGGCCATCTGCCGTTCCTGGCGATTTCGAGATTACGAGGGCCTTGACATCTAGCATTTGGGAAACCTTGATATCAGCAGGATGGCCCTCTCGACGGTCGTGCGACATGAGGGGGCTAATATGAGGGTACCATTTTGGCCAAGGAAGCTGCCGAGGGCAGCTCCAGCTGGCCCAGCCCCTACAACGAGAAAATCAACATGGACGATCTCGTTCTGCGTTTTTTGTATCATGGTGCAAACGGGTGCCAATCTGACTGTAAAGTGATTAGAGTATGAGGAGGACTGAGAGGAGAAGCACAACGAGAATTGACGCCAATGACGGAACAAGAAAAGAACCAGTTAAAATCGAAAGGTGACTGAGTTTCATACGCTGATGATGCTAATCAAGGGCCTCAAAAACGCATGGTGGGTGAATGAAATTAATGGTGGTGGGCGATATTTTGGCCTTCATTATAGGTGCTCAGTGTGTGCTATCTCTTTTGGTGAAGGCCGGGGGTAGCAATAAATCATGACAGAATCCCGACTCGCTGGTTCGGCTGAGTGCCTGCAGACTGCCGAGGATGACTCCCGACTGTAATTTTATGATTAAGGCCAAATAGCCAACCAACGCGCAAGAAGGTTGTTTGTTTCAACACTTACTCACGGGCAAAACCTAGTATGCCAACTGAGCACTCATTTAACATCAGACTATATCCAAGATGGGCAGATAAAAGCCATTGCAGCAAGGCTAGCAGGGGACATGATTCTGCAACTTATCCTGGCGAGTGACATTGTTACATGCTCAAACATATATATAGAATTAAGTTTATATCTAGCTTTACCACCGACCTAACACTGGTTTGTATCTGTTATTCTGTGTCTTTTTTTCCCCTTTCTGCCTTGCTTGTCTCCCAAGACAGCACCTGGGGAGGGTCAGGTCCTAGTCTGGGCTGCACATTCACAACAAGAAAACGCCCAAAACGGCGGAAGCAACAGCCCCCAGGCCCAACGGCACCCCCGAGTGAGCACCGGCACCCCTGGCAGGGCTAGTCGTAGCAGTGCTTGGGTTGGTCGGAGATGCAGTGCCATTTGCCGACGGGCTGTCCTTGCACTTCTTGGCCTCCTCCATGAGCACCTCCTCGAGAACCTTCTCCACGTCCACGCCCTCCTGCTTGAGGACTTCGCCAGCGGCCCCAAGCACGGCCAGGGCGGTGACGAGGCACACCGTGGCTTCCGTAAGCGTCTCCATGTTCTCGTCGCTCTGTGCAGCCCACGTCTCGAGGTCCTTTTTGTACTTGGCCGCCTCATTCTCGAGCTTCTTGGGGTCCAAATTCTTCTCGAGCTTGATGAGCTCGCAGACGTCTGCCTTGAAGATTTTCTCCAGGGTCCCGGGCGTCTTAACTTCCTTATCCAAGGTGTCGGCGGCCGCCTTGCACTTCCTGGTCAACTCGGCATCATCCACACTGATGTCCTGGCGCGGCTGGACGGCCGTGGCGGCGGTCAGGCCGGCAAGGGCGATGAGGGCAAAGGTGGTCTGGAAACGCATCTTGGTGAGTGTGCTGGGAGTAGTTGAATGGCAAAGATATTTTGGAAGTCAAAACTAATCTCAATTATATCTATGCAAAAAGGGTTGCTAGTAAGGACTGATGGTATCTCTAATGTGGTGTTGTTTGTGAGTCTGTGGCAGAAAGGAGTGATGCCGAGCAGAGGAAATATACCCGTGAATCAGATGCTTAGGCGAGTGATGAAGAAGCAGAGTTTGATGATTGAGGCGTTGGGAAATCTTGTTTCGAGATTGGTTTAAATATTCGTGCAAGACAGATGGATGTTGGTTTGCCAAAGGGGATTCGCTTCCCATCAGCAAACTTGAACCTGGGTCGCAGGCGGTAAGGCTGGCGATAATCTGCAAGATCCATGTTCTTCAGTTCGACCTTGAAGCCGTTCCTTTGCCCCCAAGAGTGCTGCTGAAGCATTCTATCCTTGCTATTTTATTTTGATCCCTCCAACAACCCTTCACCATGTAATCTTAGGAACCATGCATTGTGGGCTTCTGCCTCAACACGTCTAATTGGTCACACTTTCGCAGGTTTGACGGTAAGGCTGTGATGGTTATGGGTCTTGGCTGTCACAATCAAAATTCGACAGGCCTTGTGATGCCGCCTCCTTGGCCAACCGCAGTTTTTGGGGCCCTACCAAAGCACTTACGGCTTGACAGGCTCGCTTTCCTAGTGGTCATCTCAGGAGCCGGGTGTTTATACAAGTCCCCACAGCCGTCTCCCGAAGATCCTAAACCCCTGAATGTGTGCCGGATGGGCCGGCTACCGGCTCCGTCGACGAGGATCGTTCACCAACCACTCCCTCCACATCGACAATCTTCTGGTTGTGCTTCGCAGCTGCCACCAGCTCGGGTCTCTCAGCTTGCAGTCTTGCAAAGGTCTTCTCGGCATCCCAGACCCAAGGCGTGGGCGCAGCGAACAGCAGATCCATCTCCTCGAGCGTACGCTGGTTGCTCTCTGGATACAAGGCCCAGATAATGGGGATCGCCAACACGTTGCAGGCCCCGAAAATATGCAGCGTGTTCTCACCAATGGCCTCGAACATGACGGGACACAGCAGTGTAAGCCATCCCTAGACACGTAGCTCGTCATGTAAAATTAGAATCTTGCGTGCGTCTTCGGTCAAGTTTCTTTTGGTCACAAATCGCTTCGCGTTACTTACGTTACCAATTGACCATCCGACGACACCCCAGGCGTTGCCTTTTGCTCGAACTTGTAGGGGGAATATTTCTGCAGGGTATAGCCAGGGTACCGTGAGCCTAAATCGAGTCAGCAGACAGCTTTATGTGCGTCTTCTGACGAGGCCATCCAATTAGCCAAACATCAAAGGGTTTCCGGGTCATACTTACCAGGTGGCGCCAAAGACCTGGTTGGTATTAAGTTAGTAACTAATTTCGAAGTGAAAATGGTGCGATTATTGGCAGCCTCAATGCAGCCCTATTCCTTGAACTCACACTTGTAAAAATAAACACAAAAGCAGCCGCGGCGGCTCCATACGAGTCCGCCTGACCGCTGTTGCCAGCGGCCCTCGCATCGATGCCGAGCCTGGAAAAGGCGGCAGCCAGGAACATAGAGATTCCCTGACCAACGGCACCCCAGTACAGAGTCCACCGCCGGCCAATCTTGTCGAGCGTGAAGACACAGACAAGGGTTGCAAACATGTAGAATATGTTGTTGAGCCCGCTGATCCACTGGGACTTTTCCGTATCGAAGCCAGCGATGCGGAAGATCGTCGGGGCATAGACTGTCACACCCGCGATGCCCACCCACTCCTGCATAATCTGCAACCATATGACTAGCTGCACACGCCTACCGGTGTGCAGCTCACCAGAGCCGATGCCGAACAGCATGTGGAGGTACGAGTTCTGAGTCGACTCACGCACCTCGAGCGCGACCACGTTCTTGATGTCGTTGTATTCAGCCTCGGCGCGATCGCCTTCGGTGCCGCGTAGCCTCTGGAGGATGAAAAGTGCCTCCTCGTCCCGGTCGACCTTGGCGAGCCAGCGAGGCGATTCCGGAAAGAACCATATGGCCGATAGCAGAACCAGCAGTGGGATAATTTGGAACGCAATAGGGAAGCGCCATCGGATCGCTGATTCGCCGTTGTCGATGAAGGAAAGGCCAAAGCTGAGCCAATAGGCGACCACAACACCAAATATGTTGAGAGTGAATTCGATGGCAATAAATTGTCCGCGAGATGTGTGCTCAGCCGTCTCGGTAGCCCAGACGGGGACAATCGCGTTGAGAATGCCAGTGCCGATACCGTTAATGAAGCGAGCTGGTGACGTATTCAGGATGCACGGGTCAGATTCCATATTGGACAAAAGGGCGGAACGGGGAAGGATTCCCCACAATAACGGCAGTAAAACATACAGCAAATCATCCAAGTGGCGTTCATGGCTGATGTTTGCAGGCATGCGCCAAAGATAGCCCAGACGGCGCCAAAAGCAATGGTCTTGATACGACCAACCTTGTCACCCACCCATCCTCCAAGCAAGCAGCCGCATAGTGTGCCCAGATAGTATACCGACACGATGCCACCCTGAAGCAAGCTGTCGGTTATGACAGGTTCCTTGGTGACAGGGTCAACATAGCCAAAGCCCATGAGGTCGATGTAGTGTTTAGCATTGTCTATAGGGGTGGCGATTATCGAGTCAGAACGTTGCGGTTGGCGGCATAGAAGACCACGAAAGTATGACATTGCGTGCTATGCAATCCCAAAATTAAGCTAAGCGTCTGCAGTAGCGTTGCGCTTTTTGCACTTACTTATTCCACCCCTGAGAGAGAAAATAAAAACTCCCCAAGTCAGCTTTGGTTTTTCTCTTGAAAAGACAGCTGCGAACAACAAGAGCAAAACTCACATGATCCCTTGGTCATATCCAAAGAAGAAGATTGATAATGCAGCCATGGAGTTGACAGCCATGAGAAGCTTGCGTTTTTCCAAAAAGTTGGCCACATTGAAGCCGCTGAGCCTTGTGAGGCCCGCCATGGCTGTTGCTTGCTACTGGGTGTGAATTTTGGAGTGATTTTAGAGATGATTCAGTGAAGATGCCTGGAAGCTCACAGCGTCACCAAGACCTTTTTGTGGGAAGCCAAGTCAATATAAACTTTTTTTTTGTTGCCTTGGCTGTCCTTCTCGGCAGACTCCGTCTCGGCGATCACTTTACCTGCCTGTCCGACGGCCGCTGATTCTCCTCACGGATGACTCCATATTTTCAAGACACGGGGATCGGGGTACCTAGCGGGGGGACGCGACATCGGAGCGAATCAAGTTTATACAATGCAGGAAGTGGTTGCAGAGGTTGGGCAGACGTGCCACATCAATCTCAATCAGTCCGAAGAATTCCTTGATGCCACTAGTTTCCCCCACTGTAATCCCCATGGAGAGACGCCATGTTGCGGATGACTGCGGGGCAAGAAAACTGGAGTGGGGACAGCACGAGTCGCTATGTGGGCTGGCTTGGCTGGGTGTTTCTGGGGGCTTTAGTCAGGCGACGGTTGCCTATGGCAGTCGGGAAAAGGAGTGACGGACGACCCGAGACTGTTTGTGGACATTGCAAAGAGATTTTTTGCTTTTTAATGCGCACCAATCATAACAATAGGTGCAAGTATGTAATCAAAAAGCGTTACGAAATTTCGATGTTTTATGGTCAGTTTGGGGCCTTGGGTATCTAGATCACCATCGACTGACCCCATCCCATTGTGCATGCACTACTAGTCTAGTTCAAGACTACAACTACAGTGACAGTGACGTCAAAGGTCGTAGGGGAATTGCCGACAAGGTCCGCTTTTGTGCGGGAGCCAAGCCCGATGTCTCTGGCGAACTGCTGCTCCTTGTCGGGGCTTTTTTTACGAACACCCCAACTTATTTCCTCCAACATTTTCCTCCAAAAATAAAAACATAAAAATAAAACATTGAATGCCAGGAATGGAAGCCATTGGCAAAAACAGGCGCCCGTCCCAAATTTCATGACATTGGATGGATTTGCTGCAGCAGCCTCGGCCGCTTTTGTGCTTGTGCCCTGGTCAGCTATAGGTAGGGTACCTCTTGTCGTTCCAACACACTTCAGACTATCTAGAATAGATCAGGTACCGCATTCACCACCCTGAAAGTAAACCTCCACTGGCATGTTAAATGCGACAGCAAATAATTAATTAGCCTTAAATTTTCTGAAAGAAGAAAACAGAAACATGATATTATGCCGCTTATAGTTCTACGTGCTAGTCGCAGACTTCCAAATACTGTACCGCCAAGCGGGCAGCTAAACTAAGCCAAGGTAAGGTAGACTGTGTGCCGCTTCAGGTACACGTTCCAACCAACCACTATATTACTTCCGAGAGTCCAAGACACGATTTCGCTGAAACAAGAAAGAAACCGCCATGTCTCTCATCAGAAGAGACAAAAAAAATATCCAGACACAGGCGCAGTAGGGAGGAAAAATCAGATGAACATGGCGTTGGCCGAACTCCCGGAAATCATGGATTTGGACCTTTGATCCCTGCGCACATCCTTGACAGGCACCGGCGGAGGCCGTAGCATGGCGTTGGATGACTTCGGCCTCGGTCTCGCCATCATACTAGTCGGAGGCCAAGGAGCCTCTCCAGTGCGTTCAATATCCGTCGTAACGCCCCTGGGGTAGATGGGTATCTTGTCCGCCTTGTCCAAGTCCCAGCGAATCGTCGTTTGACCTGTCGACTGCAGGTCAGCTGTGGTCACGGGCCGGTCCATGGCTTCACGCAGCCCCTCGGGCGTCGGGATGCGCCACGTCTGCGCCGACGGCACGATGGTGCGGTCGTCGTCGTCGTCGTCGCGTGGTGGCCAGATGAAATAGCCAAGGGAGGGGAGCGAAGCAGCGATGACGAGGACGTGCGATTCGACGGCGCCCCAAACCAGGTAGCTTGCGCCAGTTACTGGATATTTTGAAAGTTGGCCATCTCGTCAGTTCTGTGGTTGTGGAAAAAGGCTTGTAGGGCGGTAATAGGAGAAAAAAAGAGAAAAAAAGAGAAAAAATAAGAAGGACTTACTAGTCGGGTCGCCGTCCATGTTGAGTTGTGTCTCGGCAGCTTTAACAAAGGCAGCGGCTGCAGTTCTAAGAAATAATTTCGACCAAGGTCAGTCAGGGACTTTTCTTTAGGAGTAAAACTGAAGAAAGGGCTTATTAGGGGAAAAGTTTCTCGACGTGAGAACCGGGGGTGGCCAAGGTTTTCGTACAAGCTTCCTAGCAGAACACAAAAAAACACTCCTAGCTTCTGTCCCCGAGTTAGGCCTTTCCCACACGTGATGAACAATGGCAGCATGCTAAGAATAAGATCCATAGCTCCCGAGAAGGCGTTATTGCTGGTGAAGATTGCCGAGGTGGTAGTGTTACTGAAGCATTGTCCAGGGACATCTGGTCGGTACGTCTTGGCGATGGGGTTGCAGCGCGTCCATATCAAGACTCCAGCAAGCAGTGAGACAATATTTACGGCGACCAGAATGATCCAGGATGTCCAGCGTAGCGATTTCCGGCGTGTCTGCCCCCCTATGCTCAACCCCCACTGCCAGTTACCGGCAGAGTCTCGCCAGCTTTTTGTAGTCTCTTCTGGGGTGGCAGAGTCACTCGTCAGTTGTTGTTGCTGCTGGGCCTTGAACCTTTTAGGCCACTGCCAGTTCCCCGAACTATCCCTCCATTTCGAATTCGATTCCTTCTTTTCCTGTTTCTTGTTGACTTTTTGGCTGCCCCCTCCCATTGGCCAGTCCATCCCCCACTGCCAGTTTCCCACTGTATCCCTCCATCTCCGTTCCGTCCGCTCGGTCTCGGCACTGCTCTGACTCCATGAGCCACTGTTCCTCGTTGGGTTCTGCCGCAGTTGCTGCGGTTTGGAAGCGCGGATGAGCGTCGCGCAGAAGCCTGTCTTGGCCGAGGCACTGGTGATGACTGCGATTGTGGCAACCAGCTGGGTCCAAAACATGAAGTCGGTTCTTTCCTGTGCTGTGAGGTCTGATGCGGCCACCCCGGAGCCGCGCAGCTGGAAGATGGAGTAGATTGACGTGATGAGCAGCAGCAGCCACGTCAGGACGATTATCCAGTCATCCCACCACAACGCCAGCCGTTGTTTCCATAGCCGCGAATAGATCCTGCCCAGAAGAACCAATCCGCTCACTGCCGTTAGGGACCAGTTGCGTGCGAGCAGCTTCGCCTCGAGATCGTAGTTTTCGTTGAGCATGGCTTTTCTTGGTATTTTTCTTTGGTCCTCATGGAGCGACAGGATGGCTTCAGACAGAGCCCGTAGTTCTAGTGCATACCAGCTGCAGTCTGGTGGTGACTAGGGGGTTCCCAAGATTATGGGGTATGTTATATCCCTCGGCTACTGAGGTCGTCGGAATAATTCTTTTTGAGAGCCATCCCAAGTTGATGATTTTGATGGGATTCAAGCAAAGACATGCTTTGCGCATCATGTTCATCCCTTCCCAATGCTCTAGGGCGAATCTAAACCGCGCTAGGTATTAGGCAGGGTGAAAACTCTCTTCCTATTTGAGGCAATAGCCAAATAAGTTGGCTCAAGAGGAAGACCAGGTCAAGCTCGCCAAGATTCATCGGTCCAATTAAAGATCACTATGCCACATAGAAGCTCAACGCTAGGCCCGAATCTGTAGCAACATGCACCTTGTCAAACATGTCTGAAATTGTGGCAAGTCTTTTTTTCGTCTGGTCGAATGCAAACCCAGATAAGCATGTTCCAGCGCAGGTACCCTTATGGTCATACCGTGTGTGCGCGTCTGTGTGTTCATGTCAGTCTTGACAAGGCAGCATGACGGGCCGAGGGTGTCGGTAACTGGCTCTTTGCCTGTACCTAAGTAGCCATTTTCTTCCATTTTGCCCCGACAAAAATAGAAGGAGATAAGAAGAAAGAAATAAAACAAAATACCAAAATGCGGCGAGAGATGCGAGACAAGACATCTTGCAACATCGCCCTCGCTTTCGTGTTCGACGGCTAGCATCTCGTCGGCTGGTTGTTGGACAGATCCAGAAGCACGAGGACTTGGGATGATCTGATTCTACTGAGGCTCACTTCTGTCACCGATCTCGTACTGGTGACAGCAAGTCATTGAACTTGATGCCGAAGAAGATGGGTGCCAAGTCACTGCTGCAAACGAGGGTATAAGGAATAATAGTAGGTAAATTTCTATTGCAAAGGTACCTATTGTACCAAACGAATGTCGTATCTGAAAAATCAGAAAAAAAGAATCATTGAACCAAATACTCCTTTCCTCCTCATCAGCCTCTGCCAAAAGCCAATAACCTGAATAGAGCGAAAGACAAAGTGGTCAGTCATAGAACAGGTCCAAAATAGGCCTTACCATCAGTAGCCGCCGGGCCCCATCCCACCCTCGCCGCCCATACCACCACCCATACCGCCACCCTCACCACCGCCGTAACTGCCACCCTCACCACCAGCACCACCAGCCATACCCATATCGCCTCCTTCACCGCCGCCACTCATAGCCATATCCGCACCGCCGCCATAACCGCCGCTGCCATAACCGCCACCCTCACTGCCACCATAGCCAGCACCACCCGAAGAACTGCCACCCATGGGGTATGAGCCACCACGAACGCTCTGGGTGGTCCTCTCATGCTCCTTTTGAATATTTCTGCATTTCTCGAATAAGAAGCTGAGTGACCCCAGTCTGCACTTGAGCTCCAATTTGGGGAGTCCCACCTCGTTGTACCTATCGGAGCTGGCCACTGCGGTTGATGCACGCTTGTAAACTTGGTTGTCGTAGCCACCAGTGCTGGCACCATACCCAGCGCCGGCACCATAGCCAGTGTTGACACCATAGCCAGTGTTGACACCATAGCCAGTGTTGCTACCATAGCTAGCGTCGCCGGCATAGCCAGTGCTGCCACCATAGCCACCACCCATGCCGGTGCTCATGCCTTGGTTCACGCTACCACCACCGGCGATGAGTTTGCTCATAGGAGTTTTGCTGTTGATGACCTGGGTGACGGCATTTTCTTTGGCCTTCTTGATTTCTCTGCATGTGGAGGACATTCTCCTGAGAAAGATGACACGGCACTTGACGGGCGTGCCCGCCGTGCTACGCTTGTCATGATCGCCGTGCTTGGCGGTGTTGGCCTTCGCCTTGTCCAGCTTTGCCGCGGCCTTTACCAAATCCTCTGCCTTCTTCTTTTCCTTCCTTAGGCGGTGGCATTTGAAGGTCCAGCCGATGAACGGCTTTGTGCAGTGACTGGGAAGCTTGGCAAGCTTGGTGGCAGGAGATTCAACCTTGGGAGAGCGTGTTGTAAGCGAGGAGTCAGTGCCAGAGCCATGTGCAGAAGAGTGACCTCTGGAGACACCCACAGGATCATGACCTTTGGGGCCAGCGGTACCCGGAGCACCTGAGGGAGGTTCGGCGCCACTTGACGCCGGGCCGCCTACAGCGTCCGTATCGTCAGCCATGGAAGATTCAGCTCCCATGCCACCTGCAGCGGCACCAGGGGCGGCTTTGGAGCCGGCGGAGCCTGGAGCACCTGCGGGAGCGCCACCCGCGGCAGGGTCAGCATCCGGACCGTACGCAGAATCATCCATAGAAGGGCCGGCCATGGAAGGGTCAGGCCCCATGCCGCCCGCACCGGCAGAAAGGTGGCTCCTGGCGCCGGCAGAACCGGGAGCACCCGGAGCAGCGCCACCAGCAGCAGGGTCGACAGCAGCAGGGTCAGCATCGGCACCGTCCGCAGAGTCATCCATGGAAGGGCCGCCTCCCATGGCGCCCGCAGCAGGAGCACGTGCAGCGGCACCTGCGGCACCTGGGGCACCTGCGGCACCTGCGGCAAGGTTGCCTCGGGCGCCGGCGGAGGCTGGGGCACCTGAAGGAGGGGCACCCGCAGCACCACCAGCAGCAGCGCCAGCAGCACCACCAGCCGCAGCTGGGTCAGCGCCGGCGGTACCGTCATCTGGGCCGGCCGAAGAAGGGTCACCTCCAAGGCCACCGGCAGCGCCGAGGGCAGAAGGAGCACCTCCTGCAGCACCTGCAGAACCACCCAGAGCGCCACCCAAACCGCCACCAATAGCGTTGTCAAGACCACCAGCCGCCATGGGGTTGGCGCCGGCGGCAGGAGCGGCTCCGACAGTGTTGCCGGTGTAAGTATTGCCCGAGCCAATCATGATATTAACATCGCCCTTAGCACCGCCATCGGCACCCTTGGGAGGCGCATATTTGGGAGCTCTGCAGACATTGACGTATTGGCCGACACCTGGGAGGCTGCAAATGTAGGGTAGCCTTCCATCATCGTGACGATGGAATATATCCCTGGCTTCGACGGGATGGCTTTTGTCGTCGGAAACGGAGCGGGCGACGTTTTTAGCGCCGCCGGCCAGTCGAAGGTCACGGCCCAGCACCGGAGCGCTGCAAGCCGTGAAGGCGACCATCTTGAAGAGGGTAGAGGCCAGCATTTTGGATTGACTTTTGACTGAAACAAATAATGCCACTAGATCTTCGAACTATGAACTAGAAAGCCAAAAACCTAAAAGAGAGGATCTGTGGTCAAAACCACAAAACAGGCAATTGACAAAGGAAATTAACAGAAAGGAGAAAAACGAAAAAGGAAGGAAAGATAAAAGAGTGTGAAATCCAATGACTCCGAAGCCGGATGGGGAGAAATGAAAATTTTCCCAACGGTTTGGGAGACGGGAAATGCTCCCTTTATACCCAGTTCAAGATGTCTGAAAAAGAAGCGGCCAAGTCCGGTCGACATCATGGTTGAGCTAAAATTAAGATGTGTCAGCAGGCAACATCGATGCAAAAATGCGCCCGGCGTTATTGCACACAGAAAATGCTGAGCTGAATTCGAGTCGTATGCGCCCCAATGATCGACCGGCATACGCGTTTTGCTGTTTGATTTGTTCCCAGTATCAATGGGCTAGTCATAACAGACCGATGATCTTACAAATGGTGAAGAAATCTCGAGTAAACGCGGCAGGGACACCCAGCATTTTACTGTCAAAGCATATGAGCTTGACGTTCACAAAATACAAGGATAGAAATTTACCGCGTGGCGTAGTGATCTGGCTGTTTTCGCTAATATCCGGTGTTCTTTCAAGGCAGCCCGATTTACCCAGGCACAGTACATAGGACTGATTGTTGCTATTTAGAGTTTCTCGAATATGTTGAAATAAGTAGTCCAATCAGGATAATCAGCCAACGGCTAGTACTACTAATCATGGGAGCATACTGTTTGATTTACAGCTAAATATACATACACGTGTATACCTTGCGTACTGTGTATATACGATTCAAATCAGGAGCTTTTAACTTACATTTCATCTAAAATCTCTATTTTTTCAACGACACATTTGACAGGTAGGACAAAAAGGGTGGCATACTTCAAATACTCAAATCAAATAGTGCCTGATGTTGATTGTAAAAAAGATTTAAGCTTCCAATTAGCAAAGATCCCATCGATCTCAGGTGTCAGAGAGAATTAGCCGCTGAATATTTCCATGGCCTGTGCGGATCTGAGACAATCTAGGTAGTTTAAAAACTGACCTGACTTGGTCTTCACGTCGTCGCACGTCTATGAATAGAAGCTTTTTTGGCGTTGACTCTTTTTTTAATTGAAAAAAAAAAGATTAAGTAACAAACAGTCAGTAACTGGTTTTGATTCTAGCGAGGCTCAGGGGGTAACCCGGCAGGAGGTACATAAAAATGTATGATTGCTTTATGCGGACTATACGGGCAGATGCTTGTCACTGGCCTTTCTGTTTTTTTCTATCCGAGTCATTCTTCTTCTCAAGTCTGAATAACGCCAAATCTGGACACAGGTTTATTAGTCTTCCAATTCTTTTTGGCTTAAGGTGCCTCCTACCCATGCCCCCACCCCCACTTAATTTGTCACGACTCCGGATTTAGTTACTCGTAGAATCCGTATAGGAAAGAGCCACGGGAGCGGAGCCCGTATCTGGCTCTGTAAAATAGAATATGACCCGGCGTGTGCAAGGACTGCTAGTCTGTGTAAATCTCTCGTTAGTTCTTGGTCACTTGTACTCTTTTTTGTGGCTTTGCCCAGCATCGGTGTTTCCATCCCTGTTGAGTGGTCGGTATAGACCGTATGGTAACCTTGATTGCCTCTTGGGATTCATCTTCTTCTGGTATTGTAACACATTGATAGGATCTTGGATTTTTGCTCATGTCTTATTGCCACAGAAATATGGTCTTTTTTTCTCCTTTTGTTTTTCTCCAACAGTGGAAGCAGTTCATGCTGGCTATCTGTCGGATTCACTTTTACGCAAGTCTTACTTGATCTGCCTGGCTTGTATACGAGTACTTGTTATAAACACTCACCAAGTTCAATAGGAGTTTAAAGTTCCGAGCGAGCCGTCAGGTACATATTGTGGTACTTCCTCACGAGAGATGCATTGCAGAGGAAGCCATGGAGTAGACACTAACCCTAGGTACCTTGGGTAGTCACATAAACACCAAGAATATGCGCATATCTGTATCCGAGGTACTTATGGCCGATACAGTCTGCCCTCAAGCATTTGATTCAGCCCCATTGACATGTACAACCCGTCCATCCTCGAGCCTGGTTTGTGGATTATTCTTGACAATCATCGAGGTAAAATTTACTCCGAGGAATGGGACCTCACCAATATCAACAAACCCTAGCCGTTCGTACAGTGGCTTTCCCATGGGGGTTGCTATCAGATAGGCGTCTTTCTTCTCGCTTCTTGCTCTGTCCAAGCCCCACTGCACGAGATTCTTTCCTATTCCTTTGCGACCGTGCTGTGGATGGACAGCTAGGATTGAGAGCTCTACACGAGCGAGAGCAAGCATGGGGGAAGAGTTCGTATCAGTATCGGAGATCAAGATCCGAACAACTATCCTATCACGCATACATACCGTAGTAGTCATGGCTTTTCCCAAAGATAAACTCAATCGCAGTCTCGATGGCGAGACGCGCCTCCTCCCTAGCTTCCGCGTCCACCCCGGCAAACTTGGGTTCTTTAGGAGGGACAAACGGTTCTTGACCCGGCTTGGGGGCAGCAACCCACCAGGCATAGCCAACTACCTCATTCAGCTCCTCGTCCACAGCGACGATGATGACCGAGTTGGGATCATCTTGCAGCCGGCAGGTTTTGCGCCACGCGCGCCATTTAAGTTGCGCGTCGACACCCGGCTGCTGTAGGTGCAGCGGGAAGACCCGGCGCATCATCGGGTCGGTGGCTGGGTCGAATGCGGCGCTGCCAACACCAGCGATGGCGGTGACGTCGGCTGCCGTGGCGGGGCGGTAATTGATTGGCATTTTTTATGTTATTCTTGTTATTATTATGGGAGGTTCGGGCGCTCCTTGTCGTGGTCGCTTGCTGAAGATTCCCAGTAACCTACCTACTTTGGGTACGTGGACTTGAACAAGATGTGGGGAGGAAATTGGGAAACTAAGCTTGGATGACATGAACTGGCGAGTTTTATACACCAGATGGGATGCAATGTACGGCTTATGATTGTATTTCTATGCCCTTTGATCTGAGTCAGAATGACTTTGTTTACATGCACCCTGCAATCCCCCCCCCCCCCCCCCCCCCCCGGCACTATGTCGTTTTAAGGACGGCGTGACAGCTCTGCATTAAACCTATCCATCAGAAAAGTCTGGTTCTTTTACCTCTTTCTTTCTTGCTCTTATTCTCAAGATGAACTGAGTTTTTGGATATTTGTTCACAGCCCCACTTCACTTCAATTCGATGAGGACTCGGTGGCACAAAATAATTCCACTCTGCTGAATTTTAGTTGAGGCGCTGCAATACCCGATGGGCCGTAGGATTTTCTCAACATGGGCTACTATGCATTAACCGACCCTTGGCGTATCACGGGATCAGACCGTGGACATCATCATCAACAACAGCTGATTGGCCGACTCGGACTTGGGATAACATCCACCAAACAGCCACGACCTGCCCTTGTCATCAGCCCAACGGCTGAGCCTCCAAATTAAGCTTGTAAACTGGGTGCCCTGCGATACGGAATCTTTGGATAGTTGCCGATGATCCACTGCTCGATACTTGCTAGGGTTCCACTTGCAATATCTCAGAGATCTAAACTGCAATGCCTCCCGTTTCCGAACCGGCGAATCAAGTAATAGTAAATCTCAGGCAGCAGAAGTCATGGTCCAGCGATAGGTTTGACTATTCCTCGGTATCATGCTCTCAACGCGCGGCCCCAGATATGTGTACCTTATATAAAGGATAAGTTTTGAAGTCTTCCGTCCTAGGTCCTTTGGCAAGACAATACAGTCCTCTCTCTATCCCACAATCCCCCCCAGGAAAATCACTTGTCTCGGCCCTATACTGCACCTCTGTGATCATGCGCTGCATGACTACTCTGACCTTCCTGGGTGCTGCCTTGCTAGTCGCCCAGCCGACACTTGCCGCTGTCGATGGCCTCTGTCCCATTATAGGCGCCGTGCTGCCGCCGCCGGTTAATCCTAGCTCTCATCCAGCAGTAGCCAAGGCAATTGCGGAACTCAAGTCATTCCTCGAGACAACAACCAGCAAGCTCAACTTCTCTAGCGTTTCGGTTGCCATGAAATCCATCCACGAGGATAAGAAGATGCTCGATTTCCATTCGACGCCACCAATGCTGGACCCCAGGGGCGTAAAGACTGTCGATGGTAAATCCATTTACCGCGTCGGCAGCATTTCCAAGATTTTCCCTATTTTGGCTGTCCTGAAGCTGGACGGAGTTAGTCTCGACGACAAGATCACAAAATACCTGCCTGAGCTCCGAGACCTTGTTAGCCAGCAACCCGTTATGGATTCGTTGACTGAGGTGGAGTGGAACGAGATGACCCTAGGGGCGCTGGGAGCACACATTAGTGGTATCAGCTCGGACTGTAAGGGCTCACTCAGTTCACCAATCTTCAGTTACCATCGCGTCCAGAGTCCTAACTTGTTTTGATGATTTAGATGTCATCGACTACGCAAGCTTCCCAGGATACGCAGAGCATGCGGTAAAGCTGGGTCTCCCGGGCAAGGAGAACATAACATCACCGGGGTGCGCCGGAATTCCAGGCACTCGACCATGTACATGGGAAGGTAGAGTTGGCCAAGCACTTTCGCGATTCGAGACGAAGAGCTAGGGAGAGTTGAGCAAATTACTGACCAGCGGGTTGACCAACAGATTTCTTCCAGGGCTTTGGTGGAAGGGCACCGGTTTTCGCCCCCTTCAGCGCCCCGGCGTACTCCAACGTTGGCACGTCCCTGCTGGCCCTGGTTGTAGAGAAGGTCTCCCAGATGAGCTATCAGGATTTCTTGACCGAGAAGATCCTTGCACCGCTGGGTCTCAATAGCACCGGCTCCACCAAGCCCGAAGAACCCAAGGGCGTCATACCCAAGGGCGACTTTTGGTTCGGGATAGACATTGGTTTCGAGACGCCGTATGTTCTGCTGCCCTTGGCTTGCTATTTTCACCATATCTACTCTGCACCCAACTGTGCTTTCCAGCTAAACCAGACTAACAAGCCTATAGAGCTGGTGGACTTTACTCGTCCTCAGACGATATGATCGCCTTTGCCGACGCGGTTCTGTCAAACAGGGTCCTCTCGCCCGCGCAGACTCGCAAGTGGTTCAAACCGCTGACCAACACGGCCTCGTTGGGCACACAGCTGGGAGCGCCGTGGGAAATCTTCCGCGCCAACAACGTTACCCGCGACCAGCGCGCCATCGAGGTTATCACGAAGGGCGGAGACCTGTTCAACTACCGCACCAGTATAGCCCTTGTTCCGGACTATGGCCTGTCATTAACAGTCCTAGTGAGCGGTGATAGCGCCGAGATGGGGGCCATCGTGCCTTTGGTCCAAGCGACCGCCGTCAAGATTCTGCTGCCGGCCCTGGAGCGGGCGGGCAAGGACCAGGCGGCAGCGACATACGCGGGGAGGTACACCGACGAAGCGACCAACTCGACCATCATGCTCGAAGTGGACCCGGATCGCGATGACGGGCCGGGGATTCGGGTTTCCGAAGTTGTGTTGCGGGGATTCGACGTGCTAAAAAACTATCCCCTGTACAACAGCCTCAACGGCAGAGCTCCCAGCACTATGCCGCTCGTCAGGCTCCGGCTGCAGCCGACCGAGGGTCTTTCGACCGGCAAGAAGCAGTCATGGCGCGGAGTTTGGAACGTCGGTTCGGCGGAGCAGGTTGCAGCGCGCGATGCGGCGTTTCCCTGGGTTGAGAACGGCTGCATCACCTGGGCCAGCACAGATCGGTTGGTATACGGGCTGCAGGCGTTGGATAGATTCATCTTCAACGTAGAGCCCAGAAGCAACGGGATGATGGGTGCGCAGAGCTTGGAGTTTCCTGCTTTTCAGGTAAAGCTGGTACGAGATAAGAAAGCATGCAAGGCCCGCAGGGGTGACAGCTAGAAGGTTAACAAGCGATGATGTAGAAGAAATATGTGAGGTTAGCCGGTGTGGTAGCGGTTTTTGTGGATGACGAAATATCAATAGATACGTATGGTGAGGATAGCATCACTGAATACGGCGGGCATGTGGGCGGTGCCGAGTGTCCATATGCCAAGAAATGTGAAAGATAATAGTCAGTCAGTCTCCTTGTTTGGTGAATTCGCAGCTCGCCTCACAGCGCGTTTCGCCGGCATCCGGCAAATCAGCAAGAAAAGAAAGGCATCATCTTGGCCGTTTGTTGCAAAGTCAAAAGTCCAACGACACAATAAAAAATTTGCCATGCCCCGAATTAGCGTTGCATCGGTTTCTTGAGCAGCATCCTATTGCAGCCAGGCGTGCTTCTTGGCATCTTGGCATCTCCAAAAACCCCAACCTCCCCCTCACTGCACCTTCCTCTTACGAACATGGGATCCGCGCTCTCGGCGCAAAAAGTCGCCTTGGGGCCCTGTCGGTCAAGCCCGGGGCGCCGTCGATAACGAATATTGGGAAGCATGGCGGCAAAGGAGAGGGGCAAGAAAAAAAAGAAAACCAAAAAAAAAACTATAGAATATTCCAATGATGGAACCCAAGTATTTATCTCAAATGCCCACCCACCCTCCTCCCCCTTCAGCGGCCCGTCCATCTCTCATCACTCGACTGAGGCTATCCCCCACAGGACATCTTGTTAATATTCACTTCCTGCGACAATGAGGATCCTCGACCAGATCACCGCCGCCAAGGCTGCGACTGTCCTGCTCTCGGTGGCAGGCGTCGCCAACTCGCAGAAAGCCTGCAAGCCAAAGGTCGACTCGGCCAAGCTCCAGGCCGACATCACTGTCGAGAACCTCATGAAGAATCTGCAGGTGCTCAACGACCTAGCCTATGCCAACGGAGGCAACCGCGCCTTTGGCCTGCCCGGCAACGTCGCCACCGTCGACTACATCTTCGACCGCGTCTCGGGTGTGCCCGGGACCCGCGCCTGGAAGCAGGAGTTTGGCGCCCAATTCGCTCAGGTCCAGTCTCTGTCCATCAAGTTCAACGGCGCCAATGTCGGCCCCGCCTATGGCCTGACCTACTCCCCCTCGACGAGTGTCGAAGGCATCGAGGCCGAGATCGTCGTTGGCCCAGAAGGCGCTGCTGGATGCGACCCGGCCAACTACGCCGGCCTCGATGTGTCGGGCAAGATCGTTCTGGTGGACCGTTTCCGCTGCCCGACTGGCGGCACCCTGGCCGGTCGCGTGCTCCCCGCTGCCAAGAACGGTGCCATCGGAGTCCTGGTGTACAACGACGTGACAACACAGGTCACTGCCGGATCGCTCGGTAGTCCGTCTGATGAGTTCGTTCCGGCCGCTTTTATCAACCGTGTTGATGGACTCGCCGCAAAGGAGAGAATCGCCGCCGGTGAGACCCTCACTGCCTTCCTCCAGCAGACTCAGGTCGTCGAGGAGCGCAAGACGTACAACGTCTTTGTCGAGACTGAGGATGGCGACCCGGACAACACCATTGTGCTAGG
This sequence comes from Pyricularia sp. CBS 133598, assembly GCA_004337975.1. Taxonomy (NCBI): domain Eukaryota; kingdom Fungi; phylum Ascomycota; class Sordariomycetes; order Magnaporthales; family Pyriculariaceae; genus Pyricularia; species Pyricularia sp. CBS 133598. Next base: position 366,994 of record RRCJ01000015.1, read on the forward strand.
CGCCCACCACGACAGCGTTCAGGCCGGCCCAGGTATCAATGACGATGGTAAGACTTGCACACCCGTCCTTTGCGTGATGAGCTATTTTCTCGGTCATTCTAGATTTCAGTAATCTTGCTAACATGCAGTCTCGTCAACCACAGCTTCGGGTTCATCCCTCTTGATCGAGCTCTTCCACGCCTTGACCAAGTACCGCACAAAAAACCGCGTCCGGTTCGCCTGGTGGGGTGCTGAGGAGAACGGCCTCCTGGGCTCCAAGTACTACTGCAACAATCTCTCGGCGCCCGAGATCAACCAAATCCTCGCATACCTCAACTTTGACATGCAGGCACGCGGCCGCATTGGTGTGTCGGACAACGACGGCCGTGTATACGGAAGCGTTGCCCCCAAGGGTTAGTATATCGATGAAGACACTGTATTTATATCTGTCCCTTGGTCGAGGCTAACAGGTTCCTTCTTCTCCTTCAATACAGGCTCCGAAGTCATCCAGCAGACCTACCTCGACCACTTTGCCGCCCAGGACGTCGTGGTAACGCCGCGCATCCTGACCAACGGCAGCGATTACGCTTCGTTCTGGTCCATCCTCAACAAGCCCTTTGGGTTCCTGCAGACGGGTATCTTGCCCGAAGAGGATCCGTGCTACCACCAGGCTTGCGACAACATTACCAACATCCAGCCCGAGCTGCTGCTGCTCAACGCGAGGGCCGCCGCTCACCAGCTGACTGTGCTTTCCCTTAACGGCACCTCGCTGATTCCCAAGGTCCCCGTCCAGGAGGCCGGGCTCGCCGCCATCCGTGCTAGGAGCTTGATGCCCAGCTGGCCCAACGTCGCGGGCATGGATGAGGTCAGGGCGGCCGGTGAGTCGCACGTCGGATGCGGGCATGAGATCTAGATTAGACTGGACTAGAACTAGATCCTGCAAACAAATAACGCAGGGTTTTAGGTGACATTAATGAGACGATTGATGACCAAGTATTTTGTGTTGTCCTTTGCGGTAGTTTGTGCGCGGCAATTTGCGTAGAAACATGGATTGGCGACGTGCTCTGGACAGACAATCCATCAAATTGCATCATTGGAGACAAGAGACAAAATAGTCGCGCGGGTGAAATTAAGCCCGCCTACTCACATGCAGTCCTAACGCTGCGGCTAGAAGGCTAGGACCGTACGTTCTCTCCTTGCCGAAGTCGGTAGGTGTTGTTGCCACTCGCTTAAGGGCAGAAAGGTGGACCACAACACACGTACAGTACAGTCAGTACTTTGTAACTACGATCGAGTCGGCCGAGAATCGGCTGCCCCATCAATCAACGATGCTGCCGACCCATCCATCAAGGGGGCTAGCCCCGCTGTCGGAACCACTGTCCCCGGGCGTCAATGGTCTGCCCATCTGGGTCTTGGCAGGGTCTGTCTGGTGGAATTTTGATAATCTTGACCATGATATGTATAAATGCCAATGGTTTCCAACTGCGGCAACATCAAAGCAGTGACTCTTGACAGTGAATCGCTTGCGTGGAAGACATTCCTCACAACAGAACCACATCCATATTCTTCTCCAAGGCCGTGTCCAGTGACGGCGAGAGCTCTAGGAAGCTGTGAGGACAAAAAGATCAAAACATAGGCATATAACTAGAGAAGAGGAGAAAGAGGGAGAACCCGATTACTACAAAACGGTTCATCTGAAAATGACAGGAGCCTCGGACAATCAAGTTGGGAGGAGGCTAAGTCAGGAGGTCTCCTCTGCCACTGATATAGAGGAGATGACGGAAAAGAAGACGACAAACTTCAACCTACAAAAGATTCCTACCACGACGGGAGGAGAAGAGGCTGTCCTGGGACCACAGTCTGATGAGCTTCCTAACGGTGGTTTGCGGGCCTGGCTACAAGTCTTGGGGGCCTTCCTCCTATTCTTCAACTCATGGTTGGTTTCTTTCGGCTTCTTTTATTTTTTTTTTATTTTTTTTTTTTAAAAAAAACAATGTTTAGTCGCTGACGGAAATACCAAAGGGCAATCGTCAACTCCTTTGGCGTTTATCAGAGCTATTATTCTCAGGATCTGCTCAGCAGCCAATCGCCATCCAACATTTCATGGATCGGATCTATACAGGGCTTCCTGCTCCTTGCTGTTGGTTGCATCGCCGGGCCTTTGTTTGACGCCGGCTACTTCCGAATCGTCATCACTACGGGAGCTTTCTTGGTTGTCGTCGGCTTCATGATGACAAGCCTCGGTACCGAATACTGGCACATGCTTCTGGGCCAAGGCTTTTGTATGGGCTTGGGTGCCGGCTGTCTCGTCGTCCCATCCCTTGCTCTTCTGCCGCAGTATTTTGGCCCATCCAAACGAGCACTGGTCATTGGAATTGCCGTGACCGGAAGTAGCCTCGGCGGTGTGGTGTACCCCCTCCTTTTTACAGCCCTGCTCAACCGTATCGGCTTCGGCTGGACCAACCGTGTGCTAGGTTTCATATCACTGGGCACCCTAGGTACTGCTGTTATCGTCATGCGCACTCGCGTCAAGCCTCGCCAGGTGCGGTCCTTGTTTGACCCGGCTTCGTTCCACGAGACGCCCTACCTACTGTACTGCGCGGCCCTATTTTGCTCAAATTTCGGTTTCTTCGTGCCCGTCTTCTATCTACAACAGTATGCTCTCGGCCACGGGTTGGGGCACAGCGAGGACCTGGCACGGAACCTGGTGGCAGTGCTGAACGGGGCGTCCATCTTGGGGCGTCTCGCACCTAGCCTTGTGGTACCGTATATTGGGCCCATAAATACAATGATCTGGGTCGCCGGCATGGCAGCGGTGGTCACGTTTTGTTGGGTGGCGGTTAACGACCTGGCTGGAAATGGTGAGGGAATTTTCTTTTTTTTTACCCTGGGCTATGAGATGATTTCATCAAGGCATTGTTTACTGACTGAAAATATCGCTTGAACGTCTAGTCGTGTTTGCAATCTTGTATGGATTCAGCACTGGTGGCATCGTAAGCCTCCCGGCTGTAGTGTTGGCATCGGTCACCAAGGATCTTGGCTTTCTAGGGGCACGAATGGGCACCTCAAACCTAATCAATGCTGTCGGCTCGCTATGTGGCCCTCCGCTCGCTGGTGCCATATTGAAGTCGGGTATAGGTTCCAACTGGTTGGGCTTGCAGATGTTTGCCGCATTTACCCTTATGTGCACTGCTTTGTTGTTTTACGCAATGCGCGTGGCTAGAGTCGGGCCTGGACTGCTTCTCAAAGCATAATATATTGGAAATAAAACCCGGCTTGATGATATAGGTACCTTACCTATATATCCTGCCCTATTACCCTACAAGCCCAGCTATGTATGTAGGTATTAGCCTACCTCATCTTGGCTTAACTTGGTTGTTTCGTCTGATGCATAAAGGAATGACAGATTCCCCGCGTTGAAATTCAGCCCGCCAATTTCACGTCACGTGTGCACGCGTTTGTTACTTCCTTGTCATCACCCCCGGAAGGTTATGTTCTCCTCCACTCAAACATGAGAAGTAGGGCAGGTAATTACGTGACGCAACAAAAGAAAAGAAACGCAAACCTCTGTCACTTAATCACACTCGATTCTTATCTAGGTCTAGACTAAGGTAGTTAGTTCTAGAACTAGCGGCTTTTTATAAGTTCTTTTCTTTTTACCAGCTTCCATCCTCTCAACTCTCACCCACAAACTTTGACGTCACAACATGCCCCGACCTCCTCTGCGCGGCAGGGCGCGTCAAAACGAATTGTCCAACCCCGCCGCGTCTGCTCCTCAACAACCCTCGCCCCTCGCCGCCCCGCTTCCTACAAACAAGCAACACGATTCCCTCATGAGAGATGAAGACCACGACTCATCAAATTTAACCGAGACCGACCGGCCATCCCTCCCACTATATAACACGACCTTCCATACATATCGCGTCTCGCCCCTTCACATTGGGAACGAGCCTCTGACTACCGCCCGCCTCTCCCGCCTCTCTCACAGCCTTCGCGATGCACTCGTCGGTGACGTCGTGCGTGGCGTCCAGGTACGCCTCCCCGCCGAGGATGCCTCAGACGATCAACGATACGGCTCCCTCGTGCTCGTCACAATGATGTGGGCTGAGGTGTTTGAAGGAAACAACGGCCTCTTGTTAACGCTGCAGTACGAGGCCGCCGAGTGTCACGCCCTCCTCCTGCCCGGAGAAGAAGATGTCAATCCGCTATCAATGGCCTCGGCAAAGCTGCCCCTGCTTCTCATTCGCATGCCGCCGGCACTCAGGCTTGCTGTAATTGACTTTCTAGAGAGGGAATTTGACTGCCGAATCAGCCTGCTTGCACTGCGGGGAAGCAATCTCGTTGAGGCGTGGGAAAACTGGGCGGATCAAGTCGGCTTGCAGAGCTCGTCTCCTTCGGCCATGCTCTCCAAAGACCTTGTTTTGACTTTGGGCTTCCGACTGCCTGCTACCACGGAAAAGTCCGTGATTGGGCTCAAGTCGATTGATGTGATAGTTCCTGCCTCAGATTTACGCCAGTTTGTGGATGAGGGGCGGAAACAGGTTCAACGCACAAACCAAGAGCGACCCTTTACCGCAGCTCTCAAGAGCTATCTACAGGCTCACCTTGCTCTCGACATGGATCACTCTACCGTGCTGCTTATAAAGGTGGCTTGTGGTGGATTTGTCATCTCGGAGGGTCGGCTCAAGTTGTTTGAGCCGCCTGTACCTGACGATGAAACCAGTGAGGCTAGGTCAAAAGAGACTGAGGCTGGCGATCAATTGCTTCAGAAGTTGTGTGCAAAATCTGGCGTCAACCCGAAGACATTGATTTTCCACAGATGATACTACTTCGTACTTTGCTAGATTTTCAGCACTCACACAGCCAGCATTTTAATGTGAAAAGATGCATGCCGATTGAAAGAAGGTTTCACGGTATTGCACCGCGGATCCTGTTCATAGAACGAACCAATCGATACAGGAGAGCAATCAATTCTCCTGACTCGGAATATGGTTTGTAGGGATGGGTAGGTATTACTATGGTAATTACCTAGGCAGGTAGGTAGGTATGCAGCTGGAGTCAGGCAGTTGATCACTTGGATGAACTTTTTTTCGGGGGGCCGTGTTAGAGTCCGTTGTACCGCAAAAGCCATATTTGGCAGCGCGGTACCTGCATGGTACTCCACCATTTGTTTCTCTGTCGGCGGGAAAATAAAATTCAGCACGTCCCAACTGCCGTTGTTCGCTCCGCGGTTTGCCTCGGCAACATTGAATGACCCGGGGAACCCCACACCAGTCGCAAGGGTTCAAAGCCTCGGGCGCTGGGGGAATTAGGATCCAATCGCCACCACGACATCTTTTGAAGGACTGCTTCTGCTCTACCACAACCACAACCACAACCTCTCGACGGACTTTTAGATTTCATTTCATTTCACTTCAAGAAGCAGCCTCATCTTCCATAATTACAATTTTAGTTGAACAACAGAAAGTCACTACCACACAACCGTCAAAATGGCCGTTGAACGTCTTGGCTCCATTCTCAAGCACCTCACCCCGGGCAATGCCCTTTCAACCATGTACGTTGCTTTCGGTGACCAAACAACATCTCCTTTCGCCTTTACTATTCGCGATATCCCTCAAAAGTCTTCCACTGACATCTGGCTCGTTTGCCGCGTAGCACATCCAAAAACGACGACGACATCGTCATCACCTATGCCGCTCGTACCCCACTAGGCAAAGCCCGCAAGGGTGGCTTCAAGGACACCTCGCTCGAGTACATGGTGTTTGCGCTCCTAGAGCAAGTGCGGCAACGCAGCAAGATTGACCCGAGCCTCGTCGAAGACATTTGCATGGGCAACGTCTCAGATGCCAAGGCAGCCTACAAGCTCCGCGCCGCCGCTCTTGCCGCCGGCTTCCCCAACACACACTCCGCCTCGTCAGTCAACAGGTTTTGCTCTTCGGGCCTCAAGGCGACGGCCGATATCGCACATGCCATCAGCAACGGCAGCATCGAGGTCGGCATCGCTCTAGGGGCTGAGAGCATGTCCATCGGTGGTGACGCGTTGGATCAGCCTTTTGACGAGGCTGTCACCATGCACAGCCAGGAGTCCAAGGACTGCATGGAGCCCATGGGCTGGACGTCAGAGAACGTTTCGAGTGACTTCGGCATCAGCCGCGAGGAAATGGATAAGTTTGCTGCCCTCAGCTTCCAGAAGGCTGAGAAGGCACAAAATGCCGGCTGGTTCGATGACGAAATTGTCCCGATCCGCACCAAGGTCAAGGGCCCTGACGGCGAGGTCAAGGAGGTCACGCTGACGAAGGACGAGGGCATCAGGCCCGGCACGACAGCCGAGAGCTTGGGCAAGATTCGCGCCGCGTTCCCGCAGTGGGGAGGCACGACCACGGGAGGAAACGCCAGCCAGGTGACGGATGGTGCCGCAGCGGTGTTGCTGATGAAGCGGTCAACGGCCAACAAGCTTGGGCAGCCCATCATGGCCAAGTACGTAGGGTCGACGACGGCGGGCCTGGCGCCGCGCATCATGGGCATCGGCCCCACTGTCGCCATTCCCAAACTGCTGGCCAAGCACGGCATCACCCTGGCTGACTGCGATGTTGTCGAGATAAACGAGGCGTTTGCCAGCATGGCGGTCTACTGCCGCGACAACCTCGGACTCGACGCCGAGACCAAGATGAACCCTCGTGGCGGTGCCATCGCACTCGGCCACCCGCTCGGAGCGACCGGTACGAGGCAGATTGTCACTGGTCTGAGTGAGTGCAGGCGGACGGGCAAGAAGATCTTGCTGACCAGCATGTGCATCGGCACGGGTATGGGCATGGCTGGACTGTTCGTTAATGAGCAGTAGAGTGATGGCTTGCTGAGGTTGTAGTTTTGTCCTGTAAAAGTGCTACAGTATATAAATTGTTATCAAATCTTAACTTGGTTATTCCGTCTGGGTATATCTATCTACCCGGTTTCCCCAGCTGCTTTGGGAGTGGGGCATTCATGAACAGCAAATCCCCGACTTGTTCTGATCTGCAAGATAAGGCTGTCTTGCAGTATCACACCAACCCATGCGGTGAACGCTCAAAGAATCATTCGGGCAAGCTCTGTGACGGTATTGAATATATTCATACCCTCTCTGGGCTGGCGCAATCATGATGCCCATCGGTTTCTTATGTTTCTTTTTCTTTTTCTTTTTCGTTTCGTTCTTCTTGCCTGATGGTATTTTTAAACAGCAAAGAAATCCATACCCTGCTGTGACGAGCTGAGAAAAGGGCCCGTCCGGATGCATGGCACTAGACCTAATTTCCGATTCTTGCAGCTCGCCAAGCAGTCAAGGTCTCGGCGGCGATCAATACGGGCCCAGCCAGCAGAGGCTGCTGTTGGCCACCGGCCAGGCACATCCCGCCCCTGCCGCCCTCGAACAACCCTGGCCATGGCAATCACGCAACTTCCACGTTTCCCATCTTTGAGTTGCATAGGTACCTCTTTTCATCAGCTCGGCTTGAATCAATGCCTTCGCCCTCGTTTTTCTTTCGGTTTGATTCTTCCCGGACCACGTTCGTTTTCAAATTCTGCATTACTTAGATGTCAATTTTTACAGTATTTGCTTTGTTACATTAGCTGATTGACTGACTGGTCGATCTCAACTGGACGTCGTCTCCTTCAGTCGCCCAGCCAATACCATTTTGCCCCCTCGTTTTGGTGGCAGGTATCGACTTTGTTTCTGCGCATAGCATGCCTGGCATTTTGAAAAATAGTTTAGAATCGTAATTTTCTGATCCTCAACGGGCCTCCGCTGCGTCCTCAGCGTCCGTCACAATGCTCTGGCCAGCTAGTCTCATCACCCTCAGTGTGCTGGCCCTTACCTGTGCGCAGACCGTCCAGCCGAACCCAAAGCGCGGTCTTGTCTTTGTGCCCGAGGACGCCACTCCAAGGGACAACTACATTTGGACCAGGCCCCCGACGACGCTTTCATGGTACTACAACTATGGCCCGGAGCCGTCCGTAGTCTTCAACAACCTGACGCAGGACCAGTTCGAGTTCGTCCCGATGCTGTGGGGAGCGCCGTCGGACCCCGAGGTGGCCAGGACAGACACCAAATTTGCGGAAACCGTCAAGGATGTGATCAAGAAGCGTGGGGTGAACATCACGCACGTCATGGGTTTCAACGAGCCGGATATGGAAGGCCAGGGCATGTCCAACGTCAGACCGGACATCGCGGCGCGTGTCTGGGTCAACAACATTATTCCCCTGCAGGAGATGGGAGTCAAGGCCGGCCTGCCGGCGCCGACAGCCAGCTGGGACGGCATACCTTGGCTCAGGCAGTTCTTGGGGAACTGCAGCAACATCATCAGTGCTGGCGGCGAGAGGAAAAACTGCACATTTGACTTTGTGCCGATCCATTGGTACGGGAACTTTGAGGGTCTGGCGTCCCACATCGGGACGTATGCTGCTGCGTGAGTACTGCTCCTCGTTTTGGGTGTGAGGATTTGTTTAGAGGCGAGGGACTAACACCCTTCCTCGACAGGTTTCCTGGCAAGAAGATCTGGGTCACCGAGTACAACGCCGATCATCAGGACCTGGCAGTGACGCAGGATTTCTTCAAGCGCTCGCTCGAATACATGGACCGGATCGACGACGTAGAGCGTTACAGCCTCTTTGGCGCGTTCCGGGCCCATACTAGTAACGTTGGCCCGAACGGAGCCATGCTCTCCGCCGGTGGAGAGCTAACTGACATCGGGGCGTGGTATCTCGGCAGGGAGGCCCTGGGAGTGGCGCCGTCCAGTACGGTTGGTAGCGCTGCCACAGGGATCCAAGTGGGCTTGAGGAGGTGGTGGGCTGTGGTATTTGCTGCGGCGCTTGTGCTGTAATGGCGCATGACGAGGTGACACGGCTTCGAGCATGAAGAAAACGACGATGGTTGTTGAGTTTCCGCTTTCATGACTGGCTTACGTACTGCACTTTCAAAGCATTGTTCTGTAAATACGGCACGATACATACGGCATAATGACGAGGATTCCAAGAGGTTGATGTTTACTTTCGGGCATTTTGGGGTGAGGCCACACATATTTGGCATTTGGATAATGTTTTATGCTCCCTGCGCAAAACTCAACGTCAAGAATTCTGTTGACTGGACGGCTCGATGCCTCCAACAACGTTCCGCCTCTTCCACAAACGCGCTCTGATTACAGTTCCTGGCACCCTTCCCTGAGCTAGTCATGTCGTACAATACCTCCGCTTCGATCGGTCGCAAGCTAGAGCGCAGATCTCCTGAGCTTCCCAGGAGGGAATTCTGCGTAGGATGTCCACCCAAAGCATCTCATCATAGGCAAAACACTGTTGATATCATGTGTGTAGGTATAAAATAAGGGCAATGTCCGGAGTGTAAAAAGGACAAGTGCCGAGTCCATTCTCTGTCTTTCAAAGTCAGAACCGAGATGTTAATAGGTAACTTGACTGATCTAGGCAACTAGGTAAATAGTCACCTTGGGCAGTCCTCAAGATTGATGATATTAGGGAGGGGCAAAAAGAAAAGTTCAGGAAAACATACAACACCGAGGATTCCCCAGTGGTCACCCACCTGAGTACTAGTTCGGCCCTCACTGGTTTGACTAGGGGAGAGCGGACGGGATCCCGTATATTCCAGTGGGTATGGTCGTATGTGTCTGGACGTAGTGGCAGTCCTGATTAATAAGCATGTTTCATCAACGGCGAGCAACTCATGCCTGAATTAACACAATAACAACCGTCGTCACGGAGTATATACACCAACCAGTCAGCCCTACAGTTCATGCTGAAGCCCAAACATCGTACATTACCAACACTCGAGGTATCTTTTGCAGGGAGAAAAAAAAGCTTTGCCTGAGCACGCCTATCGCCTTGTCCTAGACCCGTTCCCCAAGAACTCCCCCAGTTGTAAGGACGTCACTCCTTCCCTTGCCGAACCTACTGACGATGCAACACCCAATATGGTCGACTCGAATCCGCGCAGAACCTCGGCCAACTCGGCAACCTGATCTTCCTGACCACCCGGCCCGATACCGTTGGTGCCATTATTCCTTGCTGTCGCAGCACGCTGCAGCTGATCCACCAGGTTTCCGCCAACTGCATTCATGTGGCTCTCGATCTCGCTCAAGTTCCGCTGGAACTTTTTAAGCTGCTCGTCCATCTCGTCTGCTGTTTGCGAGAAGAAGGCAATCAAGTCCGCGTTGCTGTCACCGCTGCCTGCCCCTGCGCCACCCGCATCTCCAGCCGCCGCGGCAACTGCATCCTGTTGCTGCCGCCAGAGCCCTGCAGTGTGGTACTGTGCCGGCAGCTTGAGATTGTCGACGGCCTTGAAACTCAGCTTAGCCTGTTCGGCGTCCACGTGGACCAGCTCGCGGACCGCCTTGATAGCCTGGGCGTCCTCAGACAAAGTATCAGCGGCACCATCGTACTTGCGTGTGACGAAGCGCACGTCGTTCGGGATCGCGGCGAGTTGCTCGCCATGGGCAGGCATAAAGGCCTCGACGTCGTTGCACTGGTTGATGACTGCTTGAATACCCTTGTCTATCTTCTGGATTTCCTTCTGTATGGTCTCCTCGAGATCATTGAATCGGGTTGTTGACTTGAGATTCGACAAATCTATGCGAACACCTGGCACGACCTGTTGCGACTGGTTCGTGGACTGACCCATAGTCAGGCCGGGGGGCGCAGCGGTTGAGTTGTTGAAGGTGCGGCCAAACATGCCCCCTGATTGCTGTTGTTGTTGTTGTTGCTGCTGCTGCTGGGGTTGCTGGGATTGGCCAAGGAGAGTGTTGCCACTGATGAACGTTGTTGACTGTTAGTGTGCGGTCACAATAATGTAGAAAACACTGAGGAGATGAGCATTCGCTTACAATAGTGAGGGCTTCTGCTGTTGTTGGGCCTGTTGTTGGGGCTGCGACAGATTGTTGCCGAAAAGGCCACCTCCACCAGTTGTTGTTTGCTGCGTCGGATTACCAAAGAGTCCACCGCCAGCTGTACCTGTATTTTGTTGTGTCGAACTGCCGAAAAGGCCGCCGCTTGCTGCCGTTTGCTGTGTTGAATTACCAAAGAGCCCGCCGCCACCTGTGCCCGTAGTTTGCTGCGTCGCGTTGCCGAAGAGTCCACCGCCCGCAGCTTGTTGTTGCGGTTGAGCCGCTGCAGAGTTTCCGAAGAGACCTCCGCCTGTTGTCGACTGTTGCGATTGCGCAGCTGTCGAGTTTCCAAAGAGCCCCCCGCCCGTTGTCGTAGTCTGCTGGGGCTGTTGGGCAGTTGTGTTACCAAACAGGCCGCCGGGCTTGGGTGCATTGTTGGCTACCGCATTCGCGTTTCCAAAGAGGCCTCCGCCTGTCGTCGTCGTGCTGCCCGCTGCTCCAAACAAGCCACCTCCCGTGGTGCCGCCAGCCGCCGCGGGCTGGGAGGCCGCTGCTGTGGCGCCGAACATGCTGCCGCCCACTGCTGGTGTATGCTGCTGCGTGCTGTTGGACTGGCCAAAGAGGCTCGTGCCTGTCGTGGCGTTGTTCGCGTTATTGGTACCGAACAAACCTGTTGTTGTTGTTGTTGTTGTTGTTGGTGGTGCTGCGGAAGAAGAAGCCTGTTGGGTTGTCGATGCTCCGAAAATACTGCTGGCGCCTCCGGCTGGTGGAGGTTGTTGCTGACTCGAGCCACTTCCACTGAAAACGGGTTTGCGTGGGTCAGCAAGATTGGGCGCTGGAGAAACAAACAACAACAAGAAAATAAAATAAAAAAATAAAATAAAATAAAAATAAAAGGCAGCCGGTGGTGTTCGCGTCCCAGAGGCGAGATCCCTTCACACAGTCCCACTTTCAGGGCGGTGTGTTTTTTTGAGATCAAATTCCTAGTGCGGAGCTAAAAGCGGATGAATCAACGCGTTATGTGGAATCGCGACACATGAGATGGGTAGCTCGGTACAGTAGCTTGAGAAGGAGGTACCTAGGGAACTATGGATGTTTTAATTAACGCAATAATGAATCAAACGCTTACAATAGGTTCGCTGCACCAGTGTTGATACTCAGCCCTCCAGGCACACTCGCTGAGCGTAAAAGAGACATTGGAGTCGTCTGCGCGTGATGAGACAAGACTTTACTGGGATGATATCAATTCAATTGGAATTCCAGAGGACGGGGGAGGGATGTGTTACTGTAAGGTAGGTAATTAATTGGAAGTATTGCACAGTAAGTAAAGCTGGTGGGTGGCACAGGCGGGCCAGGGAGCCTTGGGATCGCGTCGCAAGAGTGGGTCCAACTAACCTTGGTACGCGACGACAGACGCTTCTCTCTCTAATGGCCGGGCGCCCAATCAGAATTAGGGTCGACGCACTTGCTTAGCTCAAGCTTCCCCTTCCCTTGCATCGAAATAGGTAGACGTGGGGAAAGCAAGCTGCTCAACATTTACTACTTACCATTTACCGTTTCAACTTTCCGTTCAGTATTTGCAAAACACCACCTAAAGCTGAGAGGTACCTAGTCAGACGTCTTCGCCTATCACGCCGTCCTGATCGCAATTGCAGCAAAGACAAACACATCCGACATTTATTCGCGATCACTCCGATTCGAAGCAGCAAAATCTGCCCAACATGAGTGTGGAAATGGATGAAGATGACGACTTTTACGCCCCTGAAGAACCAGTTGCGCCCCCAGTATCAGTAGCAGCACCAACGAATACCACAACCGCAGCTTCCGCCGCAGCGACAACTAAGCCAGCAGTTGCCAAGAACGAAGATGAGGACTTGGAAGAAGGAGAGGAGGAGGACCAAGGTGGCGCCATGGATGAGGACGACGATGATTCCGTAATGCTTCCCGCTCCGCTTCCCTGCAGTCGCATGCTTTGCGGCATGTATACCTTGCCCACCTTGCCTACTTTACCCAAGCTTACACCTCGCTAATCCCGACTTGTTAGGATATCGACATTATCACGGAACGCAAAGACGGCACAAGTGCTGCCCCGCCATCACAGTCCAAGTACAGTGAAATAAGGAGCATCCCGCAAAGATCAGTAGCGACAGATGGGACAGCTCCGTCAAAACCAGCCCCTAACAAAAAGGAGGATACTGTCAAGGGATCCGATCTCCCTCCAGTCACCAAGTCCAACTTTGATCCCTACGCCATTCCCGAACACAAGCCTACCGGCAAGCCCTTGACTCAAGTAAATATAGATGAGGGTACGTATTCAACGCCTGCGTCTTTTCTGCTTCCCTCCCCCCCCCCCCCCCTGAACTATGCACCCCTTAGGCAAGCTTTTGCAAGCGTACATGCTGAGAGTGGCCTCTACTATCCCCACAGATCTCGGTGAGGATGCCGCGCCCTGGCGCAAGCCCGGCACCGACATTAGTGATTACTTCAACTACGGCTTTGACGAGTTCAGCTGGGCCATCTACGCGCAGAAGCAGAATCAGCTTCGCTCCGAGTACAGTGCCGACGCTATGTCCCAGAACAGCAAGAAAATGATGGAAGACCTGAACATGATGATGATGGGAGGCATGCCCGGCGGTGGTCCAATGGCTGGCGGCATGCCCGGAATGGATGGCGGTGGAGGCATCCCGCCCGAGATGCAGGCCATGATGCAGCAGATGATGGCATCGGGGATGGACCCAAGTCAGATGGACCCGGCAACAATGTTTGCTGCAATGCAGGGAGGCGGTGCTGGGGGTGGACCTGGAGGTGGTGGGCAAGGAGGTGGAAACCAGAACTTTGGTGGCGGCCAAGGTTTTGGTGGTGCCCAAGGTGGCCAGGGCTACGGATATGACCAGCAGCAGGGAATGGGCGGCAGGGGAGGTTTTAGAGGTCGCGGCGGCAGGAGGTGGTAAACAATGGGTGTCTTTTTCGACTGAACCCCCTGCACTAGCTCTATGGGCGATGGGAGAAAATGGATAGATATCCTGAAGTCCTTTTTTTCGTAACTGAAACTGGTATCTGCCCAAAAGAAATGCCGTACAATGAAAACGCCTGGCGCCGCCGGTATGATGATACAAGCAAGAAAATGATAATCCTCAACCACCGCAAGCAACAATCAGTAGATGCCCTCTGCTCCATCATCCCCTTCGTCGTAGTCGTCGTAGTCGTTGCCATCAAAGTAAGCCTCGGCATTGTAATCACCCTCGTCCGAATCCTCAAACTCATCGTCCATCTCCTCCTCCATGCCCTCCTCATCCTCTGCATCTAGATCGCCGTCCTCCTCCTCCTTGGCAAGTGCCTCGAGGCGCTTTTTGCGCTCCTCCTCCGTCTCGTTCCGTCCAAAGATATCCTCCGCGGTTCGGAGGGAGTGGACATCGGAAAGAGTAAGTACCTTCTTCTTGCCGGCACCACCGCGCCCACCCTTGCCGGCACCATCGTTGCCATCGAGCGTGTCGTGTAATTCGGCGGGAAAGAGAGTTTTCACTGATTGCGGTACATCAATTTGTCAGCAATCTAGAACTTGCACACACGTCATGAGTACACGTGTAAAGACGGATGGGATGTGAATCTCGAGAGCTGGGTAGTTTGTGGACGTACTAAATGGCCTTGCCGAGAGATCTGGCAGCGTGCGCTCCCTACGCTCCAGCCTCTTGGAGTACATCGGCATGCTGAAAAAAGGGTCGACGGTGGCCTTGTTCTTGACGCCGTAGCGCTGATTGACCTGCTCCTGGCCATAAGTTCGCAGCGGAGTGTCCGAGTCGACGTTCCAGGTTCGGGTTTGTGTGTAGAGAGGCCCCGAGTGAATCTGTTCGCATACGAGCAGGTACGATGAGACTTGAGACTTTTCTCTCGAAGTCAGAGGCGCGGCTGTTGGTACGACATATTCCTGAATTGTGTGATTGAATAAGTCAGCAGCCAGCGATAAAGGCGCAGAAGTGCAATGCTGGAAGATGGGAGCTGAGCGACCACAACATACCGGAAACACCTCGGAAGGGCGCATGTCGGCCTTGAGGGTTGGGTCATTAGCCCAAGCGACATTGGCGAGACTCCCTCTGGCGCCGCCTCCACGGCCGCCACGGAAGCCTCCGCCTCCTCTGCCACCACCGCGGCCGGACATGGTGTTGCTAGCAGGATTGGGGTGTGCGGTGTTTGCGCCTGCTTGCGTGTGTGATCGGAGTTGCCGCGTCACGTCACAGCCAGTGAGCAATCGACATTCGGAGCTTGATAGGGAAAGAAAAAATTGGCGGGGTTGTACTGCCCGCTAGCTAAGGTACGATTTCTCCAGGGTGGAGTCATCAATGAAGTGTGTGGGGTTCACCCTTGACTGAGGCAATGTATCTACACGGTATACGAACTGTACCACGGTTTGGTATCCCTTATGTACCTCAACACAATGTCCCCCGCAGCGGGGGAGCTTAAGGGCGTTTGGGGTCGACAGGGACCAGACAACTCAGAAGTACCGGCACGCAGGCATCCATCAAGTGACGAAGCTCCTTGTGTACGTACGTACCTTGCACGATACCCTCACATCACCCTGAGATTGGTCAGCTATCAAGTCCCTTCTCGCCTTCCAGTTGATCAACCCAAATTTCAATTCTTCGATACCCACTTGTCTGGACCATTTTACCGACACTAATCTTTCCCGTAATTCTAACCTGATACTTGTACTGACTTAATTACCCACCCACCTTACCTACCAAGTCAAGCGAAAGAAGAGACCAAAGGTGCGCTCAGTCAGAGCACCATGGACGCCCTTCCGACTCGGTTGGAGGAGCTAGATGAGCATCTTGATGAGCTTTCTAGCAACCCTGAGACACCCCTCGACGCAGCTCTCTTTGACCATGTCGAGCTTCAGGTCACAGGTAGGCAGGCTTCCAGTTTGTTTTTTACCAAGTCATGTCGCTCACGGTACATATCTCTATCCCATCACTTGGTCTAGAGACGAACATACCTCACCTAATGCCCCGGCTGCTTCCTAAGATCGCCTCAATTCTCAGGAAGTACCAGAACGACCCCCAAGTCCTATGTAGCTTGGCCCTCAAACTACTGCAACAGGCAACTCTGTCCCAGGTTATCTCTCTTACTTCGGAAGAAGACCTCGCCGGGGCTCTGCAATCACCCGCACCATCAGCCAATATTCTTGCCATGGAAATACTTGGCAAGGCGGCTGCAACTCCCGCCGAGGTTGTCGTCGTGTCTGTCTCGACGCCCTTAGTTACTGGATTTTTATCTTGTTGGCTCTCTTCACCGGATGTGGGGGTTGGAGAGCGAGGGATCAAGGTTTTGGAGGCACTGCTCGAGACAGACTGCCCCATGCCTGGTAACGAAATCGGTGATGGCGACAAGACGCAGCTAACTAAAAGGAGAGCCCCTGGGCATGGGAAGCTTTGGCGTCGACTGTTTCAAGATAGGGATGTCTTTGGCTTACTGATAGAGCTTCTTGAGGGACGCCATTTCGACAGCACTACTCAGCCACAACAGCAGAGCCTGGCACACGGTCGGATTCTTCGCATAGTCCCCACTCTGGCACGCATCAACCTCGCTGGCATCACGCAATGTGGCTTCCCAGAGTTACTCCCAAAAGGAAGGATAGCCGGTGGTCAGACAGCCGGACCGGACAGCTTACTTCACTATGTCACGCTACGTATGGTGGACATGGAGGATCCGCTGATGAGACTCTCACTTGTCGATTTTATTGAGACGTTGGTGCTAGAGATGCGATCATCCGAGTACTCGCCAGCAAAGGTAGAGACTTTGCGCGGTCTGTTAAGGGATGCTACGGCCCTGGATCGGTCGCTGACGGAGACCCTGTGGACGCTACCAAATAAGACCGAGGAAGCCGATGCAATGATGGAGTGGGTCAATGAGGTTTTACCTGCCTCTGCTACAAGAGTGCAGTGACTTGTTGTTTTGAGACGTAAGAGGCACTAAACAATGAGCAGGTGCCGTGTGTACTTCCCCGACCTGTAATGGTATCCAGCAGACGGATTGGCGCCCAAGAGGCAAATTACAAGAGCCCTCCCTATTCAGAGGCAACTTGTGCACAGTGACGTTCTGTGGATCTTGGATGTGTGCCAGAGTATATGTGCATGTTTTGAGCAACTCGATGGCCTTTTTTGGGCTGCAATACAGTGTGACTTTCCCTCTTGATTGGTTACATAACAGCTCAACCTCAAGGCTATCTTAGTCTAGGGACGGCCAGAGACATACAACTTATCAGGAAATAGCAAAAAAAGAGAGAAAAGAAAAGAAAAACAGCCGAACCACAAAATACCTGACACCGAGTAAGTAGTATACAGGCTTGGGCTTCCTAAATGCCTCACTCCCTCCCATTCACGCGAAATCTAAGCCGGATCCAGCTACGCCAAGCATTGTCATGTTGCATGTCCAATTCCTGTATCATATTCCCGTCGGGTCCGGATGCGGAGCTCGGGTTCGACCGGGCAAGGCGGCGTCTTTTGTGAGAATTTCCTTCTTGTTCAGGTTGACGGCTTTCTGAGTAGACGCTGCGCATACTGTTATCCAAGTTGTGCTGGGGTTCGGAGCCCAAAGAGTGGTATATATTTTCTCCACTGGGCAGAAATAGACGTCTTGTTGAACATGGATATCTGAACAGCCGTGGCAGTCAACTGGAGCCGTCAAAGTTCTTGTTGCCGAGTATAGCGTCTCTGTACCATCCCAATAGCATGGGATGTTATTGTTGCGTATCGTCGTTGTGCAGCCGCGGGCCATGAGTTCAGGAGCCGCATCTGTAGTCCCACTGTCCGGAATGAAGTAACGGCTGTCGGTAGTCGCAGTGGAAGATTTACTTTGGTGCTTCGCTTGTGGAGGATCTTCTTTCGCAAGTTGCTCTGGCGAATATGCCAAAAGCGGGGAGGCTAAGACCGTGACTGCCCACGTCCCTAGAGCAAAGAGCCTTAGAATTCCCATAGGCGCAGTGTGATGGCAGAAGCGCATAGATGGTGTCGAGATTATCGGGAAAGGTATGCTGGTGATATGTCCCGACCTCCCTTTAACGGACTAGTTTGCCAGCTACAGCGTCCTGTGTCTTAAGCTTTTGTACGCGTCCCTAATCCTAAGCCTCGGTTTCTTTCACATGGCCACGGGGACGGTCGATAAATTGGTAGATGGGAAACAAAAAGAGGGGGTGGTATTCGGGGGTTCTGGCATAAATTAAGCAGAGACTAGTCTCGTACAGACCATAACTCGGCTATAATTAGCTTCTGAGTGATTGCCATTGCAATATAGATCACCCTGTTCCTAAGCACCAGGGAATCAGCCGCCTCAATGGTCACTGCATGATGCAGAACCTACCAGCCAGGTTTAATTGTCTGCGGCATTCTCGTGTAGCAGCTGTTGGGAACACAATACGGTTATTATATGTTGCCCTATCTTGAAATGACGATCATCGGTTCCCGATGTGATTATTATCACGGCCTAGACCCAGGTCGATGCCACTTGCATCGGCCTCTTTCCCACGCGCTGTATTTGCAGTGCTGCGGGTTGAGAATGCCATGATTAATGTGGCATGCCTATTAAGGCAAGGGTTGCAATTTAATATGCATGCGGTTTGGATATTCTTTATCAAAATAAAATTACAAAAGGGTTAGTAACAACCGCTTCCAAATATATATATATACATGTGGCCAAGCCCGAACAGCCGCAGGATCCGGCGCAAGTCAAATGTAGAAGAGATCCAGGGCCCATGTTTGATTGGTCTGTACAGAGCATGGGGGTGATTCATTGCAAGAGCTGGGACGGCACAGGTGGATGGTAGGGTGACGGCTAAATCAGGATGATATCAACAGGGGCTGATGTCGGATTGCCCAGAACAGTGGTTGCCGAGAGATTGTGCTCGCGGGAAGAAATCGCAGCGAATCAAAAAGGTCAAGCCCATCCAAATGTAGAGTCACAGAGCTCACAGAAAGTGCCAGAGTGTCTTAATGACTAGATCAGCTCCTAAAGCAAGAATTACGATCAAGAGATGCCAGGCATCCCGAGAATATGTCGCTTTAGTATACAAACGAACGATATGTGATTAAGACAGACAAAAGCCATTGTTGCCCAAACCCGAATGTCATCTAGTTATACATTCCTGGACCAGGCCAGTCGAAGTTGAGGCCGGATCCTTGGCCATTCATCTGTTACATAATCCCTGTTAGTTATCTCAGTACCAGGAGGGGGCTATACATAGGCAGGCAGGAAGGTATGAGGATGCAAATTTGGCTTCTTACCATAGTCCCAAGGTCCCAAATACCGTCCATGTCAAACGACATGTCAGCAATTCCACCAAATGCCACGAATTTCTCGTGGGGAGTGCTGTCTGTCGTCCTGGTCTCGATATCTGAAAGCCCAAAGCCACTATCGCTCGTATTGCCTGTGATTCCTGGCGTTGAAAGGTTCTCTGCAGAAATCGTAGCTCCCTCGATTGTGGTCGCACTGCCTTGTTTCTCTGCGTCACTTGCCCTCAACGTGGACGTTTCGTTAGCTTGCGCGGCCGAGACCCCTACACGGGCGGCCAATATTTTGAGCAGGCCGTGACACTTCGATATGGACTCCTTAATGGATGCAATGCTCTTGATGCGCATTTCATCGTCTGATTGACCCTTCTGGATCGACTCCGCCTGTGACAGAACACAGTAAACAAAAATCAACCCTTTGGTGTTGGTGTCGCCCGCTAGAATACGCCGCTCTGTCCAGGCAGCAAAACCACGCAAGGCACCCAAGAGATCGGCAAAGGGCATTACACCGAGACCAAATGTTGTCTTGGATGGTATCCCGCTGTCTGGCAAGGAGGCATCCGGCCCTAGGCTCCCAAAGTCGCCGGCAAAGCCAGCCTCTGTCCGCGTGGCTATTTCCTCTCGCAGTTGCCAGATGAGCTCCGTAGCCAAGGTCACAGTGCTCTGCAAATTGTTATTTCTATATATACCAGAGCCACAAATTGACAGGCGCGCAAAGTCGGCCCTTGCTACAGACTCGGTTGCTCGGCCGTCCTCAGAGATGCCATCAGTGCAGCATGACCGATAGAGCATCATGGCAGTCTCGACCGATACCTTTCGAGAGAAGTAGTGTGACGGATCTCGCTGAAGCGCAGTTTGCCAAGGCATGTGGAGCGCCAAGAAGTAACGATGCGTGATTAACTCCGTCATGAGTATCTGGAACTCGGAAGGACGCTGGTTTGTTGCCCCGTCGGGGGAATCGTGGCTGTCTCGAGATCTGAATGACCGGAGAATCATAGACAACGTTCGGCATGCAGCGGTCATTTCCGTGTTGAGCCGAAGCGTGGTGCTGTAGTTCCCATTGCTGCGGAAGTCGTTTAAATATTGCGCGATGGCGAGACGGGTTGGGAAGGATTTGTGGAGCGCGATTTGGACAGAAGTTTGAGTGAAATGGTCAGCAGGCATGGGTTGGGGCGCCTCGAGCACAATTTCACCTTCAATATCATCCAGTTGAGTATCATCATAGTTGGAAGGGACTTTGGTGTCGAAGTCTGAGAGTGAGATCGACGCTGGTCCGCCCGAATCTAAGCTCGCTTGTAGCGCCATCTCCAATATAGTGCTCCAAAGCCTGCGTCGTATCTCGGCACGATAAGTAGGCATCTTGGAAAGTTTGTCGGGGTCACGATGGAGGCCCATAAATATGGCGTTGCGCAACAACTCTCCGGCAGATATCCATGTTAAGTCTGCGCCGACACCAGTCGTCTCTCGAGCAATGTGCAGTAAGCACATACTCTGCATCGCATCAAGAGACAGTCGCGCTTTGAATGTGGGCGTTGGCGACGTGATCCAATGCTGGGCGTCATATAACCACTCTGTAGCCTGGTGCCGGAGAGAGAATACATCGTCGTGCAGGCAAGCTCCGATGGCGAGCACAAGCTGTAGCTGGATCAAAAAGACATCTCGGACAGTCGTCGGATCCTCCCAATACTTGGCATACTCCTTGCGGAATCTGGGCACGTGCAGAATGCGATATATTGTCTCGAAAGTGCGAAAGTAGTTGTCCACGAGTTGGTCGCACAGCTCCCGAGAGCAAGGTGCACGCCTGTTCTGACTGAATTTGTGAGTTGCAGACACAGGCATCCTAGCAGACTTTATACGTCGCCCTAGCCTTTTGTTGGCGCTCAGTCTGCTATAGAGCGTTTCACCTTGTTCCTCCTTAGCGTGCATAACTTCGATGATTAGAGGTAACTGCTAGCAAGACTCAGCAACTGGTCAAATGGGTAATGCAGATTCAAAATGGACATGAATGACGGTTTGCTTGGGTCATTGGCCAAGAGATGTGGCTTGAGGCACGCGGTCGTGGGAAGGGAAGAGGAGACACTTACGGCTACGGCGCTGTGCATCCAGTGGCTCACACCAAAGTATCTTGTTTTTGCTAGGATGCCCTTGGGGGCGCCCCGATTGATCGTGCGCTGGGCAGCATCATGAATGGAACCATCAGGACCTGTGCTTGGCTGCACTCGAGAAAGCCGCTCCTCGAGCTCGCGGATCCTCTCATTCAGGGAGGTCACGTTTGCGTCAAGCGCAGATGATGGACTCCTACCGTCAACTCCCGTGTTGGACGAGCCCGAATTTGCGGCAGGAGTCTGGAGGTCTTCAATAGCCCGAGGAGGCCAGACCGATTCGGGGTCAGCCGGAGGCGTCAAGTCCGGAACCCGACGTCTATGTACATTCGAAGCGTGGTAGCTGCAGGCATCCGCACACTGGTGACGAACACAGTTGGTGCAGGGCACCGCCCTGTCACATTTAACCTAGAAAACAAGCAGAACAGCATGGTGTCAGTCGCATTGTTGCTATGTTGAATTAATTGATGGCTGATTTAAGGGAGACAAGTTTAGGTTTGGCCAAAGGCCTGTTGATGATCTCTATACAGGGATCAACAATTCGGGGCGGCTTAACTAACCTTTCTTCTCCTACACTCATCTGAGCAGCAACATACGCATATAATAGTCAGCAAGCAAATAGCGACAACCGTTTGATTGAGGCATATCATGTCATGGGATGAACATGATTTTTTTTTCTTTTTTTTTAGACAAAGGCTTTTCGACGCACCGCATGCCAACGCCGGCCTTCTCCGCTTCCTTTGCAGGCGTACCGCATTGCGAGCTCCGGTGTCCTCTCCCTTTGAGAGATCCATAGAGCTACCTGAACCTGTGGGTGGGCACCCAGGTGTGGAAGTAAATTTGCCAGCAATTGTCTGCTCTTGAACTGACTTGTTGTTTGACCCCGGCCGAAAATCTGCGAACAAATCTTCCCCGAAGTCTGACATATTAACACTGATAAAGCGTGAAAACAACACAGTGAGTCGTACGCGGGAAAAAAGGAAAAGAAGCAAGGACATGAATGCCAAGAGTGCAGTGCCTAAGTGCCCATGTGGCAGTACGAAATGAACGCGTTCATGTGCTTACTTTTGGCGCTATCTCCGTTAGAGGACGTCGCTTGATGCCGATAAGTCCGTAATTCCCCGTCTATCCCTCAAGGCTAGGCTGCAGACTGCAGATCAGTTACTTTCCCCACACCTTTGTACCCACACTGCGTAGGCGTGGCAAGCGTGGCCGCCGGCTTCCGGTAAGACGGGTTAGGGTTAGACTGGCTGTGCGTTGTGAAGTGTCTAACTATCGCGCGATACCATTACACGCGAGGGCTACAATCGCTAGTCTCAGGGCTCATCCCTAAAGCCCAAAGTTCACTAATTGAGCGTGGCTCAATTGTGGCTTTGTGATGTACCTGTGGGTCCATCCAAAAAACACTCTGGTTCAGGTCTGAGGACAATTTGTCGATTTTCGTCGTTTATGGCGGTGATTTCAACAATTCGGCAATTGACACTCCTTTATAATAAATTAAATTAACTTTGTAAAAATATACGGTTTGCGCGTTGGGTATAAAAACTAGTATAATAATTACAACAATTTAATTTGTATTTTTAATATCCGAAAGAACGGAATTGTGCATGGGGGAAGGGGTATTTCGTTTATGGCGGTACCTTTTATCGACTTTTTTCAATTCTTCAGTTTTATTTTATTTCTATTTGTCACGTGCAGATTAGATAGCACAGATAATAGCGTACAGCCCTCAGGGGCTGGGTTCTGCTGAACCTTAGACTAGCGTTACGTAAACGCTGTAGCAATTCCGCCTATAAAAGGGGTTCCTATAATCCAAAAAGTTGCAAGTTAATCCTGAATTTTTAAAAATCAGTTTTTAATCCTAATATTGTGTAAAAGTGCTGTCGGTAATTATTATACGCTGTTGTTATTTGCCCGTTATTGCGGTTAACGTATACCTAACCCTGTACGATATATTAACTGTAATAATTTTAATCCTTCCCTTTGGATTATTTACACGATAATTTCAAATAACCCGGGCGAGTTATCGGAAATTATAAATCCTATTATTAACTTCTATAAGAATAACAAGCTTATATTATAAGCTTAGCACGTAGTAAATACTACGTTGTACTATAATGCACAATTAATATGCAATTTATAACGTGCATTATATATGAACCAACTAATGCAATACAATTGCATACAAACAATTTATACAAATACAATCTTTTAACCTATTTGGGTAAAAGAAATAAACGCATAATATAAAACAATGGTAAGTTTTAATGCGTTGCAAAGTTAGTTTAGCATTTATATAAAACAACAAAAAACGTTACAATTATCCACATATATAAAACAGGTAAAACGCCAATGCGCTGTTTTATTTTATCCTAATTGGGAAAATAAAGTACGACGTTTAATACGTGGATTTGTAATACGTAAATTGTTGAATGCAATACCTCTGTAGATAAATAGGGAAGAATTTCCCGCCTTAGAATTAGAGGAAGTTTTGAAGATATCGACTTTTACAACATCAGATTGTTGTCACGGCCCGGGGTAAACATAGCACGGAAGCTAGTCTATTAGCATCTATCGACGAAGATTCTACTTTGAGGAGAAGAAAGGAAACAAACAAAGTTTTGCGCTTGACGCGACGTCGATGAAAGTATCACCCTGGTGGGTCGTTGGTCAGGGGTCAGGGTTAGGGTCTGGTGATTTTATGGTCCAAATGTCACACTACCCCTTCCAAACCTCGTATGTCGACGCAGGTGATTATGCGAGGCTTTTGTCAAGTTAACCATGTCGTCGCTTTTTCCTTTTACCGTTTAATTTTCCATGTTTTGGTACATTATCCTCCTAATTTGGTTCGTCCAACTTATCCTCGGCAGCGGTTTTTATCCAGATTGCTAATCGTTTCGGCGGTCCTGCAGCATTTTTATACTTTTTGTGGAAGTCGTTAAAGGCTGTCGCTGAATTTTTGAAGTTTTTAGCCGGGTACCACGTGTCGTTTGGATCACATCCTTGTTATGCGACCTGGTATTGTAATATTTTACTCCGGCCAAATAATCGGGACGTTAAAACTTTATCGACCACAAACTCTGGTTTTCCGTTAATCTTTTTTGGCGGAGGCGGCTTTTTTTTTTGTTGTGGTAATAGGTCCATTGCGGTTTTGCGGAGGCGGTTTGCGTGGAATAAATTTCTTCCTTTAAACGATTTAAGTACGTCCAGAATATAGCTATATCCTCGTTTTTTTAAAATTTGCTATAGTCCGGTCCACTGTGAATCCAGTTTGGTCGTCGGTGCGGTTGTCGGAAACCCTTTTTTCTTAACGAAAATATAGTCGTTAACCCCAAAATTTATTGGTCGCCGTTTTTTGTTGGCTTGTTCTTCCTGCCTCGTTTGCGTTTTTAACGCGTTTTGACGAGCCAACTTTTGGATTTCTTTAGTTTGGCGGACGATTTGCAGGGCTTTTCGTTTCTGGTCTGAATTAACGGTCGTGGTTGGCAGGTCGGTGGACAGCGGGTTTCGGGGTTCGGTTCCGAGCATTACCTTTAACGGGCATATACTAAGGTTGGAATGCCACGCGGCGTTGTGGGCAAAATCCAAAGCAGGCAAATGTACGTTCCAATTGGTTTGGTATTTGTCGATATAAAACCGTAGCTTTTGGTCCAGTTTTTGGTTTGTAATTTTTACAGCACTTTATGTTTAAGGGTGCAGGGCGCTACCGTGTCGGTGTTTAGTACCCGTAAATTTATTTATCGTCGTTATAAATTCGGAGATAAACGGCCCGGCGTTGTCGTTAATCCAAACGAAAGGTAGTTTTAGGAAACGGTATAAATATCGGTAATATCGGGAGGCCAGGATTTCTGCTGTGTCGGTTTTCTATCCTGGGATGGTGGTTATTAGGCGATTAAATTTGCAAACGAATACCTATACGTAATCGTATCCGAATTTGTTTTTGGGTATATCCTTTCCGTCAACTGTTACATGTTCCCAAACGTAATTCGGTATCGGTAGCGGATGCAATAGGCCCGGGATCTTATCGTATTTGCTTTTATTTCGCTCGCAATCGTGATAGTTTTTAATATATTTCCGAATGGTTTGACTTATGCCCTCCCAAAAATACTGTTTTTTGATCGTTTGTATCGTTTTATTCTGTCCTGCGTGGGCGAATATTTTGGGCTCGTAAGCTTTACGGATCAGAGCGGTCCTTAAAAAGATTTATCTATTTAAAATCGTTTCCGGGATTACTAGCTTTTTTAATGTTGGCCTAGCTTTTGTTTTTCGTTTTTTTGTCGTATTAGGTTTACCAAATCTGCGCCGTTTATTACGTGGCCGTTTGGGTCGGTAATATTAACGGCGGCCACCGTAGGTATGATTTTTTCAGGTGGGATTAAAGTTATTGTTCGTTCTTTTTTTTCCCGAGTTTTAATTGTTGGAAGGTTTGCCGTTTTGCGGAACAGGGTATCGGCGGTTATATTGTTTTTACCGCGGCGGTATTGAAACGTAATGTTAAAATTGGCCAGGAAATTTGCCCAACGCATTTGTCGAGTCGAAAGAAATCGTTTTGTGGAATAGTAAATTAAAGTTTGGTGGTTTATAACCACGAAAAAGCTTGTCCCCAATAATTTTGGTTCGTAATGTTCCAGCGTTTAAACCACTACCAGTAGCTTTCGGTTTTAAATCGGGTATACGCGTTTTGCTGGGGTTATCGTTTTTAAAAAATATCCCACAGGTTTCCATTTTCCACCCGGTTATTGTTACCAAATTGCTCCGCCGGTCGCGTTGCGTAAAACGTCGGTTTTTACCTTGGTCGGTCGGTCTGGGGTAAAAAATGCTATAACCGGTGCATCGCAGGTTAAACGTTTTATTTCCTCAAATATTCGCTTTTGTTCTGGTCCCATAGCAAATTTGGCGTTTTTTTTCAACAATCGGTTTAACGGTTTAACGACGCTGCTGGTATGGTGGTAAAACATTCGGATGTAATTGCATAATCCCAAAAAGGAACGTACGGCTGTTTTGGACGTGAGGTCTTCGAACTTCCAATCGCTAATAGCCTGTAGTTTGTCCGGATTGATACGGATACCCAGACCTGCGTCCATAACGATACTAAAATAATCGACCGTGGTAACGTTAAATCGAGACTTTTTAATATTTCCCTGGAGGTCGACCCGGTTTAATCGGTAAATAACTTTTTCTATTTGGTCCCAATGTTTTTTTTCGTTTCCGTCGGAATAAACCAAAATATCGTCGGCGTATACGCTGGTAAACAAGTCCAAAAGTTTATTTAGCTGAACGTTAATAAAAAATTACCACCAAGCTGGGCCGATTTTTAGCCCAAAAAAAAGCACTTTCCATTAAAAGGTGCTTTGACGGGTGCGGAAAACAGTAAGGTATTTTGAACCAACAACTATATATAACCGGTTAAAAGTTCGGATAATGTTAATTTTCGTAAACCTCTTTGCATTGCGATAATTAAAAATAATTCCGTTGACATCCGGGGCTGGTACGAATCGATTTTTCAAAAACTGGTTAATCCATCGGTAATCGGTGCAAAAACGGCGTTTTTTGAAATGTGGTTTAAGTACGAACAAAACAAACGCTGGATCGGTTTATATACAGGGTTCGATAAACCCAATACGCAGCAGCTCGTCGACTATTTCCTTTTCGAGCGGCAGGAATTTTACAGGTATCCTGTACGTCGGAGGCGATCCTGTTTTTGGCTTATCTAACTCCAAAATTATATCGTGCCCTGGGCGATATGGAAGCAGGTTGGTTAAAATTGCTTTCGAAAAAAATCCCTCCAGGTAAACGAATCGGGATGGTAATTTGCGTCGGACCAGTTCGATATGGTCGGGGTTTTTATTTTCCGGGAACGGGATCGGTTTTCCTTTGTTGGTTTTCCATTGGTACGAACGGCCGACAGCAAATAGGTTGATAGCGGGTTTTTCGGGTCCAATTTTTAACGTGATGGGCTACGTGGGTAATGGGCACGATTTCCATCGCTTTTGTCGGGGGTCGGTATCCAATTTATATTAAAGGGCGGTTATATTTATAACGGTTTGGTTTTTACCCAAAATAACCGGGGTCGGTTTGGGTTTTAAAAAGGTTGTTTGGCGCCACGGTCGTCGAAATATTTGCACCCTTTTGGTTTTTCGTTCGAATGTTCGGTCGCGCCGCTCTGCATCGGTTTGCGCAACCGGATCGGGTTTGTCCAATATATTCGGAAATCTAATGGCTGGCGAGAATTTTGCCAACGACGGTGTCGTTTCAGGCCATACGAACGTTTACGTTTTCGGGTGGATCCAAACATCCTGTTCGATTAACCAATCCTGCCCAATAAACATATTATATCCACTTTCCGTTACGTAAAACATTTGGTTATTAAACCGGCGTCCATCGATTTCCAAAATCGCTTTTAGTTTGTGCGTAATACGTCCTGCGTCCTATTTGCGGTAATCCGACAAAAGTAGCGGGGTTTTTAACCTTTAAAGCCGGGCTTTTAGCCGTTTTGCGGTATATTTAGCGATCGCTGGGCTGATTAAAAGAAAAATGTTTGCTCCGGTGTTACAAAAAGCTTTAACTGATAATCCTACACCATTAACCTGTATTTAAATTCGAATGATAAAAGATTTAGGTCGTGGGTTATTACCAATTTAAATTATCGTAGATATTTGGACCACCGAGGAGGTTTTTGGCGGTTTTACTTTTTTCCCGATCGCTTTTGCTCGTTATTAATATTGTGGTTGTTTTTAAAATCCAAAGCCCTGACTGCTTTCGTTTTATTGGGGCATTTAAATGATTTATGTCCTTTTTTCCCGCACGCGAGACAAATGTTAGCTTCCCAATAAGCCATTTTTTCAATTTTTGTCAAACCACGTCCTGTGGCGTTTATTGTTTTAGGTACCATATCGTTTCTTTCTCCTTTGTTCGGGTTGCTGGATTTGTAATAGCGTCTTCGATTATTTTTCCTGTTTTTGTTTGGGCTGTAGGGGTATTTTTCTTTTTTATTTTTACCGCGACTTTTCTGTTTTCGCTTCTTTCGTTCCCGATACGTTCGCTAAGTGTTGTAAGCTGTATCGGCCACCAAATTTGCGAATTTTTCATAAAATATTCTGGGGTCCTTGCTGTTTCGTAACAGCCGGTGATCGAGGTTTGTCGGGATATGTTACCATAGCGTAATTTTGCGTTCTTTTGCTGGTATTCCAATTTTATCGGCGAAAGCATTTACCTCGGCAATGAAACTGTAAACGTTATTACCTGGTCCGCATTTAAAATATATTTTTGATAGTTTTTCCCATGTTTCGGACGTTTAATTGCTGTTATGGTATACCGTGGCCAAAACCTGGATTATCTTTACCACGTATAAATACGGTTGGGTTTTTGAATTGTATTTGGTTTCCAGCATCGTTGCTGGTCGGTCGTCCAATAGGCTGAACAGTTTTGCCATGCGGTTTCGTTCAGTTCGGAAGGTTATATTATCCTTTTCGAAATAATTTGCTAATTTCGTAATCCAGCGGTCAAAAGTGGTTAAATTGCCGGAAAATGTACCTGGATCTGATTCTCTATTTTTGGCTTTTTTACTGTAGTGCGGGTTGGCTGCTTTTTAGCTATGGCCGTACGGTTTAAATGCTTTCCTGCTGGCTAGGCCGGTCGGTTCGAACCTGGTGCCTCTAAAGGCGCTATTTTCGGGTGTGGCTTGTCGGGTTTCCGGTTGGTTGTTTTGTTTTTCGGTTTGCAGGCGTGTGATAACTGCCTGTAATTTAGCGATCTCGCTGGTTAGGTTATTTCCGTTTGCTATTATATTTGGGTTTGTTTCCGGCGTTATATGCCTTATTTCTGCAAACTCGAATTCGTCTAAATTTTCCTCAGGCGTTTTTATATTAGGCCACGCGGTGTTCGAAAAAGAATTAACTTCGATTTCGTTTTCGAGGGTGGAATCGGTGTTTGGCGTGAAATCGGTTTTATTTTCTGGTCGGGTCGGGTCGTCGGTGGAGCGATTTGTTTGCTCCGTTTTGTTTGAAATCAACCTTTGTGATTTCCTGCTCGCAGGTGAATAGTTTTTTAGCCTGGGTATAGGTTGGGGTCGGTCTGGGTTTGAAATTGACGTTTTTGTCAATCTCCGGTCGGGTCTGGTTTATCGAGTGCGGATTTATTTTCGTCGCTCGCCAGCGGCGTGAAAATAGGTTGTTGTGCTTTATTTGTTAATCGCTAGGCGAGCGATTCTTTTGAGAGTAGAATTGTGTCACGGCCCGGGGTAAACATAGCACGGAAGCTAGTTTATTGGCATCTATCGACGAAGATTCTACTTTGAGGAGAAGAAAGGAAACAAACAAAATTCTGCGCTTAACGCGACGTCGATGAAGGTATTACCCTGGTGGGTCGTTGGTCAGGGGTCAGGGTTAGGGTCTGGTGATCTCATGGTCCAAATGTCACAATTGTTACATCAACTATCAATTACCAATACAATTTTTACCTCTATTTTACTTACAAAGTGACCTTTTTCCCCTTATATATATTTACCTGGTGTAAATTTATTCACTTTTACAATTCACCTCTCATCCTTTTTTTACAACTTTTACCAGCCCCTAGCAAAGCCTGGTAAATTATTATAATAAATTTTATCGTCAAAATACTACTTTCGGAAAAACTATTTACAAAAACGAAATATAACAGCATATTAATTATAATGGACAAATTTACTAAATACGTTTATTTCCTATTATATAAAAATAGTAATAACGCCGAAAAAATCGCTTACACATTTTTACAAATAATTGTTAATAATTACGAATTTCCGGAAAATATTGTTACGGACAAAAACAAGCTTTTTGCATTAAAATTCTGGAAACTTTAAATGGAATAATTCGGAATAAATTCCAAATTATTAATAACGTTCCACCCCCAGATAGACGGATAAATAAAACAAGCTAATTAAATCAATATTTAAAAGATTATGTAAACCACAAATAAAACAATTGGGTATAATTATTACCTATAACCTAATTTGTTTATAACAATTTAGAAAATGGAAATATTAAAATAACCCCGTTTTACGCCAGTTCTAAAGTTAACCCTACGGTTTATAGAAAACCAAAAACAACAATTACGATACCGCGAACCGATAAGCAAATAAGCGAATTGCAATAATTACAGGAAAAATTTCAATAGGAGTTTAAATGTGTACGAAAAGAAATAATGAAATATGCTAATTAGCATTGGATAAAGGTATTAGTTTTTAAAAAAAAGAAATAATGTTTATTTTATTCGACGCAATATTAAAATACAACGACCAAACAGCAAATTTAACTTTAAACAGCTCGGACTCTTTAAAATTAGTAAAGAAGTTAGCGATACCAATTACAAATTATTATTACTAAATATTATAAGAATTTACCCCATATTTCACGTATTATTCTTGGAGCCGGTATTATACGGTATTAATATATAAAAAACAATCAAAATCAACGCAAAACAAATTTACGACGTTAACCGAATAAGGATTATAGATGAAATTACGGGAAAATAAAATATTTTGTTAAATGAGAAATTATAAATATAAAAAAAATATTTGGAAACCTTTTAACTATTTCCAAAATTATTAGGAATCGTTTCGCTAATATTATGAAAAGTTGGATTTGCGAGCAAATGAGCCAAAAAAGGACGATTTGAAAAAGCACCATTTATTATTTCCAAAAGTTAAAGATTAATTAGGATTCAAAACCATATTACCAAACGAATTTACAAAGGAATTATTAGTATATAATATAAAGTAAAAAAACACCAAAAAACAATTTACCAACGGAATATTGCGTAAAAATATTTATTTTATTTAATAACAAAAAGTTTAAAGAATCTATCGAGAAAATAGAATCCCAACCAAAATTGGAATCCGGAAAAAGCGATTTTAAAAATATTTCAGGAAAAATTTCGGTTAATCGCCGCCGATTCTTTTATTTTGCTTTTTTACGTTCCACCCGATCCAACTTTTCCAAGTTATTAATTTCGCCAATTACGGTTCGTATTATCTTTTTAAACTACATTCGTTTTTATGTTTGGAAACGTTTAATTTTCGTATGAATTTAACGACGCGTTTTTTCCGCAACTTTTATTTTAAATTCTATACAGGCGTATTAGAAATTAATATACCGAATTTTCGCGGAAACAAAACCCAAAACGTCGTAGCGAAAACGATTAAAACGCAAATATTTCACGTAACTAAAAAAGTCCTGAGGCGAAACCAAATATTTAGCCACCCCACGGGATTTATACGAAAAACAAAAAAGCATCTTTACCGTAAATACCAAAAAGGAAAAAAAAACAAAACGACGTTCCGTTAATAAACAACTAAATTTTGATTTGGTTACGTGGTCAAGTATAACGTAAGAAAATTAACTAAAAAGGAACGAAATTTAAAAAAAAATTATAGAAATATAATTTATTTAAAACCAAAGGGATTTGGTTAAAAGGAAAGGAAATTAATGTTACAACCAAAAGGTTAGGCCGGTATCAGAAAAACCAAATGGGGTTACACCTCTTTTTACGATATTTGTCTAAAAGAAATTACCGACCGGTAAAAAAGAGATTATTCAAGGAAAGGAGTTACGTAACGCCATGTAATTGCTAAAAAAATAATTTTGGTGATTTTTTGAGATTATAATAAATTAAGAAAAGTGATTTCACTAATTTAGTAAAATTAGGAAAATTACATTTGGAATATAATTTATATAAGGCACGTTTATTATTATATAAATAGATTCGACTTTAGAACTGTTTAGCAGTAATTAAATTTTAGTTAATTTTAAATATTTATTTGAAAACAATTATAACTTTACCCCCAGTTATTGAAAACCCCAATTACCCAATTAAACGCTCAATTGTTTTAACCCACTGTATTTTACTATAAGTATAGGTTACCCCGATACCTTGATCGTAACATGTATACCCGTTTTAAAATATTAAACATTCCGATATTAAATGGCTAAATTGAATAAAATAAATAAGCAGGCAGGCAAAACGGAATAATATTATAATTTTTGCAATAGCTTTTAAATTCCGGCGATTGGTGGTTACTATACCTATTAAACACCAATATCCGATATGCGCCTTTTATCCGCGATTTTATATAATTATCAAAATATTTAATCCATTCCAAACCTATTTTGTTATTTATCTATCCATTTTGGCTAGTTTGTATACGTTAAAATCTCGGGAAAACCGCTTTTTGTATATTAGTTCGCAGAATGGTGGACGTTTTTAACGATAAAATATAGGAGTACGTCGTAACTGTCGCCATTAATGCAATAAATTGCAATAGCCTATTTTTAATTGCTAAACTGTACTTTTTTGCTTTCTCCGCGTTTTTCAAACCCAATTACAACTATATAACCGCATATGTAGCCCATTATAAAGCCGGTTTTGTCGAGATTGTAAATATTGCAATTTTAAATGTCATATTTGGCTTTTATATTAGTTACCAATCGAAACCACGCGTTTGACGCGTTAAGGCTTTCGCAAAAGCCTTTTTGAAAATTATAGGCGCGAAAAAAACGCGTTTTTAATTTTGTACGTTGTTTAACAAAACAATAAACCCATTATTTACCAACCGGTTGCGCGGCCCGCGTAACAAAAATTGTAAAAAAGAATGAGCGGTTAATTGTAAAAGTGAATAAATTTACACTAGGTAAATATATATAAGGGGAAAAAGGTCACTTTGTAAGTAAAATAGAGGTACAAAATTGTATTGGTAATTGATAGTTGATGTAAAAATCTAATGTTGTAAAAGTCGATATCTTCAAAACTTCCTCTAATTCTAAGGCGGGAAATTCTTCCCTATTTATCTACAGAGGTATTGCATTCAACAATCTACGTATTACAAATCCACGTATTAAACGTTGTATTTTATTTTCCCAATTAGGATAAAACAAAACAGCGCATTGGCGTTTTACCTGTTTTATATATGTGGATAATTGTAACGTTTCTGTTGTTTTATATAAATGCTAAACCAACTTTGCAACGCATTGAAACTTACCATTGTTTTATATTATGCGTTTATTTCTTTTACCCAAATAGGTTAAAAGATTGTATTTGTATTGTTATGCAATTGTATTGCATTAGTTGGTTTATATATAATGCACGTTATGTAATGCATATTAATTGTGCATTATAGTGCATCGTAGTATTTACTACGTGCTAAGCTTATAATATAAGCTTATTATTCTTATAAAAAGCAGTTTTCCACTCGTCCTTTTCTCGAATACGGATTCGATAATATGCATTTTTTAGGTTTAATTTAGTAAATTATTTGGACCTTTGTACGCAATCCATAATTTCCGCAATTAAAAGTAAAAAATACCTGTTTTTTTTGTAACCGCGTTTAATTTTCGGTAATCGATATACAAACGTAACAAACCATCCTTTTTTGGAACGAAAAGGATAAATGCGCTTGCAGGGCTGGTTAATTTGCGGATCCGTTTAAATTTTAGGTTTTTTTTAATATATTTTTGCAATTTTATAAATTTCTTGGGGGAAAAAGAATAAACAAATAAATACGGAGGAAATTTCCTTTCGACCAAATCGATAGGATATACCGCGTTAATATTAACGGGTATAACCTTTATTACTATTTTTAAAAAAACATTTTTATAATTTCGAAATTTTTAAAATAATTTTGCTTATTTATACGGTGGTTTTTTTTTCTTTATTAAATAAAGCAGGAAATAAATGAGTCGCCATTATAACGGCGTAAACGCGCGAATATCCCCTAACCGAATGTAAAAACCTCCTCGAATTGAACCAATTTCCCTGGAAATTTTTATGGCTTTTTTTCCTTCGGTATTTGCTTTTTTATAAATAAAACTATTTTGGGTAATTTGCGATTTTCCAATTTTACCGTTCCTATTTTTTTCCGTTTTTTTGGTAAATTTGGAACAAAGTTGTCCGGATAAATTACTATTAACATTTTGCTTTTTGGTTTTTATATCGTTTTAATATTTATATACCCATATTATTATTTTATCGCGAATGGCCGGTATAATACCGCAATAAATATTTAGGTGTTTTTTAACGTCAGGTACCAATTTGTTAAAAAACCGTAAAAATTAATTTTTTCCGTTTTTTTATCCATATGGGATTCGAAATTTAAAATAGATATATGGAAATCAAAAGGTAATTATTCCATAAAATATTTAATTTGTTTTAATTTAAACGTAGCATTTTCCTTTTTTATTTTGTTAATTTTGATTAAAATTTTTGTCCATTTTGTAAAATTTTCCCAGTTGGTTTTAACAGCGATTTGTTCGGGTTTTAAAAATTCTAAAATATAAATATTATACCGGTCGCGGAACGTATTAAAAAGGGTAAAAAACCCATATAAAATTTTCCGTTCCTCGGTGCAATATTTTTTGGATGCTGTTTTAAACACCCGTTATGTTTAAAATAACCAATTCTTTTAATTTTTCCAAATGGTAATGGATTTAAAAATAAACGGATTAGGGTTTTTCACCTTTCCTTTACCTTTATTTTTTTAAAACTGGCGTTTTCCCGACGTAGGAATTTGGAATTGTTTTTAAAACTTTTTTGTTTTTTTTTGAAATTCCAGCTTTTTTTGGAATAGGGTTTTATATCGTTTGAACTATTATATTTTTTTTTCAGCCTCGAAATTAATAACAGGATCCATAACCTCCGATAATTCGCCCGGATTATTTAAAATTATCGTGTAAATAACCCAAAAAGAAGGATTAAAATTGTTACGGTCGGTATATCGTACAGGGTTAGGTACACGCTAACCGCAATAGCGGGCAAATAACAACAGCGTATAATAATTACCGACAGCACTTTTATATAGTATTGGGATTAAAAATTGATCCTTAAGGATTTAGGATTAACCTGCAACCCTCTGGATTATAGGAACCCCTTTTATAGGCGGAGTTATTACAGCGTTTACGTAACGCTAGTTTAAGGTTTAGCAGAACCCAGCCCCTAAGGGCTGTACGCTATTATCTGAATGCTATCTAATCTGCACGTGATAATATATTCGGTATAAATAAACGTCCACGTGAAATTAATTTGTCAAAATTATTAAAATTGGCTGTTTTATATTTAAAAATGTAATTTCTTATTAATATTAAAACAACTTTTTTTATTAATTTAATTAATATATATAATAAAATCGTTATTTTATATTTATATATAAAAAATTTGAAATACTGTATTTTGAAAATATTCAAAGAAAAATCTAATTATTCGTAGAAATATTAATTATTATAATAAATATTAATTATTATAATAAATACTAAATTCTAGAATATATATACCGGTTATAACTAAAATATACTGAAATAAAATATTCACAACGCTTTATAATACTAATATATAACTAAAATATAAAAACTATATTTTTATATATATTACTTAAAATAATAATAAAATAAATTATTAAAATATTTTGAATTTTAAATAAATTATATGATATTGGGTAAAATTAATTAAAACTGGTAAAAATATACGTAAAATACCTTATAAAATTAATTCTACAAAACTATTTATTTCATATTTTTACAATTTTTATTTAATTAAATATTCGTATATAATAAACACACAGTTATTTAACTGTATGGCAGTTACGATTACAATATATACACAGTGTGTGCACAGTGCGAATTATGTCGCTTGAGCCGAAAATCGATAAAATGTCCTTAGACTAGAACAAGCGCGATTTTTTCGAGCAATTTAATTGGTCGAAAAGCCATGTGGCTGAAAGGTACATGGAGCGTTCGGTCCACCACTGCGAAGCAGGGGTGGTCTAATCTGAGCACTGAGACTATAGGTACTGCAGGATCTTTTGTTGGTCCATTGACGTATGCGTTAAATCGTCGGGCGCATGTGACAGTAACCTGACTCTATTACCCTTTGCGTGTACAATGCGTTCACAATGCGAATACTGTACAAACTTTTTCGCTAACGGCGTAGTCTCAGGGCTCATCCCTGAAACCCAGAGCTCCACTAATTAAACGTGGCTCAATTGTGGCTTTGCGATGTACTTGTTGTAAAAAAGGATGAGAGGTGAATTGTGAAAGTGAATAAATTTACACCAGGTAAATATATATAAGGGGAAAAAGGTCACTTTTGTAAATAAAATAGAGGTAAAAAGTTGTATTGATATTGTGAAAACTGATGATTCTTGTAGATGATAAAAAATCAAATTTTTCTAATAGATAATAAAAATCCAATTTCTTAAAAACTTCCTCTAATTCTAAGGCGGGAAATTCTTCCCTATTTATCTGCAGAGGTATTGCATTCAACAATCTACGTATTACAAATTCACGTATTAAACGTTGTATTTTATTTTCCCAATTAGGATAAAATAAAACAGCGCATTGGCGTTTTATATATGTGGATAATTGTAGCGTTTTTGTTGTTTTATATAAATGTTAAACCAACTTTGCAACGCATTGAAACTTACCATTGTTTTATATTATGCGTTTATTTCTTTTACCCAAATAGGTTAAAAGATTGTATTTGTATTGTTATGCAATTGTATTGCATTAGTTGGTTTATATATAATGCACGTTATGTAATGCATATTAATTGTGCATTATAGTGCATCGTAGTATTTACTACGTGCTAAGCTTATAATATAAGCTTATTATTCTTATACTTGTGAGTCCATCCAAAGAACACTTTGGTTCAGGTCTGAGGACAACTTGTTGATTTTCGTCGTTCATACGGTAATTTTTACAATATAACAATTAACGCTCCTTTATAATAAATTAAATAAAATTTGTAAAAATATACAGTTTGTACGTTGGGTATAGGAATTAGTATAATAATTAACAGCGATTTAGTTTGTATTTTTAATATTCGAGACAACGGAATTTTGCATGGGGGAAGGGGTATTTTGTTCATGGCGGTGCCTTTTATTATTTTTTTCAATCTTTCAATTTTATTTTATTTATATTTTATTTATTAATAAAATTCCAAAACTTTTTCACCGTGGGGATAATATAACAGATAAATATACATATATATATATATATATATATATTAAATTTGGTACTAATATTACGTAATATAAGGTATAAATTAATCGATTAGGCAAAATTTATTAAATATATTTATATTTTATAATCAAAACAGTTTATATTTTTGCGAATATTAAAAATAATAAAACAAAAATTTTAACGATTAAAATTTTGCAATAAACAAACGTCCACGTTAAACTTTTATTTTAATGAAATAAATAAGAGTTTATTATACAAAAAGTTAATTTGTTGTAATATAAACCAGTAAGATTTATATTATATATATAAATTACTAGTTAAAAAATATTTTAATTGTTATATTATTAATATTTTCAATTAATGTAAAAATTGTATATATAAATACTTATCAAACTATAACGGATAATAATATAAGCCTAAACTTTTTATTAAAACGTTAGTATAATCATATATAAGTTTTTTAAATGTAAATAAAGCCAAATATATTATCTTATTTATATTAAAATTAAAATAGAGTGTTAAATAATAATAATAATAATATATAGTATTTAATATTAAACCGTATAAATATAGTATAGCAACAAGCAATAACCTGTTATAATTTCCCAATTTCGAGCTTTATAACGGTTATTGTTTTGTATTTTTATTTATTTTATTTATTTAATTCTTGCAATTTTTAAAAATGTACAGTACAAATACTGCAACGTATCCCCATAAACGGCGAAAAACGACAAAGTGTCCTCAGACTAGAACGAGCGCGATCTTTTCGAGCAATTTAATTGGTCGAAAAGCCATGTGGCTGAAAGGTACATGGAGCGCTCGGTCCACCCTGCAACGCAGGGGGGTCTAGTCTGAGCACTGAGACTATAACGGCGATAATCGATAAGATGTCCTCAGACTAGAACGAGCAAGATTTTTTTGCCCAATTTGATTGGTCGAAAAGCCATGTGGCTGAAAGGTACATGGAGCGCTCGGTCCACCACTGCGAAGCAGGGGTGGTCTAATCTGAGCACTGAGTCTAATTTTAATCTACTTCTTGAAGCATAATCGCTCAAGTTATGTGGCCTGTGCGTCATTCAATTTGGCACCCCGACTCTTCCTGGCTTGCCTCCATCAACTTGCACGACGTTTTGTGAAATGACATTCATTCGACTGTTAACAAGGCTGGTCTCGTAGCCTACGCTAGTACCAATTAACACCTAACAGTTAGTTCGTTTGGATTAACTGTGTTGCGTCGACACCCCCTGGTATTCGTCCAGTAGTGGGAACGATCGACATTTGGCATGACGGAATGCGGTAGCGTGACGAAATGTCACGGGCCGCGTCGAGTAGACTTCCAAGTTTATGCGAACTGGGAAGTTATGGAAGTCGAAAGCATCCTCCTAAATATAAGGATTATCGGTACATTTTGTACAGTTGAACACTTATCGAAAAAACCAATCCGTACCAATGTTGAATTGTCAAACTGCCAACTGCTTGGCACATTCTAGATGCGTCGCTGGGCCTATGAGACGAAGTACAGACAGGCTCAGAGCCGGATGACGTAGTAGCATCCTGAATTCAGCCACATCCTCTGACAGCATTGATTCCCACGTAGTCAGCTATTGCTCCTGCCTGACCTTGGAATGGAAAGTATGCCAGACAGCGGAATGTCGCTTATATATTTGCGGGGGTCGCTCATTAACTCCATCCCCTCAGCCACACTTGTATTTGTCCCCAAACCTGCTACCTCTCTTCACTATACTATAATAGCGCCAACATTGCCGTTTGGATAGTCAATTTTCGTCTACCAGCGCAGCACAGATAACACCCCTTTTTTGCTTTTGTTCCTAGAGCACCGGGGACAGCACACAAAACCATGGAATCAGTCAAGAAGACATACAATGAGCAGTACGAGAAGTGGGTGCCTTGGCTCGAGGACATGTTTCTGAGTTATTTTACCAAGGACAACAAAGCAAGTCATACAGCCAAGGGTAAGTCGCGAGCTATATGCGTCCCGCTACTTTTTACACAGGTGGGACACAGTCTAACAACCGTCTTCCTATTTTCCCTACCACAACAGACAACCTATCCAAGACCAAAGTTACGGGTGTGAAGCAGGTCGATACCCTTCAGGACGGCATCAACAACACAGTCGGAGATCAGCTAGGACAAGATGGTCTGGCACGCCCCGTCGGCGATCTAGTGTCCAAGGAGGGGCTTAACCGCTTCGAGCGCAAGGGCAAGGGCGAAGATGGCAACTACGACTCCACGGGTGTGACCGGGAAGTTGTCGCAGGGTGGAAGTGCAGTCGCGGGCGGTGTTGTAGACGGTGGAAAGGCTGTCGGCGGTGCAGTCGGAGGTCTTTTTGGCGGCGGTAATGCGAAGAAAGTGGAGCAGCAATAGAGGATGGCATCGCCACTTGGGCATGTTTTCTGCTGTTTTCCCACAAGGATAAATATGTTAACCATATCCCATCTTCATCTCCTTTACTCTACTGGTTATTTGGGAGAGTGAGTATGCTGTAATATAATGCAAATAATGAAAGGATACCCCACGCAAACTAACGCCCCCTGATGATGAGCATGCTTCCGTAATAACTGACAAATATCAGGTTGCGCAGCCAGACTTTATTGTAGCGTATGAGTATGGAATTTCGGCAACTTGTACTCGCATAATAGCATTACAGGCGAGAAGGTGAATACTACCGAGGCCATGGGTTTGGGACGGAGGAACAGAGAAACTATATCTCGCACCTTCAAGAGTCGATGGGCTGTTAATATGGATGCCGCTAGCATCATGCTTCCTCCTTGTTGTTACATGTGGGGATGGATGTGCTGGGATTTCGCCTACGCTTCATGGAATCATCAAAGTGGCCATTTTCACGGATGCTAAAGTACCTGATTGAGGCGTTGGGGTCAAAAGTGATGGTATTTCCAACTTGTAAATACATGAGGGTTGCATCAAAGCTGGATGTGAATAGTACCATGTGCCTCTGTATATTTTAGGATGACCCGATGCTCCCCATTCGCGGGAATGAAGATTGGGCTGCTTGATCAACTACCATCCGATTTTGGCATTTTAATAAATGTAAAGCCCTGTCGACAACCTGATCGTCATTGGTAGTCCATGTCTCCGTGACGCCCATAGCGCCGAAATGAACCAGCACGATGAAGGGGAGAGGTCTCTGTCCCTTGCGGTCATGGTTGTCCTCGAC
Source organism: Pyricularia sp. CBS 133598 (assembly GCA_004337975.1). NCBI lineage: Eukaryota > Fungi > Ascomycota > Sordariomycetes > Magnaporthales > Pyriculariaceae > Pyricularia > Pyricularia sp. CBS 133598. The sequence goes on from RRCJ01000015.1 coordinate 407,392, forward strand.
AACCAGCTCGACTATCAACACTTAAAAGGATATCGACCACCGGCAGCACGTTGCGTGATTGCATTCGGCCTGGGTGTGAATAATCGACTGTTTGTTGTGTACCGCATATTTATGTGCCTCGCACAAGAAAGCTCATGGTCGTATGAAGGCAGGGCATTTGAGATGTCCTTGGCCAAAAAGATCCTAATCTGCCCAAGATGATCGGTGACAATACCAAATCCAGTTGGCATCATGTAACTTCTCAAAGAAAGGCTGTCGATAGGCAGGCGCAGCAGTATAC